>VZSC01005448.1:208549-281308 GCA_013398225.1 Steatornis caripensis
AAAAAAAAAAAAAAAAGCCAAGGAGTTTGAAAAAATCCTAGTATCTTCTTTCCCAGGCAGAACTGTATGTCAAGTTTAGCTGAACTCAGACAGCAAGATTTTAAAGGTTGCCAGGGTGTTTTTTATCTGAACTCTGATCTGGCTAGTAGAAGGCTAGGAGTTATTTATTAGCGATCAACTGCTTGCGAGTTTGGTTGGCTCAGAAGAGAAGTCGACAGGTCCCTGTGCCTCGGAGCAGTTGGGAGGTAGCTGGTGTGCAGCTCAATTGGGCATTTAGCTTTCAAGAGTGTAGCCAGGTAGCGCATCCTCTTTGCACCCCAGCAGCATGGTTTCATCCACTGCGCCCCACGCCCAGCTCCACTGCTGGGCTACAGGTACCAACTGCCGGAACGCCTGCAAAATGTTCGGTGCCTTGAGCGCGCTGAAGTGACAGTCAAGAGGAGCTAGCTTAGGTATGTATCTCGGAATAACACTCCTTGAACTACGGACATTGAACAACAGATGAACACGCTGTGGGAGGATTGGATGTGTTGCCCTTTTGGCAACCGGCAAGAGGGTAGGACAATCACCTGTGCTCAAGTGGGAACTGAGAAACAGGCCAGATGCCTTGGTTCTGGGCTTGGATTTGTTTTTCCACTTTGCACTGGCAGAGTCTGACCTGAAAGCTGACGTATGAGTGGCTCTGCACAGGGTGGTGTTTCGCAAAAAGGCAATAGTCAAGAAAGGGTAGAGCCCAGTCCATATTTTCAGCTCTTAGACAGAAGTAGCTTCATGCCCTGGGAAACAATAGCAATGAAACTTCATTTTGCAAATGCATTTTTATTGTTTCTGCAGTGCTGGCGCAGCACGGCTGCCTTGCACGTCTCTGCAGGCCAGCTGGCAGTCTCCGGCCGCTACAGTTTCAGTGCTGCTGACCAAGGCCAGACACAGGACTGTGTGCTGGGCACTTTTCTGAAATCAGTCTCCCAGGCTTTGGCTATCATTTCCTGCTCCCTCCAAAAGACAGGTCATGAATTATGCACAAATTCTGCCTCTCAAGCCAAGAGAACAGACAGATTTAGGTGACTTCTTTTGCACAAACCACAGGTAGTATGCATGTCCTCCGTATTCCTGGGCAGTGGTTTCATCTTTGGCCCCTGGTCAGCTCTGGTTTGGTTTCAAGACAGGCTTCTGCATTCTTGCTCTAGAAATGTTTGAAATCCAAAACTGTGTGGATTCTGGTTGGCCTTGCCGCTCAGCCCAGCTTTTAATCCCTTTCCTGGCCAGGCAGAAATGATGTCCATGTAGTTATCAATGAAACCACCTACCAGAGGAAATTCTGTGAATGTCCACGTGTACCTGGTGAGGTTAGAGCAGATACTTGCACCTTAGTAGCCAAAATACGCTTGCCAAGCTCTCTCAGCTGTATCAGTACTAGTGCAATGTGCACATCGCCATGTGCATGGAACACGTTTCATCACATCCTCAGTGTTGTCCACCCTGCTCCTTCTCACTTCCTTCGGGAAGAGCCGGTGTTTCAATCTGGATCAGGCAGCTAGAGGAATGCGCTGATTTCTTCAGGTCTGCAAGATGCAGAATCTCCCTCCTAGCTGGGGATGGCCAGCACAGCACAGGCAGAGGTCAGACACTTTCAGGTTCAAGCGCTTCTGCTGTTTGTCTCCAAAACGGATTAGCCTGTCTCTCTTCATGGGTAAGTCCTACTCATATACCAGGGGACTGTTTATCTCATCCCATACAGTCTTATGCGTTCTCCTCCCAGTATAATGAAGTACCAGCCTTGGCATGTGCCCATGAAGAAATTCTCTTCTTTACCGGTGGTTGCAGCCATCTAGCAATGTCCGTTGCTAAATACCTTGTCGTGGGCCTCGCTAGCACTTTTGGCTCTCTCTTGGGTCCTCTCTCTATCTTCCTCTACATGGATAGCAAGATCTAAGGGCAGGCAGTGCTTTTTCGTCTTTGTGCAGTGCCAAGCATGATGAGGCACCACCTTTGAAGGTGAGCCTCTAGACAACACCACAATTCCTATAATCATGAGTAGGATGTTCTTGGGCCTTGCCAGTTGTGATTCTCACCCTAGAAACCATAAAGTGCTCAGCAGAATATAATCGTGGCAATGACTTATGCTAGGCTTTCCCGTAGGAAGTTGGCGTGCAGCTTATTTCAGTCTGAGCCACCACATTCAAATTACTTTTTCTCAAGGAGGTGATTGAATCAATTGTTTCTCACGCTCCTGTAACAGCCATTCATAATTCTTTCCTAAAAGTGAAGGCTGAACATGTCCAGTTTCTAGCACAGAGCATCTAGCTTCAGATAAAATAGCTTTTAGTGCTAGATGCCCTACCTTTTTCCTTTCAAACTTCTGGGTTTCACGATTTTTATATCCTCAGAAACCAAAGTTATGGGTCAGGTCTAGTTACATCTCCAATAACTCATTTTCATTTCCTTTTTTCACACATGATCAAGAGGTTTAGCCCTCTGCATGACTGTCCCCTCCCACAGGAAAAACCCATGCGAGGAGTAGTGAGAGAAAGACTTCAAAAACAGGGTGAGTGACCTCATCATGTATCTACTGTAAAGACGTCAGTCTCCAAGAAATAGGAAAGGTCAGAGCTGTTTAGAACAAGGGGTTTTTCACAACACTGCTGAAAAATCCAGAGTGGGTCTTGAGAATTCATGCTAGCCTCATCCCTTATCTCGTCTGTTCCTCAAGTGTTTGGAGATCTTCCATCCAGAGGAGTTGCTGCAGCGTGATTTTTAACATAGGTTACCATCCTGAAGCACTGGTCACAGTAGCTTTCTCCAGGCTTGGCCTTTCAAAAAGAAAACGGTGAAACGAATGCCAGCTATTTGCATAGGAATAGCGCAAAAATATCTTCTGCCTTTCAAACGAAACACATTTTTTTTCTTCCTGGAGCTTCTCCCACCCCCAGTATAACCGAATTCTGGAAATTCTCATTGTACCACCCTAACAATTTTATTATTTGGACTAATTGGCCTGGATTGTTGCTGGGCTTTGTGCAGCGGATGGGAGAGAGGCAGACAAGCCTTCTCAGTGCTGGGGTGGCAGGAAGGTGGAGGAGCCGGGAGCTGCGTTCCAGGTGCTGCGGCCTGGGGAGGTGGTTTGGCTGGTGTCCCTGGGCACGAATGCAGGTCACCCATACCCACGCATAAGACGACTACAACCTGAAGGGTGACTCTGAAGCCTCTCTTTCCTTTAAAACCATCACTCTACGAATAAAATGGCTTACCTGCAATCCCCACACAGATACAGGCACTGTTTAAATATAGCAAGCATTGATGTCTATCTGTAAATTACAAGGAAATGAATAAATCGAGCTGACCTAAACCACAAAAAGGAAGTTTGAAATCAGCCCAGAGCTGTGATAGGTCAGCTCCTGCCAAGGGACTCTGCCGAACCCTCACCATCCACTACGGCTGTGACACAGCCATCGAACCCGACCCGCCCGTCCCAGCTCCCCGCAGGCTCCCCGGCATGCACACACACGTGCCGCCACTTGCAGGGGATCTGGCCCATGTCCAGTGGTACAGACATGTGCTGTGGGGGTACACGCGCTCATGGAAAAGATGAAGTTGCCCCGGGCACCCGGGGTCCCTGCCACAGGGAGGGGACAGTGCGGCGTTTTCTGGAAACCGATGAGCTCATTTCTGGGAGGTGGGGGGGGGAGTGTGTGCTTCAGCGCGGGGAGGGGTGCGAAGAGGATTAATGCAGCAGGAAGTTGGGGGGAAAGGGTTTTTTGGTTTTTTTTTTTGGTCTTTTTTTTTTTTTTTTCTAATCTGAAGCACGGTTTCTGTGCTGCTTAACATCCCACAGCCTCCTAGGTGCAGATATTTGGCAAGGTCATTTGGCTCGGCTTCATTTCTATTATGAAGGCTGATCTTTTTTTTCTTTGCAAAGTTATATTATTAAAGCCAGAATCATTAAGTAAAACGTGAAGCTTTTGCACAGAGCATGTGTCTGTGTGTGTGCAGCTGGCAAGTCACCCTCACCCCTCTAAAATGTCATCTTACACACTTTACACAGGTTCATTCCCAAGCGAGTGAGGGAAAGGGTGCTAATGATGTCCTACAAGTTTTATGGAAATGCTGGGTTAGGGTAAGGAGAGAAAGAAAGATCAAGAGGGCACATGCAAATGGACGTCTGCTGCAGGCTCTCAACATGTATTAGGCATTTAATTTTTAAGATTCCACCTGGGGAGGAGGGTCCATCAATGCGTCGTGCCTTATTACACCCTGGAGAGTGCACTGTAGGACTCGGACAGGCAGGCCTTGCTAACTGCGGGGCTCCTAAACTCCATCTTTGCTGCAAGATCTTACGGAAAACAAACCACACACTCCAAGGGCCCTGGTAAACCCGTTTCTCCTCCTTCCACATGCTTGGTGCTGCCAGGATGAAGGCAGTAGCTCTGGTACTGCCAGCTCCCTCCCCTGGCCACCAGCGCAGGGAGGTGAACTCGACTTCTGGTGAGGAAGGCGAGTGATCACTTGCAGTCCCAGCCTCTCTGGCGCACCCCTGCGGATGGGCTGGTGCTGAAATTAGTCTGGCAGGACGCAAGGATTTATCAGCATTGCTCTTCACCATACTGGCCAAACTGTGTCTTCCCCAGGGAAAACTCTCCATCTTCAGATGGATGAGGCAGAGCAGGGTGGCTGCAGGCACGGACCCAGTGGTTGCAAGGAGCAATTGTGGAGGAGAACAGCTGGCTGGGCACAGTTCCCGTGCCACGTTTAGCTGGGGACCACTAGGGCCATTTATTATGAGCTGCTAAGGTGAATTAGCCTTGCCTTTCACAAGGGAAGGGGTGAGCAGGTCTGGAGGGGAGAAGTGGGTTTTGGCCGGGAGGAGAAGTCAGCTATTTCTCAGAAGTAAGACGGCACTTGCAGATGCGGGGAGCAGGAAAGGCATGAAAAAAATAATCAATGCATAAAGACAACTCTCCCCCCACCGCCTTCCCTCAACCGAAAAAAGGAAGAGACAAGCTAAAACTGGCTGGAAAAAGAGGAGAGCAGGTATGAGCTGCTGCTTGTGGCTGCAGAGGGAAAGTGGGTTATGGGCTGGGGCGGGGAATGGGAGCAGCGATGGGGTCAGGAAGAGGTCTGTGAGGGGTGAGGGAGGGACACCATTAAGGAACAGGCCAGCAGCGAGCCTGGAGACCACCCCAGTGGAGGACGGAGGAGGGGACAGGGAGCAAAAGGGATGCCCAAGGGGAGTATCTGTGGCCTTGGCCATGGAGGAAGGCAGCAGTGGGGCTCCTAAGTGGAAGTGTAAGCAGAGGGCAAGGGAGAGTTTGGGGAATACGGTGTGGTGGATCGTGCTTGGATTAGGCAAGAGAGCTTGAGAAAGAAGTTGGAGGGAGAGAAGGGGCAGCAGAAGGCACGGCAAGAGGGATGTTGCAGTCACTGGTGCTCTGGCAAGCAGGAGAAAGGGAGGCCAGGGAAGAGGAAGAGGATGAAGGATGGTGACGATCAGAAATAAGGAGCTGGTTGTGTTTAGAGGAGTCAGTGCTGTGTGGCTAGGTCTAGAGGAACTGGAGGAGAGGGTTATTGGAGTGCCTTGCCAGGAGACTTCCAGCTACGCTGGGAGAATGGGAAAAAGCAGATCTTGAACTGGGATAGAGCTTACCAGAATGGACCCAGTGCTCGAGGGAGAGAAAAGCAAGAGACTCAAAGCTGTTGGACAGGTTCTGAAGGAACTTAGCTGTACAGAGGGGGCAAGGGGAGGCCGAAAACAGCAGCAGAGCCACAGCCAGTGATAAAGCCGAGGTCATGGCAAGGCCAGGGGGAGAGGCAAAAGGATGATGCTGAGGGAGAGGAAAAGGTGGCCATAGAGAAGGAACTGAGAGCCCAGAGATCAGATAAGGAGCAGTGTGTAGACTGAAGAACGTTTTTAAGAGGAGTGAAAGTTAACAAGTGGTCCTGATGTGGTGAAGCCTTAGTGAAAGTGGGATGTTGAATAATTCCCCAGTTCCTCAACAAAGTCAAGCGAAGCTTCCTCGGCTTCAGGTAAGCATCTCCCCACAGCCACCCAAGTGCTCCTCCTCCTGCCCAGCATTCTCTAGCTTCATGTTTGGAAGGAGAAGGCAAAGGCAATTGTTTTTGGAACAAAGGCAGCAATTCCTGCTCGATCCCCGCTCATGGAATCTCATAGAGACCCGCAAAGGGTTTAATGGGCCAGGAAGGCTGATTTTAAGTAGTTAATATTTCAATTAATCATTCGGTTTATTGCCAATGACATAAAGGTACCAGATGCCGTTGCTAGTCAACACTTCTTCTTTTCTGGGAAGTGCCGGCCCCTTGGACTGGCAATGCCATGACCATGGTCCCAGCAGAAGGCATTGTTGTGAGCTGCATGAATGCAAGGAAGCGCCTGTGCACAGCGTGCATGGGATTGCTTCGAACCAGCCAGTCCAGCAGTCCAGTAGGCAGCTAAACCTGCACATCGAGTGTCTCCAGCTCCCCCCGAGCTCCTCAGAGCCTCTCTGCAGGCTGGGCTGGGGGAAACACCGCTCCTCTCCTCTGTCCCATCGGAAGAGAGAAGAGGCCAAACGCAGAGGGCAAGGGGCACCTACATTGCTCTTGAGAAGGATTCATGCTGACAATAGTGCCTGTAAAACCTCTCCAAGCTCACAGCGCCGGTGCTTTGGGTCTTGTACAAGCATGGGGCAAGGTCTTCTACCTGGCAAGAGGGAAGGTTATCCTGCCAGCCTTCCACTGCTGAAATAGCGCTGTGTCTATTTGTGAGAACTTAGATCTGCTTTTAAACGTGTTAGAAGCAGGTGAGTTTTAAGATAGATATAGAAAGCAAACGTGCCATTTATTACTTCTTCTGCTGATGATTAAGCAAAGGTTTTCTTTCTAAGGAATATTGCGAACTGTGTTCAGTCGTGCTAATGACAGAAGTAATAACAGCAGCAGTATTATTTTAGTGGAAACTGAGGTGTTTGTGCAACGCTTACAATCTGAGAAGCTGGAGTGGGCCAGGGCTGTGGGGGGTGGAGGCTTGAAATCCTGATTCCACTGACTTTGCAGGCTGAGATTTCACCCCAGATAGTAAAGTCTGAGTTTTTAAATAACAGAGATGACTTTAGTTATTTGGGAGCAGGTCTGTAATGCTACTTAACTGCCAAGGACATCCCATAAACCTCACAGCCACCTGTGTTTTGATGGCCAATTTGGAACCGAAGTGAGTGATGCGGTGGAAATAATTATCTCACCGTCGGATTTAGTCACTCCGGCAAGGTGTTTGCGGAGCGTAGCTGCTTTGTATAGGATAACAAAAAAGCAATGGGCTAGGTAATTCAATTAAAAGCGAATAGCTACAGTCTAGGCACTGACAGCATGTGGGAGGAAGTGGTGTTGTTTCCACTGTGACTGGCAGTGAGCGACTAGCAAAAACAAGGTTGTTTGAGGAACGCTTGCGTGTTAATGGCATTTCCCTGTTCTGTTTGTCAAGCAAAGGTGGGAATATAGAGTCAGAATTTACTTGAATTGATTCTTTTACAAGAAAAGATGAGGGGGCCTCCATGGGAACGATGCTGGGCTGCCGTGATGTACAGGCAGCACCCTGAGCTTGCCTGCAAAGCGTGCGTGTGAGCAGCAGGCACTCAAACAAAGCCTCTGTGGGTGAAACAGGAAAAAAAATATCGCTGTGCACAGGGCAGGCTGGCAATGGTAGTTTGTCTGCCGGGAGCGCTGAGTTGCTCTCACCCTCTTTCTCTGTGCCGCGGCAGGGCTCCTAGTGCCTGCTGCCAGCTGGCGCCTGGTACCTCGAAAAAGGCTGCCCCTGGCATGGCTGATTCACTTCAGACTTGCGGCAGTTGTAGGCCCACGTTGCAGCCACAAGCTCAGCAGTCTGGCTGCGGCATCGGACTGGAGTGTTTCCAGAAGTGAATCAGACTCCCTGCCTGATGGCCATGTCAGACATGATAACCCGATGGTGTGTAACAGCATCTTCCTCCGTCTCTGCCTCTGTGTGTCTGTTCATCTTTCCCTCATTATTAAGCTAAAAAGGCCGCCTGTAATGGCATTGGGCGCTCCGCTGGACAGCCCGTAGGATGTTAATTCCCTTCTGACTACCAAAGATGACTTTGCATAAGGAGAAAATATTTCTTTATGAAAAACTCACTTTAAAAGAAAATTGTCTGTAAATAATTAACTCCAGCCTTTCAGTGGCTTAAACTTTCAGTCAGCATCTTGGGAGAGAGAAAAAATTGAGGTGCCCCCTGGAGAAGGATTCCCGGGCTCTACCCACGGCTCACGGGAGGGTGGCAGCGAGTGCGGCCGGGCAGCCCTTGCCCATCACGGGGGTGTTTTGTAATGTTCGTGTCTCCCCAACCTGAGGGGCTGGCTCCCTCCTTCACGAGCTGGGAGGGAGCCCAGCGGGTACCTTTGGTTTGGCAGGAGCATGGCTTGATGATGCATGGGGTCGTGCAACAGCGTACGGCAGTGGAGGGCAGCATGATGTGCATGGGAGGGAGCGCTAGGCAGCGGCCTGAAGAGCCAGCCTTCTTCACCGCTTACCTGCAGCAGTGAGGGGTACTGCAAACGGTGGGTAACAAACTCCCTGTCCCTTGGGCCCCCATGCAAGCAGCACACAGGGGTGGCAGGACTGTAGCTGCCTCCACTACGTATTTGCAGAGAAGTGAGTATGTGTGTGCAGAGGAGGGAGCAGGAGCTCCTTGGCACAGAAATTTGGTCTGTATTTGAAGAGGCACCAGCTGACAAGTACGTGGTGCCTCTTGCGCTGGAGCAAGGACTCCTCTGCAGCTCTGCGTTCCTACTTACAGCTCTTACCCTAGTCCAAAAACTACTACCCATGACTGCTACCAAACGCCTCGCTGTAGGTCAGGCTCAGCCTTCTAATAGGTCTCGTTCCTCCTCAAATGCATAGCAGTAAAAATAAAACAAACATGCAGATTCTTCACCTCCCACCCCAGCTAACACATTTTGGCAATTTAAACAGAGGGAGGATGCTCTGGACTTACATTTGTTATTTCAAAGATGAATACAGTGGCATAAATCTGGAAAAGCTCAGGCTTGAACTGGCATTACCTCTAGCCTCCCCTCTGCCCATCCCCATCTTCCCATGTTGGTTTTCGTGACTTTTTTGTGCGTGTCTTTGTTCGCATTAGACTACGAATTCCTTGGCACTGTGCAAGTGCATTTCTCTATCACCAAGCACCATGAACCGACAGGCCCAGCTGGCAGCTATGCATGGTGGCACACTAAGGACTAGCCACGCTAGGAGAAGGCGGCAGGGCATACATAACAAACGCAATCAAGAACTAGCATTGCTATAGCATGATCTGCTGGAACTTACGAGTCACCAACTTGCTGGCATACCAGAGAGCACAGCCCTCCTGGGTTTGCTGGGTGTCTTGGAAGACAGAGCCTGCAAGTGTGTCCCCTGCAACAGTCTCTGCCACCGGCTGCAGGGGCATCCCCAGCAAAATAGCGACAGGAGAGGCAGACAGTCTCCTGTGCAATCAGAGATGCCTTAATACCACTGAAGCGAGTGTCCAAATCCCTTGAGGTGGTTTCATATTAAAAAAAATCATAACCCAACGAGGTGTCAGAAGCAAAGTTAGCAAGAGCGTGGCCATGCGATGCGCACAGCTGTACTGGTCGCTCCAGGGCTTTTCAGTCCCGTGTTCTCAAACCTTGTCCACAGCTGATGCTATGGGACACTTTTGTTGTCTGAAATGTTTTCATTCCCACCTCTGGGAAGAGCAGCTCCTGCTGCTCACTAATGGGGGTTGCGTGAGCTGGGCACCACTGGGGAGGGACCAGGATGCTTCACCTCCAAGTAAAACCCTTGTAGCCATTGTGAACCAATCGTACAGAGACAGCAGCTACTTGACCACATTTCCTTACGTAAAAAAGCAGTTCCTTTTGTTCTGTGGTTGGCATCAGGAACTTCACACCTGTGATTTTTTTTTTTTTCCTTAAAGTTGTTGTTTTCTCTTACCCAGTTTGAATGGGGCTCCCTCCCGCTCTCCCCTCCCTACACCCCCACCGTTTTTTTTATTCTCACTTACTGCTTCTGCCTCCTTGTAATTCAGCACCTACTGGCTGAGGAGGGCTGGGGCTCACTCAGGGAGGCAGGCAAGGCAGCTTGCTGGCATTCATTTTCTTGCAGCGGTTGCATTGTCACCGTCTGCACCGGTTTGGCTTTGGGTCGTGCCTCACACAGATGGGAAAACAAACTCCCAGGCATTTGCATGGCCCTACGCCACGTTAAATCCCTCTTTGGCCCCGCATGATGTGGAAAGCCCTTGTCCTGGGTGACGGGAATGTCCCTGGCCCGATGCTTCTCAGCACCTCATGGCTCCACGGCTCCGTTGTGCTGTTGCGGCAGCGTCGTTCTTGGGAATTGAGCCGCATCCCATATGGGAGACTGTTTGTGTTTTTTCTTTCTTGTTTTTTTTTTTTTTTTCCCCTGCACTGCCGTCACAGGTCTGCCTGCTTTGCCTCTGCCTGTCAATACGTCGGGGCTGCTGGACAATAAGAATTCTGTTTTGCAGAAGAAGTAGTGAGTTTTGTGACATTTGGGGTTTGGGCTTTTGTTTTTTGTTTGTTTGGTTTTTGTTTTTTTTTTTTTTACTCAATGAGGGGTGGGCGGGAAAGCAAAATTTCATCAAGATTTTTCCTGGGGGAAAGAACCTCCAACAAACAAGGCAAAATAAAATAAATAAAATAAAATCAAAGAGCAGCCACTCAAAATTTTGGACTGTACTCCACACCAGTAGGGAAGTTGGAAATCAGGAGACAGATGCTGGCCCAGCTCAGTCTCCTCAGACACCTGCCTGCTCTGGTGTGGATGCTTGTGCCATGCACAGGTGCAGGTGGCTCAGCACTGGGACGCCCAGACACCTCCAACCCTGGAGGAAGGCTGCCCACGGCCAAGGCTGAGCAAGGGAGGCTTGAACTCGAAGCGGGAGAAGCTCGGTGGTGGGGAGGACATCCCTTCACCCCTGCCAAGAGCGGTGATTTTGGGGCTCGGCTCTACTGGTGGCACCCCTGCTGCCTGGCTCTCCGGGGCTGTGCCCCGCGGGTACCCGGAGGGAATCCCAGCCGGGGGGACGCCTCCCCAGATGTGTGACTCAGCAGGAGCGTGGTTTCGGGCACTCGGGTGACAAGGCAGGGGCTGCAGGGAAAACCGTGCCTTGCAAGCCGACGGCTCCTTGCAGCCCTGCAGCAGGCATGCATGGCAGCACAGTGGGGCTGAGCCGGCTCAGGGCTTGTCTGCATCATGCAACTTTTTCTAAAAACAGAAGACTTACTCAGAAGCAGAATCGAGGTGTCACTCGCCTTTACTCCAGCTCTTTTATATATAGTCCTCATTTCTCCTGATTTTACTTCAGCAGTTACTGTATGAATATTAGCTCAGAAGTGGTGGGGAGGAGGAGAGCGGGGATAACTGAGCGCTGCCGGCCAGGCTGGAGCTGCTGGTTTGCTGCTGGATGTGGGGGGTTCCCTCTGCAGGGGCTGTGTCAGAGAGCAGCCTTCATCCGCCAGACGGTTGTTCGTATAGGTGAGGGGGATGCTAATGTTACCTTAAATGAAATCTGTGTCTCTTCTTTTTCCCCGTGAATAGACTATTAGCGTTTTCATTAGTGTTTTCCTTCCTCGCTTTTTGTGGTTTTTCTTCTTTGTTGTTGTTTTTCTTCTTTAAAATTTTAAAGCAGCATAGCCAAGCTGCAAAACTAAGAGCTCTGTTTGCCTGCAATGTAGGACGATGAAGGGCTTTTGCGATATGCACTTGGATTAGCCTCCAGCCTTTTCAAGGGAGGTGCCTGATGCCACCTCCGAGCAGCACGTTAGCTCAAAACCTGCACTCAAAGGGAAGGAAAGAGCGCAACGGTGGTTTGACCTTACCTTCAGGCACCTTGATGCTAGAGGCGGCAATAGGCTGCTTTCAGTTTGTCTGCAACTCAGAAGATCCCCAGGCTCGTCAACCAAATGTCTCGAGGAACCACAGCGTTCCCATTACCCTTTCCCCAGCACGCCTCATGATGATGTAAGTTGGAGATGCATTTACTTCACAGATGCCCAAACCGATGAATCAAGGCCTCTGCTTATGACAGCAATTCAAAACACATATAAATAGGAGGAGTTTCTTTCTTTCTTGGCATTTTTACAAAGCTATGGCAACATAAACAGAGATTCATAACAGCCAGAAGAGAGATCAATGTAGCAGCCTGAAATATTTTCCTAGAACAGATTCACATAGGCATGAGCCTTTGGCCCACACTGTTATAAGCAGAGATAAACAGAAATGGCTCTTTTTAAACACCAAGGCTGCTGTACTCAGGGTTAGGGAATTTAAAAGTGAGGGACGTCTTTCCATAATGGTCACTTTGAAGAATCGACCTGATTTTTCTTTTTCCAGTGGTACGTTGTAACTTCTGAAAAAGCAGCACGTCTCTGTCTGAAGTTTCTTACTTCGATCAATAAAAGCAGTGNGCTCTTTTTAAACACCGAGGCTGCTGTACTCAGGGTTAGGGAATTTAAAAGTGAGGGACGTCTTTCCATAATGGTCACTTTGAAGAATCGACCTGATTTTTCTTTTTCCAGTGGTACATTGTAACTTCTGAAAAAGCAGCACGTCTCTGTCTGAAGTTTCTTACTTCGATCAATAAAAGCAGTGCATGTGAAATGTGAAATGTAAAATTAAAACCTAAAAATTTTGCAAATGTTTTGCACGTGCAAACACGTGTGCACAAATCAGGTCACCTTCATGTTGGAGTCAAAATCAAAACAGACCCAAAAAAACCCCAAACCAACACAAACCCTCGCAAAACTCAGAGGTTTGACTTTATCTTCGGTTAAGGTGAGCTTGAGACCGTCAAACAAGAACTTTCAGGCATTTAGGTGCTTGGTTTTTATTAGTGCTCTCCTCTGCTTTACTGTCTAGACACCAAACCAAAATGAGGTTACCTGGTGCAGTAGCATCTAATAAGGGACATTTCTCCACCGCCACCTTTGAAAAAATGATACAAAGAGAGGGTCAATAACAAAAAGCTCAAGGTTTTGATAATTAAAAAATAAAAAAAAAGAAAAGAAAAAAATGACTCAGCACCTGGGCAGTGTTTTTTGAATGGAGTCATATGCCTAAAAGTGCTGGAAATTGCAGCAGGGAGCCCTTTGCAGTCTTAGGCACCAGATCTGCATCTTCCCTGGGCGCTCAGGGCTGCTGTAACCAGCCCTCCAGGCACCCGGACCCAGGCGGCCCCAGAGGGAAGGCCGTGTGAGTCCGCCTCACGAGCTCACAGCCTCAGATACCGCCCTCGGCCGGGTAGTGCTGTCCTAGTCGGCAGTGAAGGGAGCATTTCCAGGAGCTGGTCCTGCTGCTGCTCCCTGATTATCCATACTCACGGGCAGCTGTGAAAGGAAGGATCAGGCACACACGTAGCTGCAGCCAGGGCTGGTGGGATGCTTTTCCAGCCCTGAATTGACAGTCGAGGTCTCAACACAGCGTACTGACGTGTGGGGTTCGTGGCAAGCTTGTGAGGCCGCTTTCTGACACAGGACTTTCATACGGGCTCTGAGGTGCTGGCTGGACCGATGGTAGGATGATGCCTAGCAGTTGTGTGGTGGCAGTGAGAGGTTGCGCAGCAGGCTCAGGGTTGCCTTAGAAGTTGCTTGTGAATGGACTGAGCAACTTGGTAAGGACCACAGAGGAAAACCGGTAGCTAAGCTGGGAATTCAAGCAAGATCCCTTCGTCCTTTCAGCGCCGTAAGAGAAAGGTTTCTGCACCATGCTTTGGAGAGATGGACCTACAGGACCAGGATGGCACTGGTGAGGAAAACAGACCTATCTAAAGTAAAACAAACCAACCCAAACCCCCAACAATCAACTCTTATGAGCAGTTGTATTCATTATCCTAGATAAGTAGGAAATCCTAGAACTCTGGACAAGGATTGAGGCTGACTGGAGGAATTGCCCACCACGTCCTCCTGGTGGCGGGTACCTCAATGGGTGCAGAAGTAAGCAAAAGAGTTGAAGAATGCAACTGCAGCACATGAAATGTCTCTCTGTCAAGCTAGGAAAGAAGAGCAGAGATAACGGATGGTTTTGGCACAGGTCTCAGAGTATAGAAAGGCCTCGTGGCCCATGATTCAGAGGTGCTGGTCACCACTGTGTCTCTGTCTGAAGTGGTGGGTGTTCAGCTTGTCAGAAAGTCAACCTTTTATTTACAAACCCACTCATCATTTACAAGCCCACTTATTTACAAAGCCTGTTGATGAAAGTGCCTTGAGCTCTCATAGGAAGTGTCTTTAATCACAAAAGTTTCAGATCGCTTATTTGCTTTGAGTTGGTTTGTTGGTTTTTTTTTTTAATTTTACATTTCACATGCAATATTATGCAGACAGGGGAGAAAATTACGAAGGCTACATAAGCAAAAGTCAAGAAACATCGACACTGGACTTGTCTGTGTGGTGTCTGCATGCCTGGGTATGTAGTTTCCTTAGTTTAAGGAGACAGAAAGGGAAGGGAGAGAAAACTCAAGCAACAAAATGGGATTACATTATACTCGATTTTTTGGCTGTAGCCTGCTGCTTCAGCTGGTACTCTAAGTTGACATCCTCATGATTAGTCCTCATCCAGTATGTCCCCCATATGATGATCCAGGCAGTTGCTCCTCTGCTGCTCTTTGTCTCCTCCTGGATCTCGTTCCCCCTCCTTTATCTCCCGCCCTTATTGCTCTCTGCCGTTCGTCCCAGGCTCCTTTGAGCCCAGTCTCATACTCTCCGCACCTACTTCCAGCAAGCTGGTGAGNATATGATGATCCAGGCAGCTGCTCCTCTGCTGCTCTTTGTCTCCTCCTGGATCTCGTTCCCCCTCCTTTATCTCCCGCCCTTATTGCTCTCTGCCGTTCGTCCCAGGCTCCTTTGAGCCCAGTCTCATACTCTCCGCACCTACTTCCAGCAAGCTGGTGAGAGGATGGGGAGCCATTTCCCTCACTGGTTTCTACTTTTGCTTCCCTGTCCCATCACCGCCAGCTCTAAAGCACATTTTGTCCCTCTGTTTTTCATCCCTAGTCCAACCCCAAGTCATGTCTGCCCTCCCCTCCACCTCCCGCTCTTTCTGCTTTGCCACGGGCGGTGCTGGGGCTCAGCCTGCTGCTGCCTGGCACTGTCGGGGCTCTCGGCGGTGGGACCTTCCTCCCGGGTGAGACCCCGAGAAGCCCCAGCCCCTGGGCTGCAACACTAAGTTTCACGCAGTGGGGCTTAAGTGCAGACCTCGAGGGGCTCACGGGGAGCTGTGAGACTGGAATAAAGCTAGACAGAATTTTTTCAGCAGTCCAGCTTTAGTGAGTGCTTGCAAGCGAGATGATTTATCTCTTCAGAGGCTTATAACTTGGCAAAATTTGGATGGAGGGTTTTGCAGGCAAGTGGCACATTCCTGACATACAAGCCAAAATCCTGCCACGTTTCAAGTCCTTTTTCCAAAGCCTGAGGGTATGAAGAAAAGGTCACCAAATTTCTTGAAGTATAGGGTGAAAAAACGAGCATATTTTCTTCCAGCTAAATGATCAGCAATCATTAAAATTTCCAGGCAGAGAAAATATACTGGGGCAGCCTCCGACCTGGGATATTTTAACCCAGGCAGCTGTCATTTGACAAAATTACAAGCAACCATAATTAGGAAGCAACAGGCAACTGCTGGATTTGCTGGTGCCCCATTAAAACATGCTTTTTATATTTTTCAAAGAATGAAAGCTGCTGTGCAGGTGTATTTGCTATGGTTGGGAAGAAGTAGCGCTCCACTTTTCTTCCCCCTCCGCCTCTTTTTTTCTGAATGAAAGTGTTTTACAAACGAAAAATGAGGTTTCCTGAAATGAATGGCTGCCTTTTATTCTGACCTGGCTTCCATGAAATATATTTGAGAGCCTCCTGTCCTTATCTCTGAACTTGCTGTGGGGTGACAAGTGACTGTCCTGTCTGGGTTGGCTTGGCCAACTGAGTGGCTGGCCTGGGCAGAGTCCCGTGGACCTAGCAGGACTTCTGAGGAGGTTCTGGACACCCCCAGGAAAAGGCTTGCCACGCTCTTCGTTGCTTGCCCCCACATTCGGAGTCCAACCCCACATATCTCTGCTTCTCCTCGTCAGGGCCCGCGGGGCGCCCTGGGAGGCACCGGCTGCAGGAGGGCTGCCTCCCGTCACACCATGGGACTGCAATCCCGGCCAGCGCCCCCTCTTCCTGATGTCCGGGGGAAAGGCTTGGCCACCTGGGCAGCATCGCTCGCCCCACTTGGGCCCTGAAGAGTTCCGTTTCCCCAAGTCCGAGCGGGCAAGGTTGTCGCTGGACTGCTCACCAGGGATGACCTGCACTTGCCCTGGGGGGTGCTGGCTGACTCACTCTCCCTCATGCTTTCTGACTCATCTCCACTTTCCTCCAGGTCTTTTCTCTCTCTTTCTCTTCAATAACCTCCCTCTGTGTCCTAGTCCCTCTTTCCCCCTTCATTGCTACTGCCCGGGCACTGCAGAGAGAGGAAGCATCGGGCACATGCCGGAGACTGTGGGCCAAGGCTGCTGCGACTTTATCTACAAACAGCAGACACACGAAGGGAGGCTCCGGTGTGGGAGCACAGCACCCCAGTATGCTTAGCGGTACTTGATCAGACAGTGAGCACCAAAACTCACTCCCACAAGGAAAAAGCGGTGAGACTGTATGCGATAAACTGTTACGTGCAGTGCTTTGCATAGGTTAGGATAATAGTCTAAATGGCATGCAAGCAAGCACAGGAGGAGAAACTTGTAGCTCTTCACTCTCTAATGTTAACCTGTGGACTCACTGCCACAAAGAACTGCTGAGGCAATAGTTCAGCAGAAAAATTAGAAGGCAGGTAAGTCAACCCCTTTCCCCTCATCCGTAGTGCTGATGGGAAACGCACAGCAGTGCATCAGAAGAAAAACAATCTTGATGCAGTCTTGTGCAGACATTAAGAACTGCAGGGATGTTGTAGTGAAATCTTCCACCAGGTAGGCAGGAAGGACAGGCTATGGCCTGTAAAGCTGGAGCACTCGCTCCTCCTCACGCTCAGGAAGACATCATGCTTTTTAGAGCAGTCCTGCCCTGAGTGTTCGTCCCGTGGGGCAAACATAAAAGCAACAGAGTGTGTTTGTGTCTGTGGGCAGGGGTAGATCTACCACGGGACAGGTCTGAGGAGACGGAGCCTTCATTCACTCCTAACAATCTCCTGCTGGCATCGCTGTCGCTGCACATCCTCTTCTTTCCCAGGGACAAAATGGCACGATTTCTTATGTCGCGTAACAGATCTCCTAAAATGGATTCCCTTTTGCCAGAGAGAAAATATTCGTTATGCTGAAGTTAAGACTGAAGTCATATATTGCTGAGAAGTGCAAATTTAAAAAAAAGAGACATGACATTGCCACTGCAAAATCCCCCTCAAGTAACACCCCTCCCCCTCCAATAAATGTAATACATAAACAACTCCTTCCCAATGAAAGTCCAGGCAAACCAAACCAAACTGAAAACAAAAGAAACACAAAATCCAAGCAGACCGATCAGCTCCAAAACTCTGACAAATGGATAGCAATTGGGTTTCAGTGGAACACAGTGAATCGAGTAGATGAAAACCCAAGCAAAACACAGATATGGGAAGTGGAGTTAAAAAACCCAACCCAACACCCAAGACGAAGAACAGAAGGAAATAAACGCCTGGGGCATGATTCCAAAAAGCCTAACGCTTTGTGGTGTGACAAGTCACTTCAGATGATGCTCCACCAGCCCTGTGCGGCTTTGTTCCCCTCCCCACTCTCTGCAGCTCGATAAAAGCACAGGAAGGATGTTCAATGGCAGATTGGCCATCAGCCACTTTCAAAGGGGAGTCATTTAGTGAGATTCACTCATACTTGTATAAGCTGAAACAAAAAAAAAAGAACAACATTGGTAAAGCAACCAGACTGATCTTTCAAACACACTTCATCTTGGACCTGGCTGATGGGAAAAACACTCTGTTATAGAGACTGTAACATTATGAATACTGATAACACCTCCCAGCAAGTCTCAAACACCTATTTCCAGATGAGTGTTTACCACCACATGGTCAGTCAGGGCTGACCATATTATGTACAAGTCTGATTCTTACAGCCCTAGTGTTGTATTGGTTTTACTATTCTTTAAATACAGGCGCGTATTGGGGGTGGGGAAGGAGGTGGGGGGATGGGGGCTTTCGGACTCATCCTTCATTTCTGTAGCACACTGGGGCTGTCACGCTTAGACCAAAATCTCTGAGCTGTTCAACCCACAGTGGTCAACCTGATAAAAAAGGCTCCACAGAAAGGCTGCACCGTTTTTAACAGTGAACTTTTATCACTTACTATCCTTGGTAAAAGCTAGCTAGTCAGACTTAAGGTTGTAAGAGACAGTGATAACCCACAGCATTTCTTCAGTTACTTGAGTGATATGCTGCTCCCAGAAAAGTTGAGAATGCTTTAGAAGCCTGGATAATTTTTCATTCATGGGAACTGGGGGAGTTTTTTGTTTGGTTTTGGGGCTTCTTTTTTTTTCTTTCTTTCATTTTTTCCTTTTAAACCCAACTCGCAGATAAAACTTGACACAATTCACTGCTGGCAGGAAACCTTGGAGAGTGCAGTCTGGTGGGTAGAGCAGAGAGAGGCCCAGGGCTTTGTATATCCCACCTGTGTCCCTGCGGCCGGCACTGACTCCCCAGCTGTCTGGGCATGAGTCACCTCCCTGCTCCGTACCTCCTGCGGAGACCGTGGCATACCCCGTGGGACAGCTCTGCTATTTCAGTTAGCTAGCGCCAGGTAGGTGATGTGGGGACTGTTGAAGCTGATGGGCAGTGTCCGTTGGCTTTCACAGGTTTTGGTGTTGGTCCCTGCAAAACGCATCAGGAGTCAGAGATCAAAGGTCCAGGGTGTTACTGGAAGGTACGCTGGATTTGTACACTGAGTGTTTAACATGCTCACGGATTGCATATGAGGGTATCTGTTGAGTTAGAGCAGTGCTGCCTTCACTGAAGCATTAAAGCCTTGCCGTGCGTTAGCCAACCAGAAGTACCATGACTTTGCTCAAGAAGGACTTCCAGGTTCATGTCTCTGCTTTGGCATCAATGCATATGATCACAGGGGAGGCACCGAGGCTGATCTCAAGCCAGGAGGGCAGCCTTGGGTGCTTGGTCCCACCTCAAGCAGGGCTGCTCTCAGCCCATCCAGCTGTGGACCATATGCTCCTTGCCCTTGGTCCCTGCCCCCTTCCTTGCTTTGGCCCTTGTATTTTAGCAATCATGTGCTCAGCAACCTGATGCAACTGATGATGAATTTGAGGCGAAGGTGGAGGGCTGGACCAGGGTGGCGATGCAGCAGTCTCACGCTCCTCAGAGCCATACGTTGGAAGTGTTGTGTCCAGATTTGCAATGCCTCAGTCCCGCAGCACAATCCGTTCCTAGCACGTTAAGCAAAGCACTTAACAAGGTGTCTCAAGAGCACATAAGCCGAATGAAGAGGCACTTACATGAGTTGTTTGGAAAAGTCAGAAGTTCATCTTTAAACATTCCTTAGCCATGACACTTCAGCAGTCTTCAAATGTAGGTTTTTCCCTGTCCTTAGCTCTCACTTTAAGCAACCAAACACCACTTTGCTCCTTCTTTCTGACTGAAGAAATGTTGAATTCCTTCCTGCACAGCTTAAACCATGGGGATGGGCACTCCCTACCCCAGCACAACCAACAGCAGAGGAGCTACGACATGGCTGCGGAAGGCAAGGGAGAACACAAAACCAGAGGGCCTCTTCCTGAGAGCGTACTCTACCCAGGGCCTTGTCTTGAAGACCCAGAATACAGCACCTATGTGGAGCTCTTTTCTCGTACAAGAAAAATATGTACATACAGAAGGTATTGTACCGGCACAAAGGATCCCGAGGAAGCAGAGCTTATCAAGATTCAAAAAGAGATTTAACATTCACGTACGCGGGACCCTCAGAAAAACTGTATGTTTTCCTTATGAACTAATCCATGAACCACCGGGGTTTGTAAAGCGGTCACTGATTACGTGAGCTAGAAATCAGCTTTCCCGTTTGACAGAACACTTAAATAATAGCCCAAAAAGGATAACCCGGGCAATACTGCTGCACAAGGGTAAAACGTGCCTGTGAGCGAGATCTTCCTTAGAGATTGTATCAGGATTAGGCCAGTTGTGTTGCTGACATTAGAAGTTTCAAAACACGGAGCAGATTTTATCCTTGTGAGACAGAGAATTTTGCTGGGGTTTGTTTTATCCAGTTTCATAGCGTTTTAATTATTCCAGAGAAACATCTCACCTCTGCACTGAGGTAGCACCTTCTCTTGCTCTCCAGCGTCAGTGGGCGGAGATGTCTGAAGAGTTGTGGATGGAGATTCCCTTCCCTGCGCAGGCTGTACCGAAGAGGGTTACAACAGGTGTCTACCAACATTTTTTACCCCAATGGTTCAGAGCTCGCTACTCTCTATTCATTTATTTTCAAGTCTATGTCTGTCCATATTTATATCAGGTTCTAAAAATAAGTAGCACCGTTAACATTTTGAGTTTTAATTATCTACTGAATATCTAAAAAGATAAGCTGGAAGGGGAAGCCCCTCTGCGAGCAGAAGTACAATCTAGTTAAATGAGTGAAATTTATCAGAAAAAATGAGTAATGATGAGCAGTGAAGAAGCCTGTCTCATTTTGCTAATTTTACTTCATAAATTATCTGATTTGACATTCTGTGCTGAAAATCTGCTTATGAACGAAGAAAAGCCAGGGACGTACTCCACTTGGTTGAAGCAGTCTGCGGCCACAAAAATTCTGCTGCATTAGTACTGCAGCACGAAACCCCCTGCCACCGAAACGAAGATTCTCATGATTATTTCTAGATCACCGTGTATCTAGAAATAGCTAGGTATGCTGGGCTTTGGGTTTGAGTCTACACAGAGCCTCCCGGTTATCTGCAGTCACATCACAACTGCATTAATTTCACTGCACAGGTGTAATCAATGCACAGAAGTGCTAAGCAAAGTTGTCCTTCCCCTTACCTGCACCCCTAAGTCCATTTCAGGAATGAAGGAAAAGATAATTCTTAATCTTTAACTTGTATTTAATGAGCTATATTGAGACTATCAGCCCATTTTATTTAGGCATTTTTGCCTGGGACTGGCAATGAACTTTTAATACTACAGTTATTTCAGAAGAAAGAGGCGAAAGGGTGCCAAAATAGGCTATAACACTAAGCATGTGTTAATAGCATCTGTTACAAATAAGGCTGGATTCCACTTTCCATTGTCTTACTCATTTTTCCTCAAGTTGTTTAAATTTTCCAATTCAAAAGGAATTTGGCTGAAGATTTCCCTTACTTGGTCCTGACCTGAAGGAGGGCTGCTTGCAGAAAAGTTGTACAAAATCCATTGCAAGCCTTTGAATAGGGAGGGCATGAGAAAAAAGGAACACAGACGTCTTCTTGCACGTTCAGACTAGAAAAAATTAGGTGCGATAAAGGAACCGCCCCTGCCCTTCACTGTCTGATCCCCAAAAATAAACCGCAGCAGGTCTATTAGTGCTGCTGCTCCAAAAGCAGCAAGCTTCCCTTGCTGTTCCGTGCCACGACAAATGTCACAAACTGTGTCATTTAAGTTACTCACTGACACACATTATTTTAAAGGACTTCAAGGGTGCATCGATGACTCTCCAGATGAAACCCCCCTTGGGCTGTCAAGTAATACTGAAAGAAGTATTGAATTTACACGATAAACACCTTGTTCTGAAATATATACACTATTTTGGACATGCTCGCTTAAGATCTTCATTAAAGACAAGCTTTTAGAGCTCTGAAGGTCAAACAGCACAAAGAGAAAGGGAGCCGAATTGCACAAATTTCCTCTTTAACCTATGGCAGCACTACACAAAACCAGAACTTTAAAAAGGTGAAGACAGAAATGGCTATCATGTTACCTGTTGAAACCGTGCTCCCCGTTATTCTGTTTTCCCTTTTATTTCATGCCAAAAAAACTCAAGTAGGCACTGCAAAGTCAGAAAACAAGCTGTCCAACACATGAAGTCAAAATACTCTTAACACGTAACACAGCTCGTGCAAAATTATTTTTGCCTATAATTAACCATCTAGCATTTTTTTACGGCTTCCTTTAACAATGTTATAAAGAAACAATGCCATGTGTTAACACTGCAGAAGCAGTCTTAACTCTACGAACAGCCTAGTGGGTGCATACTTAATACTAACATCTAACACAGAAGAACAGGAAAACTGCTAACGAGGACATAGCAGGTAAATCGAACCACCTCTTTATCTGTATATGGACAGGCTGGAATGTAACTAGGATAAAGTTTCAAGCAGGATTTTTGGTATTTTTTTTCCTTGAATTGTAAACCCACCAGATTCTCTCCTAAAAATCTTTTTAATAAATAGCTAAGTGTTAGATGTTCACAGGTGAGGGACATTCTGCATGTCGTTTAGCGGGCTCAGCAGTTGAAGAGCTCCATGGAATTCTTCTATCATAATGATTTTTTTTTTTAAACCATAATGATTTTTTTTTTTTAAATCGCCATNGCAGGCGAGGGACATTCTGCATGTCATTTAGCGGGCTCAGCAGTCGAAGAGCTCCATGAAATTCTTCTATCATAATGATTTTTTTTTTTAAACCATAATGATTTTTTTTTTTTTTAAATCGCCATTACGCTTCCCTTTATATCCACAATCAATTCTTATTCTTGTTTTTCCTGAACGTACGTGAGAGTATTTTGGCAAAGGCTGGGAGACTGGACATACTTCTACAAGCCCACAGTCGCACGTTACCGCGGCAGCCAAAAGCGTCCCTACAAAGCATCATTCTGCAGCACTCACTGCACGCATTTCTCATTTCCTTCTCTGTTGCCATACAAGTGAAATTAAAGCGGTTGGAGCCCTGGGTCTTTTCATGTAACTAGAGGAAGATGCAAGGGGTTTAGCCCACAGAATACAACTTCCCTGATCCTCAAAAGACAGGCACACGTGCGCAACATTTGAAGCATTCTGAGCAACTGGTCTCATGTCTATTCCCACACTTGAAATTCAGCACATGCACAAAACTCAGCAGTACTAGGATTCTTTTTATATTTTTAAACCCTCCAAGTGGCTTTTTAAAAGCTATAGGAAGGTGTTTTGACAATGATGCACTTTGAGCACATTTCATAGACGTATTTTCTAAAGAATATAAATTTGAAAAACATTTTGTGAGTGAGAAGGGGCAGGATTTCTTAATTGTTTCATGCTTACTTATTTACTTCATTAACACCTAGGCATGTAATGAACTTTTCCCTACTTTTCTTCCATCATTTTACTGAGGGATTTAAATATTTTTTTTTCTGTGCGTCCCCCTACTTCCATTACATTGATACAACATTTGCCTTTTATTACTACCCTGCCTAGTGCCTGAACCACTCATGACTACTCGAAATAAGTGTTCAAAATACAGTAATAGGAGAATGCTTCAACATCTCCAGAGGCTGAATACCTCAACATTTTCCTATAAGTCTTTACCTGCTTTTTAGCAAGATGTATTTTACAGCCTTATTACTTTCTAAACTTTTCTCTAAAATGAGAAATAAAGGTCTCCATGTTTTTATTTCAGTGTCAACTTTTTTCCAGTCTGTACTGATTTTAGATTTTTCTAGAGGTTCAAAGTTCATGTAATAATTCACTTTATGTTTTCTTGTACTGTTTTCAGCATTTACCTTTGCTTTAAATGTCAGAGCCTTTCACTTCTGTTACTTTGATTCCCTTGCTGCCTCTCTTTTCTCTGCAAGCCCTAACTGATGGTGTATTTTGGTGTGGTCTCCCCATCTTTTTCCACTTCCAATAATAATTTGTAAGCCTCACAGTATCTTTGAACAGTTTTTTTTGTTTTTTTGGTGTTGGCTTTTTTTTTTTCCCCAAAACCCACACTGACCTCTTCTTGTTTTTTGTAATCTTCTTTTGAGAGGAACTGCAGCCTGGTGTACGTTGGCTATGAATTCTCAGCAATCTCAACTCCCCTTCCACGTGAAGGGATTCCAACACATCCTGTTGCAGCATGATGGTCACTGACTTTCTTAATTCCACCAAGTGGATTTATTGAAATCCAGCGCTCTGCCTTGACTGTGAGCATTTATTTCATATCAGGTTGAATTCAAGTAATATTTTGACCTGTTACATGTTAGTCTCGTTTGCTGTCAATGACATGTTCTGAAGTGTTACTTCAGAAGGGCGACTAAACACACATATCTGACTTCAGGTTCTAAAGACAAGCAACAAGCTGTTGTACCAGAAGATGAGTAAGAGAATGATGTTACAATAAAGAGATGCCTGAATATATATTAATTCAGTACAGATGATAAAATATGTTTTCAAGGAACATGTTTGATACAAATGTAGAAAATGTAGACTGACAATATTCATGAAGAAATCACATTTTTTGGAAAGTGAGGAATTCAAGAAGAGCTTATGACTATATTTCTTAATATTTTATTAATACAGAGTGAAGTCCTTACAGATTGAGCTAGCTGTATGACTATTTCAGTTAACACCAGCAGCTGAGACTATGACCAGCTTAGAATGGACAACATTTAACAAAACAGCATTGCTCCAGGTGTTTAACAATTCTCCCTGAAAGCAATAATGACATATATTTGAAGTTTCGAATTTCCATTCAACATGCTATTACTACTTACACACATTTTTTTAATGAGTAAATACATGTGCATCAAAACGTTTCTTCAGTATTTCATATTACAGGAATGGTACGCTGTATTTTTAGAGCACGTAACTGAACTGGCAAAAGAAAACAGCTGACATTAAAAAAAATCATTTGAAAACTCAGTGCACTGTTTCTGAAAAGTCCCACTCGAAATGACTGTAAATACAGAAAGAATACATTATTACTGCATGATTTACTTGCGAGTCATTATTTCAGTTGTAAAATTAAACCCACCCCTCAGCCCCCAAACCAAGACCACTTTCTATTAGCTGCTCTCTGTTATAGCTTCCTGTATCTTATATCAAGTCCCAAAATGAAAATCAGTGTCAAATCTTCCCTCTTGGGAAGATGGTTGTTGACCTCTGTGTAACTGGATATTAATGGCAGCAGAACTGTTCTGTCCTTCATAATCCCTACTCCCCTCCACACAAATTCAATAACTGGTGGCGACAAGAGGACTGACTAACAAGAGGGAAGGGGTAGACAGTAGCAGTAAGCCTGTAAGAACAAGAAAAGACAAGAGGACTAAGAAGGAAGCAGCAAAACCAATGACATACTGTGCTCTTCCTTACTTCTGATGACGTGAGAGGCAATTAACTATACTCCTTAACATCAAAGCATGTTTTACCTGAACATTTTTGAAAAAACCTTCTACTACTCTTATAAACTCAGACTGCTTTTCTGTTAATTGTCAGTTAAAGGAAAGCTTATTTTAAACATGAATGTTATCATCAATATTCCAATAGATGGGAGAAACAAGACAGGCAGGAATCTGTTTAATTAAAAAAGAAGCAAGAAGATAAAAGCATCCCAAGAAATCAGAATTATGACCACCAAAATTGTAGTTGATAACAGAAAAAAAAACTGATAATTTTTTTAATGCAAAAGAAGCAGTGTCCTTCTCCATATTGTATCTGAATGCTTATTATTTAACTGTATGTAGTAACATTTATTACATACTGCTCAATAGTTTATAGAAGTTGAGTCTTCCAGTCACATCAGTATCACTCTACATCTATACATCTAGAAAGTAACTGATACACTGAACAACATGAGTAATATGAAAAATTTAAGGTGACATTTGCTAAAAATACTTTTCAATGTATTTTTAACAAATGAAATTGAGATTGCAGCACACTATGAATATTTCTTCATGAGCATACAGCCAAGAAGAGTGTATGTAAACAAAATTGGCTTAAGCCCCTGCACAGAATGAAATACAGTAGACAGAAAACCATTTTATCAAGATATTTATGACCAGAAGTCTCACTTAGCAGGATGCCCTATACCATTACTCAAAGAGTTGTATCTCATTTTTTCTTTTCTCATTATTTCTCTCATTATTTCTTTTTTCAGTGACATTCCTTCTGTTTTCTTCAGAGTCTTCAAAGGAATTGAAGAAGTACAGAAAATATGGGTGAAGTTTAAGCACATTTGTCTTTTGAGCCGCCTGCATTGGGTTGTTGTTTATGTTTTCATCATTGCTGATGAAGAAGCTTGAAAACAGGTCAGCTGCAAGTGCATGCTGCTTTTAAATTTGTTGAGTAACTCTTCTAGTAACCTGTAAAAGGAACATAGTTACAACTCTGGCAGATTCTGAGAAGGGAACAATTACCAAAAGTTTTGGTTATTCTGTCTGTGACTTCAAGTACATTGTCTGCCTAAATAAAGGGTCTAAATTTGGATCTATTCAAATATCTGATTATAGATATTTAGAAGTATAGCAATGTGTCAGGATGATCTGTGGCCATAGGAAGACTTAGCCACAGAGACTTTATCAAGGTGATAAAACAGCCCTTTATATGGTTTTCCTTCTAGATAAAGATCATCATCTTGAGGGAAACATATTTGCTAAACAGAATGGCAAAAGGACTGGTAGAGAGCATCAGAAGATACTTCCGTAAGTAGAAGAAAAACTGCAGAAACTGCAGACTATGTACCATAAAACCAGTATCCCTTATCAAGGCTATTTCATGTGCGGCTGAATTGTGAATTTCAGTTCTCAAACTTGTCTTTGGAAGGTATTTCATTGATTTCTCTCAAGTATCATTGCTGAAAGATCAGAGATGGTATGACTGTTCTAGGAGAAACATTAACTCACCAGCAACCATGAGTTTTTGTCCTTCACAGATAACTCTGTATGAGTTCATTTTGCAGCGTAACAATGGTTTGTTTACATCTACATAGCTGCCAAGAAGGTACTTGTTGCAGTTGACAATATTTATTATAAAGCACAAACTACTGGTGCAGGACCAAGGGTGTCGATGGCTCTGTCGTAGGAAACATTTATTGTAACAGTGGACATGTATTATGAAGTTCTACAGTCTTGCCTGTGTGTTTTGTTTTCCCCATATTCTAGGGAAGAATGTGTTCTCTGAACTTCTTGCTCTATTTCAAAAACAAGCCAGATAGGGCAGACATGTATCACCTCAACTGTTTGGCAAGCTTTGGTTATTGAACACTCAGTGACAGAAGAAATTGTACTATATGTTAAAAAAACCCAAATAAACGTAACAATAACCTGAACCACAAAATCAGTATCTGCATCCTCGGCAGGTCCTCTGGAAGATGACTATGGCCACATTCATCATTTAGTATCATAGTAATGACTGTGAACGAAGAGCAATGAGCAGCTCTAAATTGGTGCACAAATGTGTGCTATTTTACACAAACACATGTAGATTACAATGAGCTGCCTGGAATGATGACAATTATGGTATAACGACCCGGGAAACAGAACAAGTTTTGCACTGTCTAGGGCCCAGAACTCCGAGACAGATGTAAAAATGATGCAGTTCTTGATTCTCATCTGTCCCATGAAGCTCAAATGCTTGTGACTAAGTGAAAAAAAAAAAAAGGGTCTACAGGTGTTTCGGAAAGTCTGAGTTGAAAGAACTCTCCTTACTCAAAACTGATTCCTATCTCTAATAAAGCATAAGAGCTAAGAAAGGCAAGAAGGTATCTTGAGACTTCTTGTGGCTAGTGAGGAGTAGGCTTGAATAGACAGACAGAGGACATCTGGAAGAAGGCACAGTCTGCAGACCACAGGTTGCACAGTCTCTTCATGTGTCTACAAAATATTCTAAGTTCTGACTGTTAAGTGCAAACCGATTTGTTGCAGTTCAGTTCCTGAAAGCACCATAATACCAATCTCAAGTTCAAAACTTCTATACTTATACTAATATACTCATTACAAATCCATCCTAGTTTTACTGCTCTTTATTAAGCTATGCTTGTAAAACAGGCTACCAAATACTGGGCTGGATGCAGCAAAGCAGCTTGGTTGTCAATGGTTGCTATGGTGGAGAAGGTGGAACCCAAAACAACTCCTGATGTTAAGAAAGAACCATAGACTCTTCTTACTTGTTTTTAAAATTAAACAGGTCAGTTTTGGGAGTTCCCCAAATATCAACTTGCAAAAGCTTGGACTTTTGTTCCTTGGTAATTTTTTTTTATCGCTGCTGCTAAATTCCATAAGACAAGACAAGAGACCTCACAGAAACTTTAAGATTAACAAGGAAGGCTAAAATAGACTGAAATTACAAATACAAAGCTACATTGAACTGACAAGACTAGGATGGGCAAGAGAAATATGCCACAAAGCCACTGACTCTTCTGTGTCATTTAATCGGCCACGATGAACAAGGAATGAGCTTATTCTTAACTCTGTCCAAAGGGGCTTCTGCTCTGTAATTCAGAAGGATCACACACAGTGAATGTTAACCCTCTTATAACAGAGTTCTGATACAAGAACAATGGCTTCAGAGACCAGAAAGGAGACAAGAAGGTGCATTATACTCACTTTTTGTCAGTTCCACTTGAGAGCTGAGGCAAGGCTTCCAAAGCTTGCTTAAAGCTTGAGCTGCAAGGAAAAAAAACCACCTCATATTCCACTGGTAGAAGTCTCAGCATTCACAGTTTCTCTCTATAAATTCCACAGAGATATGCTATATTTTATCCATCCTTATTTCAGTAAGTTAGCAAAATATTAATTTGACACATGACATTTACATGCAAATGAATTAGCTTCTCTCAGCCTGGAGAAGGCCCAGGGGGAGACCTTATAGCAGCCTTCCAGTACCTGAAGGGGGCCTGCAAGAGAGCTGGAGAGGGACTTTTTACAAGGGCATGTAGTGACAGGATGAGGCGTAATGGTTTTAAACTGAAATAAGGTAGGTTTAGATTAGATATTAGGAAGAAACTCTTCACTAGGAGGATGGTGAGACACTGGAACAGGTTGCCCAGAGAAGCTGTGGGTGTCCTTCCCTGGAAGTGTTCAAGGCCAGGTTGGATGGGGCTTTGAGCAACCTGGTCTAGTGGAAGTGGGAGGTGTCCCTGCACATGGCAGGGGGGTTGGAACTAGATGAGCTTTAAGGTCCATTCCAAGCCAAACCATTCTATGATTCTATGATTCTATAAATTGAACATAGCTGTCATGGGTTCAAGCAGGTCTCTTGACACTCCTGCTGCAATGTATAACGTACATCGACAGCAAGTGTTAAATCGGCAGCTGATTTAAGACTGTGCTTGACATCCTGGACTCTTCAAGACTTACAGATAGTTGCCAGCCTGCCTTCTGCCTTGGACTAAGTGACCATCAGAGTATGAAGCACAGAAAAAACACTGATTTCGGCTTTCTGTGCTCAGTAGACAGGTCACTGTATTGTCCCCTGCAGAAGGGGGCCTACAGAGAGAATCACAGTAGGTTTGCATTGAGGTAATGTAGATTCATAGAATAATTCAGGTTGCAAGGGACCTCTGGAGGTCTTCAGGTTCAACTCCCCTCTCAAAGTAGGGCCAAATTTGAGGTTAGCAGAGGTTTCTTAGGTTATTATCGAGTCAAGTTTTGTATAACTCCAAAGATGGCGTTTCCACTCCTCTCTGGGTGACAGATGTGGAACAGAAGTGCAGGGAATGATGCAGGATCTGCACAGATAGGTACAATCTTGTCAGCAAAAGATTAATATGGTGACTTGTGGCCACTACTACTAGTGACAAGTCCAGGAATAAAACAGTATCAATGAAGCTCCAGCTTCCAGGGTTCACTGTGCTTCGCCTCTATGCGAATCAGAGACAATATCACTTCCATTTTATCTAACCTGAGCCAGTGCCAAATAGCTTTTATTTAGAGGTCTTCATCATTATCAGACACTCAGGGAGCAACTCTTTTCAAACGGAATGCAGTGACAGCATAGGACACTATCTCTCACACTATGAAGACACATTAGGCCCTTAAACCCTGCAACGTCTCATACAAAAAGTTGATTAGGTAAGATGACCAAATTGTCATCTGCAGGAACACGTAATGCCAATCCTAACAGAAGCGTAGGTAATTAAAATAATGAATGAACCTGCCCACATCCAATCCCCAACATAATCACCTAGAAATTTCAATCAATCAACTTAACTCAAAACTGCTGACAGCTATCATAGTCTGTTTTTACATGCCTTGACTGCATCAACCACTGATGCTTGCTGATGTTTTTCTTTCTCCCTTTATATTAATGTGTGAGTGTGTCCCACACCATTTATCTTCGGTCTTGCACCTCACTAAGAAACGAAGAACAGCTGAAAGCCTTTTGAAGGCTTGCATTCTAAGAGACAGTGTGAAGCTGAATAGGAGTAGGGTATTGTACAAGCTTGTGGAGAGCCCTAATTCTCCATCTCTCTAACAGGGGGATCCTGCCAGTGTTGGGTTCTGTAGCCTCTCTGACGTGTCTGGCAGGTTCTTTGCCATGTGCTTTATGAGACTGCTGTGAAAAACTGGATAAAACTCAGCAACACCTGCTTTTGTCTTGTTTTAGCACCATTTTCCTCAGCAGCTGTACTGCTGTTAAGAAATTCTACTTTTTTTTGAGTGGCAAATACTAGCTTGTGTCTAAAAATACCAGTAAAAAACAACAACAAAAAAGTAATTATTTTCTTTCAACTGACAAAACCTTGCCAGTAATCTGGTTCTCATATATTTACCTGGTATATCACATATTCTATTTGAAGCAAAATTTCTTAATCCTTAATTTACATTATGTGCTTTTGCATGTTTACCAAGGATTCCATTACATTGAAAAAGCAAACTTTATAGCCCATCTTACTTGCTTTCAGGTGTTAGGTATATGGCCACAGTATCTCTCAATGCACAGATTTCAAGTCTTGCCTAAAGACAGAAATACAAATATTGAAACAGTGATACAATGTCCTTTCATCAAGTGAATACCAGTATCCCAAAGCTTCATCTTTTTTAGAGACAAATATTACTGCAGGCTGCAGTAGTAAGCAGCCTTGGCTTTTAACAGTTTGTTTCCTGTATTTTTGGTTGCCACGCTGCTATGTCAGGAGATCGCTAAAAAGAACAATTTCATAGTTTTGATTCGAGTCAAACTGTACGGTCACTATGTAGCAGCCTAAAAACATTGGTTTGTCTCTCAGTAACAGTAATAAATCTTCGATTCTGTTCCACCCCTTCTGTAATGTGATGAAAGATAGAAGGATCCTACCTTAATTTGTCTTTTTTTTTTTTTTAATTTTTTAAAAATTCAAATACAGTGAGTTTAACTTCTCACAGCATGGCTTAGCCACGGAGGAAGGAAACAAAAGAGTACAAAAATCTGTCAATTCTTGGTTTTCCTGTTGAATTTATTTGTTTCCGTCAGATGAGGAAGTAGAATGGCTATGCTCTGCTTCTTGTCTGTCATCTGGTGGGCACTCAGACTTGGGGATTTTAGTCCTGTCTGTCTAGGTATTGATTTTCACCTAGGCAAATTATGGTGGAGGATGAACTCAAGGATTAAATAAATTTCACAGATCATCCTTTAGTCATGTAAGATTCTGGAGTCTTTCCTACATTTTAGGAAGCAGCAGTACCATGGGGAAATGTCATGTTCTCAAGCACCACAGCCTAAATTAAACATGGTGGAAGGGCAAACCCTGCAAAACTGTGGGTCATGGGATGTGGGAATACAGATTGAGGCTTCTCTTCGAGAATGAGTACTTTTTGACCAGTCTGACCAGGCTCAGATCACTCTCACACCTCTGCTGTCTGCCAGACAGGATCTTCTATGTTCACAGGAACAGAAAATGACCACAAGTGACAAGTTTATAGAAGAGAGAGAAAACTGTTTCAATTATGGGTTTAGGCAGCAAGTTCATATGGTGGGTTGTCTAGCCAAGCAAATATGATACACAAGTAGCTTTGTTGCTCTTCATTGATTCGGTTTTAAATAGGCAGTCTTATTGGGCTGTGGTCTACCTACATTAATTGTCCGTCCAATGCAATTACTATCAGAAATAGGAAAATTATTTTCCCATCCTAATGCAAGAATGCTGTCACGTACAATGAAAATTGGGAGTTTGCTTTTCTTGCTTGTTACAGTCATAGCAATTATTGACTGAAAGGGATTTTTTTTACAAAGATTTTTTCTTAAGAGTCCTTTAAAACCTATTCAATTGCCAGTACAACTACCAATCGAGCTGTAACTAAAGAAGGCAGTGTAAGAGTACCTGTTCTACACATGCTGCAAAGTACTAACGTAGAAATAATATAACAGACAAGTGACCAGTTTTGCAAAGACTTGGAAGATCCTACCGTAACAGATTTTCAAGATTTTTGTATCCCAAACTATCACAAAATTGTTTTTTCTTTTAAAATAATTTTTGATGACAAGCCAAAGACAGTATTTAATGACATTTCAAGCAGATACCATTATGATGCTTTTTATCTCATAGGATATAGGTAACCTTTTATGCACTCAGACACAAAGACAACACTAAAATATAATCAAACCCAAGAATCGGGATCCCAAAGGGTATTCATCCATAAATATGAAATAGGTTGTATGCTAATCCTTTTAAGCTCCTTGCTTTCACTGCTACAATAAATCCAACAAATACACAGGTTATACCTCTTTCTGTTATTCTCAGTTTTCTAGATTCAGATGTTTGACAGTAAAAAGTATTCAGGTACCTGCAAAGCTCCATTTTTGCTGAAGGATGAAACACACTGCATCAGCCGACTCAGTTCTTCAGACACTGCTTCTACAACCCTTGACATTACCCGAGGAACTAAGTCTTTGGAAATGGTAAACACCTGATTTTTATGAAAGAAGAATCACGAGCACAATACTTATATTAACAGAAATATTTTCTACAGTAACATTTCAGTAAAAAGCATTAAACACTTTGAAAGAACGACTTCCTTTTTATCAGTGGACAAAAAAATTTAAAAGCAACTAGAACATGAAGGACTTTTTTTGATGCTTGCCCTGCTCTTTGGCCAATCACCTCTGTTAATAGCAATGTTAGCTATATTACGTATGATAATAGCAAGTTTCTTGCTATGCCTAAAAGCAGTTGAGACTTCAAAATACACGCTCTCAGCTGATGGAAGCAGGCAGTCAGGTGGTTGTACAGACTGCTGTTTTGTAGATAGCACCTTTAATTCAGGGTTGTGTGACAGACTGACCCACTTACACATTCAGCCACTTTTTACCCACGTACTTTGCTATTTCTTCTAGAATCCTTTGTATTTGACTACTCTCAATTGGCTAGTGTCTTTATGCTCTGTGGCAGATACAAGCCTTTGAAAAGGTTTGAGAGTATGTCACTGTATTGGATTTTCATGAAGATTCTTCCACTGCTGCCATTCATTAGTTCCCTGGCAAAAACATTACACCTTACTGTTTTTCCATACATCATGACCATGTGTTTAACTGCTTATTTGTACAACTTTTTAAAGTGGTACTTGGGCCCTCCATTTGAGGTTCAGAATAGCAACTGCAACACAAAAGCAACACAAAATTAAACAGATCCCTGCCTGAAGGAAAGCATGAAGAAACCAGTCTTCCTTAAAGGGAGCTTTAAGGAAGCGAGAAATTGTCGGTGAATTAAAAAAAAAAAAAGCATAATTTTTCTACACAGAATCGGGGAAAACGCAAACCAAGAGGTTGGAATATAAGAGGAAGTGAGATTATAGGTTAGACAGACCAAACTTGTGTGAAGACTTGAAGGTGATGATAAAGCTGCACTAAAACTGCCCAGGGCTGGGGAAGATGACACAAGGAACTGAAGATGATGTGACTAGAGTGGTGCAAGACAGAAAGTGAACTGCACAGAGTTTTTAAACACTTGCCCCTACCCTGATTTCTGCTTTAAATTGATCTAAGAAATTACGTAGTTGAATGATGTTTTGCTAGAATACCTTTGCTTTATGTGAAGTTTAGATCTCAAGCCTGACAAGGAAATGTAGTAACTGACAGAAGATATTCATACAAGTATGTAAAAGTAAATAAAGGGAAAAAAAAAAAAGAACGCAAGTTTCCTACACAGTTTGCAGTGATTTAATGAATTATGTATCAAGGATGCCCACAAAGCTGCCCATTCCACAAGTCAGGTCTGCACCATAGGCTAAGTAAACTGACCACATGTATGTCAGCTATCAGCTGTTATAACTGCCAATTCAAACATGCAGCCTGTTTTAACTGTTTTGACCCACAAAAGCTAAGTGAGTGACATACTTAGCAGTACAGTAAGAAAAAAAAAAAACCAACCCAAACCAGTAACGATTTGGGAAAGGGTCATCTTATTCAGCAGCAAATATTGCTGAGCAATTCAACACGAACATACCAGGAACACGCCCAGAAATCTTCTACTGAGAAGAGAATATTTGTGCCCACAACAAGCACTCTTGAAGTTACTATACAGAATCCAGGAAAAAAAATTCTCAGCAATGGTGAATCATCACAAATTTGCTACAAGAAGCCCTTATTTTGATTTCAGTTAGATCTGAATTCAAAGGTAGAGAAACAATTTTCTTTCCAGTTCAGTCCATGCTTGCTGTTCAGCTGATGGTTAATTTTTTGCTGTTTCAAACTACAGAAACTTGCAGCCTTGCTAAATAAACTTAAATCTGACCCAGCGTACAGAATTTCACCAGAAAATAGTGCAAATGGGAGTTTCATCTTGACACACATTTTCATATTTCTGTAATACTTCACGTCTAGACATTTACGAGGCAACACTATTTGGGCCAAAATCAGTATCGGTCTCAACGAAGTCAGCAAGGCAGCGCACCTTTCTGCGGCAGCATTTTAATGAGTGTGCACGTTTACAAGATTAGCTCATTAAGTCACAAATGCCTTTGAATTTTTTAAAGCAAAAGCTCTCATTTTCATATTTATTAATTTCCACTACACTGAAAAACAACACTAAAAAATGAACGTCATGTTAGTATATATTTTTGGTGTTGCTTATTCTCTCATTCAGGAGTATTTGGCAAAATCAGCAATGCTTCTGTGAAAACTGCTGTAAGTAAATACTGAAACTGACTCAAAAATATTGATATTTAGTGTGATATTTAAAATTTCTGAAAATATTTTAATCTATATGAAACCTTGTAATTTAAGGAGGAATAAAATAAACAAACCTTCAAGTGAATCTCATCAGATTTTAAGTAGATGGGAAAGGCAGAGCAGCTGTGCTTGTATTTTGAAAGGTAAGAGTGGTATTACTACCAATGTTTGTACCAGGAGCAACAGTAATCTGGTAACACTGTTGATGATTAGAAAGAAGGATATGTAGAACAGTGGCTATAATTTAAAGGACTATAGATAATCCCTGCATATTATCACAAAAGGCCAAAGAACTGCAGCTCTGCAAGCATTATTTTAATAATAATACTGTAATTTTAATATGCACTCCCTATCATAAGCCATTACCTACCCAACTATTTCAAACACAATTTGTGCTGTCCAGAGACTATAAAACTTTCTGGTTTTAGGTTTCCACTTTTTATCCTATATACAAGAATGACATAGATTGCCTTCTCACTCTGAGTGGCATATGTTGAACATTTCTTCCAAAGTGAAGCACAAGCTCATTTTCATATGTTGTGGAAAACAAAGTTAATCAGAGAAAGTGAGCATCATATCTACCTATATATCTCTCTCCATATGTATGTAATCTGCATGAAAAGGGTAGAACTGAGCTTTGGACTTTGGCTTTCCTCTTCATCAGACAGTGGAAACAAAAAGATGTAATGGAGTGTTACTGAGGATAAACAGGAACTGTTCATCACCTTCTGCCCTCAAAAACATTAGCAGTTGAACACTTGGTTGGCTAAACCTAATCCAAAGCACTTACGTCTATAATAAGGACACTTCAACAGAGGTACAGTTTTCAGGGGTGATGAAAGCCAGGATTTACCAGGTAAAGTACATTGATATTATTCATATGAATGTAAGCATGAAACAATCTGAAGTTTTTCTCACCTCTGCATGCACAGCAATGATATTCACTAATGCTTCTTTCAAATAGTTTCTGACACCTGAAACAAACCAAACAGGATCATTAATTACTTTCTGTTGTCTCAACAAAGCCATAATATTCTAGTGTTCAATACCGTACTTTTTCTTTTCATTCTTTCACTAGCACTTTTGCAATCAGGGGCAGAAAGAGAAAGTTCCATAGCCACACCACCAGCCTATTTCCTTTTTCAAATCAAATGGAGAAAAGCACATTTCCTTACAGCAAAAGGTTAAAAAAAGCCAGAAGGTTCCTGTTTCAGTATTCTTTTTTCTCTGGCAACCCGATTTCACCAACTTTGCAACTTAATACAAATCTAGCATTGTTAAAAAATAAATTCTGGATATCTTGCTAGAATACACATACCCTGGCACAGAACATGCACTACAGCTCGACAAGTTCTAAAGAAACAGAGAAGATAAGGGTTTTTGTTTGTACAACAGTCTTCAAGAAGATCTTGCTGCTTTATTGGCTTCTCTGACTGTAAATTATTATTGTAGATAGAAATAACAAGGACTTGTTTCTCAGAAAGTGGTTCAGAAGATATTACTCATGGCAGTTTACAAGAGATGTCATGCCTTAGTAGAAATATCCTCTTGGGGAGGGTGGAGAAGTCAAATAAGCATTTTATTTACCAAGCATATGAAATGTTTGTCAAGTCATACTAAAAAGGAAATTCTAAACAGAAGGACAGCCAGTAGGGCCTGCTTCAGTTAGGACAGGCTCTTAGTCCCCTGTGCTGCTGTAACCCTGGAGTAACTTCCCAGACCTGGACTCCCGTTGTGTAAGATCTAAAATAGGCAAAAATCTAAAATCGCCCCATTTGCTCTTCTGGGCACTTCACTTTGTAGGCAAAGGCAAATTAGAAAGCATTTAATGCATTAGAGTATGCATAAATGTTTGAAGTACAATGCAAAGTAGTGAAAGAGGATTACCGATCCAGGTGACCTCAACTTCCGAGTTCAAATATTCTAGCATGAATCAGAGAAAGTGCAACGACGCCATCATTCCATTATAATCAATCAACAGTAAAAGATCAGAATCGTGGACAAAGACTGGTGAGACCACACAGCTCAGAGATCACAATGTGATTAATGCTGCTGTTATAAAAATTACAAAGTGAACCTTTAATCAGTTTATCTTACTTGCTCCACCTTTCCTCAGGTAACACCAATGCAGCAACTTAATCCTGCTACAAAAAATAGTTTTAAAAGGAGTTACCCGAGATCATCAAAGTGAGTTATTCTATGGAGAATAGAGTAGTGCCTCACAACTGCCATCTCACTCGTGCTCACTTCTTTAACGACTGGTCCCACAACTCGCCTCAACATCTAAAAAGGAGACTCTGTCATTCGCTTAATAGCCAGCCCAGCTTTAAACTGTGACAATTACCCAGACAATTATGGACAAACATTTTGGAAGAGTAGGACCGAGGGACGACACGACACCCTCGCAGGAGGGTGTGTCTACATTGCCTGTGTCTACACTGTGCAATGCAGCCTGGAGTTTAGATTGGAGGGTGCTTCCTGGAGAACATCACGGGTCTCCTGTTGGAAGTGAGGGTGCTTGGGGGAAAGTAGAGGGAGAGATGCTGACAGTGACTCTTGTTCCAATGTGCAGTCAGGACATCACTGAGCTCTGCACCCAGGCGCCTGTGTATCGAGACAGCCTCTGTTTCAAAAGTTCATAACGAAGAGGCAAGCATCAATGAAGATTTTACTGCTCTCACTAAAAGCAGTTTGGTTTCTGAACATACAAAAGAATTAAGACGTTTTTAGAAGGAATGTTCTATTTTCACTCTGGAAGAGATGCAAATAACTGAAAAGGTAAAGAAAAAGACAAGCCTTTCCCCACACATTCCAAAACATCTTTAATGCCTTTTCTCGTTATCTTTATTCTTTCCCTTGAAAAATCCCAGTCACTCTTTCCATTTAAACTAAACCAACAAGTCAAACAGCACAGCATACTAGGCTGCGAGCTTATAATTTGTTATCTTAGTGATTTTTTTGCAACAAGGAAGGAAGGGAGGGAGGAATAGAGCAATATCAGAAATTTTACGAAACTGACTTTCTTTTCTCGTCCCCTGTAACCTGCAAAACGAAGTAAGAATGCTACACACCAGTACTTGAACCACACCAAAAGCTCATAGGTATATGTGGAAATGCAACACCCCCTTCTTTTTCCTCTTCTGCTGTTTTCCTCCTTCTACTTCACTCTGCTCCAGTTTAAATCTTCCGCAGGCTTCATATCACAGAGGACAAAATTTGTATCCAGTCCCACAAGCAAACAAAACTTGACCAGGCCCCGAAGGGTGATATGCAAATCACATCAAGAGGTACAGGGCAAATTTGGGAGCTGGTTTGCAGTTAACCTCAGGGTGCAAAGTGTTGATTTTGGTCTGCAAACCTATGCGGTATTCATCTTCTTGCTGCCTACCAGCCTCATCTTGTGACAGTAGGATCTTTCATGTGGAAACTGTGTGTTCTTTAGTGTTGCACAAATGCCGCGCAAGATGAAGACTTTGACGGTTTCCCTTCTCGATGGATACCTGAGCACTGCCACAGCATGTTCATTTAGTCAGTCAAAATTTCACTCATGAACTAAGCAGCATTTCTTTGCCCCAGCTGACGGTTCTCTAACAAAGCATCTCACTCAAACCCTGGCACAGCTGGGGAGCCACAATGAAAGTACGGAGAGGGGGCTGCTATGTCAAACAGAGGGCAGGTGCGCATTCTCCAGAGAGGAAGCCAGCTGGCTGAGCTGGGAAGAAGTGTTATCAAGGAGGCAAGTGAAAAGCTGGAATGTATAGAGACTGAACTGGGTGGGTTGTGCAAGAAGGTGATGCGGTTCTCAGAAGAACCCCCATTTCCCACCCAGCCCACATTAGCTCCTGAGGTAGCGGTGCCTTGCCTCATGCTTTCATGCAACTTGGCTCAGGATAGGAGCTGCTAATTCTGTCTGCTGCTGCTGAAAGCACCCAAATTAAACAAGTTTTGATTCTGCTACTAGAAGTTGCCTATCAGCTACGTCTGTAGAAACCTTCCATAGCTTATTTCTTAAGGAGTCAGTCATTGCAATACTGTAACCAAGTACCATTAATTTCTACAAGCACAAAACACTAATGTCAGCGACATTAGCACCAGGTATTAAATACCATTGTCTGGTGGTGCACAGCTAAGACTGAGACATAGATGATGATTTTATATCTGAAGACTTCAGAATGAATTGACTAAATGGAATTGAGATGGAACTTCCAGTAAAAATGAAGTGACAGTAGCTTATCATTGTACACTGCTAGCCCATCTCAGTTGTAAGCTAAAATTCTTAAAACCTCAGTGAAAGGACATAAGCAGATGTATTTTACCTTGCATCCTTGCACCACGTACAAGGACAAACGGGTGAACTGACAGCTTGAAGGAGGTTATTTCTTGCAATTCCAGTAGCACTAATTAGGTGTTCCTGACCTGTCATAGAGGGTCCAGTCCTGCTATGACTGCAGGATCAGGGGGCTCAGCACGAGATCAAGTATTTCCTCAGTTTCTTAGACAGGTTTTGCAACTTAAGAGCAGGTCATTCAGCACAAACTGTGCAAAAGCTATGCAGTTTAGAGGCAGTAAGCGTATATGAAATTGTAGTTGCCTTAACTGCAGCATCTAATAGTCTAAAAGACCTTGTCTTGGTAAGCTAAACAAACCAAAGATGGAAAGAAGAAACAAATGCCCTCCAAAAATGGCAGTAAATGGAACCAGACAGGGAGAGAAGGGAGAACTAGCTAAGCTGAAGAACAATACTGGCACAAGAAATAAAGGTATAAATGAACTGACCATCCGCAAACTTAGGCTGGAAATTAAAAGTAAGTGTGTAACAGGTTTGTTCTCACTATGTTATTAAATATGCAGTGTGGTGACAACCACTGCTGCCAGGCAGTCAGTTTCCTATCACGAACAGAGCATCAGAAAAACGGTATTTCCCCATAGCCCTTCTTTTTTTCTTATTTGTGAAGGATTTTGCATGTGGAGACAAAGCCAAACATCTCTGAATGTCAGGACCTGCAGGCATAGTTAATAACTATACTATATTTTGAAAAATTACAATTAAAAAATATCCAATTTCTGATTTATATCACTGCACTGTTTGTGGTAGGCTTTGTTGAAGCAAAGTATTACTTTTCTGGAGTATGATTCACTGGAAATACAAGCAGTGGCATCCAACTGTGAATTTGTTATGAAATTCATTTCAAAATGAAAAAATTCTGTCTAGAACAGAATTTTTGTACAGCTTTCTCTACAACTGCTCAGCAGCCCACGCAATTACAGTTTTTGGGACACCATGCTGCCAGTCCTATTATACACCACTGAAAGCTAATGCACCATATAACTGTAGGTTGCAACTATTAGGCTAATCAAGTGAAACATAACATTCTTAAGTCTAAAATACCTCTTATTTAGCATACTAAAGCACACATACAATGCCTTTCCATAGCTTCTGACAGAAATGTGTTACAGAAAGTCTCAACAAGCCCTCGCAATTTCTCTCAGGAAAAAGTTATTATTCTGTTACAGCATAAATGCATGCCACTCCCACCCCATTTTAAACACTGAAGACTCTGACTTACTGGAATTCTAGCTGCCACTAACAAAGCCCCAAGACTGCTGTAAAGAAAAATGGATGGGAAGACTTAAGACATAAAAACTGAAGGAGAGTTTCAGCCATCAACCATCATAATGTCTGACAAACTTTAAAATAGCACCTTCCCGTTTTGGGCCCTTCACTGTACTTTTTACTGGTGAAACATCTATCAGGATTATCCATTAAATTTAATCTCCAGTTTACATCACCTATTTATGTATTTTTCTTACAAATTAAATCTGTCAGAAAGGCCACGTTTACAAGCAATTTTAACAATACTGTAAAGCTGTAGCAAGGATGACTGTATGAACTCTGGGAAAAGCAGAAGGTAAAAAAATATTTGTGGTTCTGAGGAGTAACAGAAACTAAACTTCTAGCTTGCCAATGCAGGAGTCATTCAGATCTTCAGATGGCGTGGTGCTACAAGTTGTCCCACATGTAGTTCTCAGAGCTATGTTTCCCCCCAAGTACTTAGATGACAGCATTCTACTACGAAACCTCCAAAGTGACTGAATAAGCATGCAAGAGCTGGAACTGCAATACCATATGTGTAATTTTAAGACACAAAGAAGCTACAAAACCTTGCATGCACAAATAGAGCAGAAGTTGCACACACGGTAAAACTGAACTCCTCAGGATGCTTTTTCAGTGCCAGAAGCCAACACAGGTCTTCAAATGTTCCCAGTCCTTCTAGAGTAACTTGATAGAGATAGGATATGAGCATCAAATACTTTTACATCTTCTGCAGACTCAAGAGTTCAAAGAATGAACTAAAGTTTGGCTAGGACATCTGAAACACACAGGAAATTTTAACCCAGGCAGCTTGGGTTCAACATACTTCAACTCTTGTGAGACTGGAACCTCATCCGAGATAGACAACTGGGAAGCTAACCTTGCCTCTCACTGAACAAGCCTTTCAGTTTGCCTGTTGTGCAAAAAGGAGGAGGGGAAAATAAAAGTACATAGCTGTTTAGAAGAAGTAGGTGGTGTCGGCAGCTACCTCTGCTCATTGGCAGTAAAAACACACCAGATGTGAGGATGAGCGGTATGAAGGGTCAAAAGAAAAAAAAGAGTTCTGAGGCAAATTCACATACAAGCAAAATTCAGGCAGGAGTATTAAAAGCTGCTTTTCTTCTGTAGGGGAGTTAGAAAAGCCATCCGCAGGAAGTTGTACAGTTTGACAGCTGTCATTCAATTCTGGCTTTTTTTTTTCTTAAAAAAAAAAAGCAAAGAGAAGGATTCACTGAAGAGGAATGAATGGTTCTTTGTACGTTGACCAAGCTACCAGTCCTGTTTCAACACTGAGTTGACTGGCTTATTAGAAACCTAAGCTCTGAAGGACTGAAACAGAAATGAGTCTTGGGTAGGCACTGAGCCACCAATTTAGGAAACAACAGAGAGCATTCTGGCCTCTGTAGGAGGCCAGTACTTGCATGGGCAAGCAACTGCTGCTGGGGGTAGCAATGTTTCTTAGCGCCTCTGAAAAGACAGCACAAAATTTGTTGGCCTTGAGGCTTGAACATGACTTGGTAGAGCTAGGAAAAGTGATGCCTGGGAGTCTGAAATTTCAAATTTTAAACCCATCCAACTGTATGCAATATTTTTACAATTTATTGTTCTGTTTGGTGAGTTATGCCAGTAGCAGTCAATCAGTCTGAAAACTCTTTTTTTCCCTGATTACTTTTTAATAAAAACTTTCCTCAAAAATAACACCAAACAGAACTTGGTGTTCCAAAGAGATCAATATTTTTCAACTCCAGCTGCACAGCACCGATACTTGACTGTTCCTGGACATTTCATTTGCTTATGCTGATAGAGAGCTTGCTCTGTTCTAAGGAAGGCACTTGCTTTTGAAATTATTTGATATATATTCTTTGCAATTACATTACATCTCATTGCCAGATTTAACTGAATCGATATCAGAAATGTGAATCTCCAAGTTTCAGATACATAGTACCACACTTTACAGCAAGTCACACACAAAGAGTTTTAAACTGACTGTCAGTTAAGCTCCTGCAGCTCGTCTCTAAGTTTTTCATCTGCTATACGAAACTGCTGGAAAAAAACCTGCACTCATCTACTGCAAGTCGTTAATCAGTGCTGTGTAGTGCACATTAAAAAAGAAACTAATGAATGGTATCCACAAAGCCATGTAACTTCTTTAAACAGTCTGATTTTAACTGTTAAATTTCCTTTAGGTTCTGGCTGCATTGCAGCTGAAGCAATAGCAGTATTAGGCGACTGCTTTAACAGGACACTTTTTCCTCCATGAAACTCATGTTACAAAAACAGTACTATGGGCTAGCAGGATACGCTGTGGGATGGCAGACTACTATTTGTACTTCTGCAGCTCTTGGAAAGGCAGACTGTGCTATGCAGTACACCAAGTGAGCACCGTCCTGTCCCGTGCATCCTTCTTGCGGATTTCAAGGTTAGATGGAGGCCTCCTGATAAGCCAAATTGCTTGACTGCCCGACACATACCACAGAATTTCACTTTTCAATTTAACTGAACCCATAACTTCCGACTAAAATCAAGTAATCTCTTCTTGAAAACCAAAAATACAAACAGGTAAGACAGAAAGGGTGGGAGGGGGAAGAGGCACTAAAAAGTGAAACATTGTCTGAGCTCGCAGCAGGTCAGCAGAGTAGTCAGCATGCAGAAGATGCTAGAAGATTTTATTTTTATTTTTTTTAAATATCTCTGCAGACATACCTTGGTACACAAATTTTAATTTAAGAGATCTACAGAATAGCTCTAGGCTTCCCATAATTATGGATGACAGCCTGACACCTCCCAGAGCATGACAAAGACTTATCTATCAACTACCTCATCCCAAGAAACGAACAAGAGGCAGCACAGACTAAAAGGGAAAATTAAAATGAACTTCAAAATATTTTTATTTTTGGTATGCAACATTCCAAACAAACATGGCTTATAATTTACATGTAAAATATTTTAGAGACTCAGGCTACAGAACTATGAAGTATGTATAGCAAAAACTGGTCTACATAATGTTGGTATTGTGAAACTATTTGGAATAAATCTATTTATTGACTCTTTCAGAGCATGTAACTTGGATTTGAAAAAAAATATACAAGCAATTTCAATTTAGAATTAAGCACCCAAGATGACATCAAAGAAGAAGGTAGCATCTGCTACGCATGAGGACCAACATCATACCTGAGGCTACATGAAAAGCATTTAAATCAAGAGGTTGTTCCCCAAAAGTATTTAGAAATCTAAAATTTATAATCAGGGAAAATGTAATGTGACTGACAGTCTGTTTAATTCAAACGCAGGAATTAACTGAAATAATTAGAATTCCATTATGAATGAAAACTGTATGTTTCTAGAACAGCAAACTGTATTTGCCTCATTAGAAAATGCCCTATATTATTTAACGTTTCTGGAAAATTATTTTAAAAGCTAGTTACTATTTGCAATTACTATAGTGAATGCAACACCTCATTTAGAAAAGCAGTGTTTTAATTTCCAAGAAGACTATATATTTCAAAATAGCCTCCTAACTGTGGAATAGAGAGAAACCTAACTTGTTCGCAGACATGAGCCTTTCATGAACTACAGCACTGGCACATGAGTATGTCATGCTATTTTACTGAAGCGTCCCCACCCACACAGTGATATCATCTAACCCAACACCTCGCAGATGTTTAAAAAAAACGTGGAAAAAAAAAGTAGAGATGTGACTTGGAATTTCCCCATGGACATAACAAAGCAGCTCACCTCTAGTCTTTATAACAGCGCACAGGTTTCTCCCTTCAAAGAGAGTTGATAGGAAATCAGCTTCAAATACTGGTACTACCAGCGGCCTGTTTTCTAAATTAAGGTAGCTAGACAGGCCTGTTTGTTTCTTTCTAATTACTAAAAAATGTATTTGCTATCACGCTTTGTTGTTTGCCCTGGATAAAAACATTTCTAGAAAACTGTTTGTAGGATGCCCTCCTCATTTTGACTCACAAATCATTTTCAAGTTGATTTTAGAAAAGCTAATAATCAGTAGCTGTCAAAAAACAAATAACAAGCAGTAAAAAGAACGGCTTTCATTTAGTTACTGCTTCTGCCTTGCCCAAAGACAGACACGCAGACACGACCTCCTAGAGAATTAAATGGACACCATCATGTTCAGTAAATTTCTTCCCTCAGTAAGATATATGCAGTCTGATTAATAATGCTATTTTTACTGCATCCAAACATGATTATATATATTTTAAAAAATGTGTATAGTATATTAACAAATAAGTACAGCCCCATGTAAAAGAAAGGGTAAAGTTGGAGGGAAATAATTACTTAAATCCAGTCTAGAACCAAAAATACAATTACAGCGTTCACAGACTTTTACAGATTCATACGACACACCTGAACCAACGGAAATGTCATACAACTGCTCCAACGTTATTAAAGCAGAAAAAGCCACTTACAGACAGTGACTCCAGAGCCTCATTTGCATTCAACCAAGAATGTAAAATTTTTCACTATGCCACTTCCTGCTATTGCTGGAAACATTCCCTCCTTTAAACAGAGATGGATTTCAAAGTACCATACTTAGTGTTGTTTTGAGAGTACATTCAAAAGAAAATGTGAACGTGTAGGCAAACTGGAAACTCTCTGGAGAGATTACCCACTTATTTAACCACATTTCCTGTTTTTTAACCCATTTGTCCTAAGTCAGTCCTTAGACTACTGACAAAAATAGATAGAAGTGTGCTATAAATAGCTCATTAGCAGGTCTTTCTTGGTAAAACTGAAAATGTTTTGATTAATCTATTGTTCTTACTAGCTCCATACTAATTAAACTGTGAATCAGATTAATGTTTCCTTGAAATACTTCTCTGCATAGCTCATGGTAATTATACATATACAGCGCCTTAGGAAGCAAGAGAAAAACTCCTAAGAACTAATAGTGACCTAAAAAATAGCTATGACAATTGAAATTTAATGAAGAAATTACTGGAAACCTGTGTGGGAAAGCGCTTTTACAAAGCACAGTTCTGAAGCAAGGGAGGTGAGCCTGATCACTGAGAGTCAGAACCTAGCTAAATATTTTGAGATCTGAAGGCCAAAGCGCTACATCTTTGAATTAGTTGCCTTGCTTTTATTTTCAGCCATGACACTAGGTTGGTGCGATGCAGTGAATGTCATTTGAAGGACTTGACACAAGTAGCCATAAAACTACTTTCCAAAAACATTAAACGTGAAGGCTTTCAAGACTTAGGTTACTTGTAGTTTTCAAACTATTTAATTCAAGCAACAGAAATCATGTTGTGATGTTCAAAGAACCTGAAAGTTTCTTTGTTTCAGCTGGCTTGGAGTAGGAAGAGCTTGAAAGACTGCCAATCCTGCGATTAATACCTTTGTCTATGCGTGACCTTCAGTCTACAAGACACCACCAAGAGATAATACTGGTTCTGTGCCGTTGTGTTTAGTCCAAACTAAGATGTCTTTAAAAAAGAAGCTGCTGAGGCTGTTCAAAACTTTCTGCTACTCCATCCAAACTGCCAGAAGGATCTGAGGGACAGCTGAAGAAGTCTGCAGTCCAAGCACTTCCTGCTTTCCGATCCTTACCACACACATTAAAATCCACTGCTTCGTGGGACAGAATATAGTGTGCTTTATCATTAAGAAGATAAGAAGCAAAACCTGTAAAGGCCAAAGACTACAACAGGAAATGTGAAGCCCAACAGTGCTTTATTTGGGAAGAAGAGATGTTTGCAAGCTTTGAATACTCAAAAGATGTGCATGTAGCTAAAGGCCAGTTTGACATGTATCCATTTTCTCAACAGAGTTTTATTAAGAGATGGATTTACTTTCATTTCTTCCCTGAAACACAGTAACAAAGTATAAAGGGACTTTTACCAACCTAGACCTGAATGTCATGAGCAAAGGATGCTGCACACATACTGAGAACCATAACAACTCTCGAATTACTTGAGCTATTGCAGAATACGCCAAATTTCAAACATTAATCTGGCAACAAGAAATGTAAATGGTAAAAGAAAAAAAAAAATCAAACCCCTCTAAATCAAACAAAAAGCCTATACAGTAATGTAAAAAACCCCCAAACCCTGACTTTGGAGCTTACAGACATCTGCACCTCTTCATGTAAGCACACACAGGTATCCGCTCACCCAAATCACCACTTGTAAACAAATGCATCAATAACCCTTTGCTGAGCCCAGTACTTGAGACATATGACCCACAGAAAAAGCTGTCATTTAAGTTTTAACATTGTGTGGCATGGTTACAGACATTAAACAGTGCTCTACATGCACAGTTGCCCCATCAATGAGTGGCTGTAACCTATGAATGCAAACTTGAGAGAGAATAAGAATACAAACACTTCACAGGCAACAGTGTGTTGCCTTATAGATTTAGCAGCTCTTAAAAAAAAATCTTACTGTTTCTGCTTCGGCATTAATGGTGTTGGGGCTGTTGTCTTTTTTTTGGTTGAATTGAAGTGGCTATATATGTTTGACTTAAGGGGAAATGTAACAGTATCAAATAATCACAACTATCAGATATTTAAAGTAGCTGGTTTGAGGTAGTTGAAAAAAAATTGCACTATGAGAAAAGACACGTCACCCAACTACAACATAATACATACTATCCAAAACAAAACCATTGTTCTTCCTGAGTGGGAAAAATAGGTTCTGAAGAATGATATTTATGTGTGAGATTCCTACATATAACAAACCTTCCTTCTTGACATGGAAAGGAATACATCTAAGGATTCCTCAGTATTACCTGAACTTTTTCTACCAGCAATCCATTAGCTGTACGATGGCTTCCTAAGCAAATACTGCTTCGTTCTCCCCAAAGAAAACTTTTAAAAGTTCCCTCCCTCTGCCCCCATAATTTTCAGCATATAATAGTCATAGCATTATGTATATAAGTTCTATTATCATTAGATTTCCCCTGTAAGAACAACTTTAATGCTGAAGGATTTTCTTTTAATGAAGCAGAGAGTGTTAATAACCAACATGTAAGGTGCTGAAAAATCAACAGGGCAAATATCCCTGGTATGATTATGTTCCCACCAATTTTAGCAGTTTGTAACTGCTAAATACACAGATCCTTCTGTGTATATCGAGGACAATTGGCAGAGTGGGCACTTAATGGCTGTTTTCTGGCCAGAGAACATTCTTACGTTTCCAATGTCTGTGTGCAAGAGAAACACTGAGGCAAGACACAATATTGCACGAAAAAGGGAACGGACAGCTTAATATATCTGTATTTGATATATACTGGACATATTTTCAAAAAAGCCATCTGCATCTACAGTTTTCTCATGAAATAGTTAGAGCACACTGACCAAGAAACTCTTCTGCTGTTTAAAAGCTCTTTTTTTTTTTCAGATTTAAAAAAAAATAGACAAACTGTGGAACAGAGCAGCTGGAGAGTAGTGGACATACTAAGAGTATAATCCTTTTATAAACCTTGTACCTACATTCGTCTGAAGCTTGGTACTCATACTGTTTCCAGTATTGTACTGTTTGTCATTTACCTAGAGCATTTTCCAAATTCCTCACAAGTGAGCCACTTAGGGAAAAAGAAACCAATTGTACCTCTTCGCTTGCACAATTTTGACATCGGCTTCCAAAAGCCAGAGTGTGATAACTCTTCATACTTGGTGGTCCTGGCTAATCCCAGGCATATCTCTCACCTTACAGATGTGCAGGTTAATGCCTAGTCACATGTCCAGTGGTGTCAGTGGGGGTTGAAGTCAGCAACACAGATGAATGCCTTCACACTGCCCCCAGATATCCCGATACAGGAGGATTTACGCGAGATGTGTTTCACAGACAAAAGAAGGTAGCTATATGCACCACAAAGATACAGAATGACCAATTCAATGGAAAAAGCAAGTAACTTCTTTAATTGTAAGGTATACTAAAAATCAACCTCTCCATCAAAACTGCAAACTGTTGAATCCAAAAATCCAAAAATCTCAACCAATATTTCCTTTCATTAACACAAACCAAGCATAGTCTGCAAGAATATTCATTTATTTCTTTCAAACACATCATTTTTAAAGCACCCTGAAGGTGTCCTTTCATGATTTTATAAAACCTAAAATTATTAAAACCTTTCAAAACACAGACTCACTCAGGAAACTGTGTGTTGTTCTCATAATTCCTGAAGTCACTGGTGCTGTAATAATAGCCTGTCATATGCAAAATGACAGCAATTTCATAAATGAAGAATGGGCTTAGAGATATACTATGTTTATGAATTTACTTCAGTTGTCACTCAAATATTATTATTATTATTATTATAAGAAACGAGAAAACTGAAGCCAAGTGATCCAAAAGACATCAATTTCACAAAGAAAGTATTTGGAACAATACAGACATTAATAGTTTTAGTGTCCAGTTATGTCCTGCATCTGTCTAACCTTCAAGCTACAGAAAAACTTAGTCACCAGTGAAAAATGTGCTGTGTTTATTACACTGACTTAAGACAGGTATACTTTTTAAGTAAAAGAGAAGGCAAACGTGGCAAAAGGAAGTAGAGTATGGTTTTTTTAAAAGATTTTTTTTTTGAGTAAGAAACTTTAAAAGTGGTGCTTTGAGCAAAAAGATTACTAGCAGCAATAAGATACACAATTTTCCTGTCTTTTACGTTACAGTTTTGTTAGTACAATTAATGACTTTTTTTTTTTAAAGTTGCTACTTCTATTGAATTGTATCAGAAGTACAATGGTAACAAGCAGGTGGCATAGATATAATAGAAAACCCAATACTTTTGGAATCTGATTCTGCAAAGGTCTGGGAATGTCCTAAGTCCAAGTGCAAGGTCCTGAGAATGGGTCAGGGCAATCGCAAGCACAGATGTGGGCTGGGCAGAGAACGGATTGAGAGCAGCCCCGAGGAGAAGGACTTGGTGGTATTGGTTGATGAGAAGCTCAATGTGAGCCAGCAACACATGCTGACAGCCCAGAAGGCCAACCGTATACTGGGCTGCATCAAAAGAAGCATGACCAGTGGGTTGGGGGAGGTGATTCTCCACCTCTATCCGCTTTTGTGAGACCCCACCTGCAGTACTGCATTCACGTCTGGGGCCCCCAACATAAGAAAGACATGCACCTGTTGGAGCAAGTCCAGAGGAGGGCCACAAAGATGATCAGAGGGCTGGAGCACCTCTCCTATGAAGACAGGCTGAGAGAGTTGGGGTTGTTCAGCCTGGAGAAGAAAAGGCCCAGGGGGGCAGCCTTCCGGTACTTAAAGAGGGCCTATAATAAAGATGGGGACAGACTTTTTAGTAGGGCATGTTGTGACAGGGCAAGGGGTAATGGTTTTAAACTAAAAGAGTGTAGGTTTAGATTAGATACAAGGAAGAACTTTTTTANCCAGGGGGGCAGCCTTCTGGTACTTAAAGAGGGCCTATAATAAAGATGGGGACAGACTTTTTAGTAGGGCATGTTGTGACAGGGCAAGGGGTAATGGTTTTAAACTAAAAGAGTGTAGGTTTAGATTAGATACAAGGAAGAACTTTTTTACAATGAGGGTGGTGAAACACTGGAACAGGTTGCCCAGAGAAGCTGTGGACGCTCCTCCCTGTTAGTGTTCAAGGCCAGGTTGGATGGGCCTTTGAGCAACCTGGTCTAGTGGAAGGTGTGCCTGCCCATGGCAGGGGGGTTGGAACTGGATGGTCTTTAAGTTCCCTTCCTACCCAAACCATTCTATGATTCTATGATTAACCCCAAAAAATGCAAGCAGTCAGTCACCACACCGAAAGAAACCACAATAACTGGCTGTTAATATTTTTACACACTCTTCCAAATTGCTTTGTGTAGCATTTATGGATACAATGAATTTTTATTTGTCCTTAGTAACTAAATTCAGCATATTGGCAACCAAATCAAAGCCAGGGTATTATCTTAGAAGCAAACACTAATAGGTGGCAGTATTTTGTAGGCACAGTGGAAGTACTGAGTTATGGGAAAGATCTGACCAAAGAAAGTGACTTTGGTTACACACACGCTGGATTCTTTGGAAGATGTGGCAGGAGGTTGTGCTCTGCTTCATTTCACCAAATTCTCAAATTTGAGTTCTACGCTAAAATCTATGGGGTTTTTTTTCCACAGACTTGGTAACTTCTGATGACTTTGAAGAGGCAGCCATCATTTTCTGTCAGTCCTTACTCCTACCAATGTATGTATTTAAAACTGCACCATGTACTGCAGTCAAATGCATGCAGATCAGCAAATCAGTAATAATTACTCACTAGAGTATACCTTAAATTTATGGCAAAAAATACCACAAACTGAATTCCATGTATCTGTCTGTTCAAGTAAGCATCAAGTTGGAACCAGACCACAGCAGCTTTTAGAGATGTTACTGCAGTTAAGAAAAAAAAGACAAAACCAAACCACACACACACAAAATGTCCCCAACAACAGAACCAAACCAAACCAAAACAAACCCCTTACTGCCCTCTTCTCTGCCAGGAAAAAGAAAAAATGAGATAAAAATTGTTGTGAGGCACATACACTATTCAGCGAAACCACATATTTATCCTGTTTACTAGAGTGAAGGTGAGAACTTGCACTGGCTTCCAGTGTTACTATTTCATGGTTTTTCACTTCCAAGTTTCACTGAATCCCTACAGCATTTTGAAAAGGGCATGGATTTGAAATGAAGAATGTCTTTGCATGACCTGAACAATAGATCCTTAAAAATTGTTCAAGTCCAGAATTAACATTTGGAAGCTATCTGGACTCAGGAGTGACCCACAATAACTGGAAAACTTAAGATTATTCACGGTTCAAAGTAAAGGCTTTTAATAATTTTGAATTACTTCAACCACTGAACAAGTCCAACACTGTAATTTCATCCACACATCAATAAATTTTAAGTGTTTCATTAAATTTAAATTGCTATTCATCATGTAAAGAAGTTTTAAGCTAACGAAATGCTTTTTATTACAATGGATCTACTGTACTGTTAGAAGGCTATCATATTTTCCCACTAAAAAGTAAGAGTTCAAGGGTTCTGGCTACAGAGAGAATATGCTCCAGGCTGAATTTTGTATAGAAATTTTGTATAGAAAGCTGAGACTTTTTGTAACAGTAAAATTTTCAACTTGAAAACATGCACACACCCTTGGGCAGAAAGTGTTACTGAAGTACAGACAACAGACAGCCATTTCCCCACTCTGCTACATTAGGTGTTCAGTGGCAAGGTACATCCTGGAGATTGTATTTTCATCAGTGTTTTAAAAATGTTAATAACTACAGCATTCTTAACTACTGCACACGTTCAAGGATTAGAAAATAATAATTTTCATTACTCCTGTTTTATCTTGAATTCAGTATTGTTTTATGCTTGACCATTAACCCTTATGCAACATTTCAAACTATAACCAAGAATGTGAACTGACCAGTGGGTTTACTAAGGGCACCAAGGCTTTTGGATCTCTCCTGCTGAGCTGTCTTGGGCAAAGTCCAGGTATTTTAAGGTGATTCTCTGCATCGGCACGGGTGGTACAAGAGGTACTGTAACACTATATTTTGTACGGCCCTTGAAGAATCCCCATCACAAGACACTAAGCACCTCTATCAGGGGAGAACGCACACTGTTATGGATTGTTTCTAACTAGTACCTATATGCTAAAGTTTAACAAGACAAAACCATTCTCTAAGCACAACAGAGTGAATTACAGGAACCCTATAGGCAGCTCCCCGCGCAGGTAAGTCTGGCAATTTTAATACAGTTGAGTTTACTTAGACCAATAGCAAAGTTTTAACTTGAAACTTCCCATTTAAACACAAAACTCTTACCCTTCACACACAAAACTCTGTGATCCTTTATAATTTGAGCTAGAGGACTATGACTTAGCTTCAAAGAGCAGCAGACAAAGCTCTACTACAGACCAATCATTAGCCTTCAATGAGAGCCACAGTCACCTATCAGTAGGTAACAACACACTAAAGTTTCCCAAATATTAAGAATGACCTGTAAGTGCTTCTTGACCTCACAGTGCTCCCATGCACACTCTGTCTTCTGCAACTGTGACTATGATCTTGGTATGATCTAATAAACTCTTCCCCTGTTTAAAGTTCCACAGTTTCTACAGCATATCGGTTTGTCTTGAACCCAACTTTTAAAATGGATGCCTTGATTTCTGTAAGATCTCGTCTGCAGCACTGGCAACCTCAAAACAAGAGATGTAATTGCATGCATTACCCAATACAATATGACAAACGCAACTGTTCCAAGCAAGCAAATACATTTAAATATCAAATTAAAGAAGAGATAACCATGAGAATACATTTAATCTCTCAGCAGATAAATGATGTATAGTAAAAAATTAGTTCCATCAACACAGAAGGCCAAGACCCACACGCTAACTGACAGCCATGCAACAGCAGTGCAAGCAGGAATGCCTTTGGAATCTGCCTAGAGGCTGCCAAAGGGATCTTAAAACAGTTCTGGGCACAAGAAGAGAGCAGTCCCAAGATCTTTTATCAGCAAACACTACCCATCTGGATATTACATGAGAAATAGCAAAGGTTCTACAGTGAGCACACCTGTGGAAATAAATCTTTGTAAGAAGAGAGTAAGCCCGAGGTAAAAAGCCCAACCAAGGAGTCTTGGACAGACCCAATTCCACAGTTTGGGACTACAGGTAATTTTCCTTTTCATATGACTTACTTTCCCCACTCCACTTGTTTCATTACACCTCAGTTTGTTAAAAATTGCAGCAGAACTACCTTTGTTAAAAATTGCAGCAGAACTACCTTGAGTCTACCAAGATAATAAAAACCTACTTTCCAAGGGTAATGATTGAAGGAGTAGTTTAACACTGAGCCCACTCAAACACTCATTCAAAACTAATGTTTTAATTTTTTTTTGGTTTATAATAAAACTAGTAATCAAATAAAAAGAAGCAATAGTAATAGCGACTATTGACTTAGAGTTCTAAGATTCTGGCTTTTTATACTATGACCTTATTGCACCTGCCTCACCTCCCTGGTCTTCAGTTCTGCCTCCCAAACCCATCTGAAGTATCATCACTGAGTTCTTCCTCTCCCACCATGCCATCCACCCATTCCTACTCACTTGTTCAACTTGCAAACCCAACCTGCCACTGCTCCAGAACTGTCTCCTGCCTCATTCTACTAACACTGGGGCACCCAAAGCAATCAGTAAACCAAACAGTAAGCATTAAGACAGAATTTGTGCCTATCAAATGCAAAGTAAACACGAACACATTCACTATGCCAACAAATTAGACCACTAAGTATTGTATGCTGATGACAAGATTAGCTACTACTTATGTTTTACTGAAGAAGTTGGAGCAGTACAAAACTTGTGTGGATATCCCTTCATTCATGCACGTAAGGGGTGCTGGAAGAGGAAAAAATTATGCTTGCCATTTTTTCCTCTATGCATCATCGATCCCAATCCCTGATTAATTTTATGCTTTGAGCAATGCAGAGATCAGATGCTATTATCAAAGACACTAATAAAAATATCAAATACTATCAAAATAGCTTAGGTGTTCTCAAAAAGGTTGTTGACATTAACACATGTCTACCCAGAGATGGACTGTGAACTAACACTCCATGAACTAGAAAACACTGAACCGATGACAAGTTTCCCAGGTAAAGATCAAACTGACCTTTGAAATGCCAAACTGGAGACAAGTACTGGCTAGCAACAAGAGAGACTTCTGAGTTGTCAGACATTGCTGATAAGTAAATCCTCTGAAGTTGCAAGAACTATCATCTCATGTAGGTATTAGAGTGACTTCTAATACCATCAGTTAGAAAGGATGCGTGAACAGGCACACTTCTCAAGCTATAAGACGACTAGCATACAGTCTGACCAAGGAATCACAGCAAGACTTCTTTATAAAGATACGGGCTTTTGTGCTTATGCTCCTCCCATCCCTCAAGCAACATAAATGAAGCCCGTCTTAGGTCTTTAAAATTTTCAGATGAGAAAGACTTTTCCCCTATCATATCATTTCCCTTTTTAAAGTACACTCTGCTTTAAATAGGCAATTTATAAATTTGCTGACCACTTAATTTTGCAGGTTGAGAAGAACGTAGGTTTTCCAACTTTTAATGAAAAATACTGAAGATAAAATGCTTTTGGAGCTTAATTCCTGGAGCTTAATAGTCTTTAGCAAAGCATAGACACAAATGCCACAAGGCATTGCAGGAAGGGGTTTGACAGGTAAAGCCAAAGAGAAGCTGAGAGAGATATGGACGACAGCCTAGTAAACAACTACTGGTAGGCTTAACAGTAGAAAATGCTATAAAGGAGAACTGTGGGTGAAGGCAGACACGTGCAAAGCAAGGGGAAGCATAAGAAATAAAATAGTTAAGTTGCAGATGAACTTCTGCTGCATGTGCTGCACATGTGAAGCCTAGACTCTGCAGAAACCAGCCAACAAGAAACTCTATTCAAAATCAGCAGCAGAAAATCTTGCATGCAAGAAGTGTGGGGAAGCACAAGAAGGTATCTAATAAAGCCTATATGCTAGTGCTACTCAGCATGCGGCAGGTAGGGACCGGAAAATGCAATGTCTCTCCATGACAGTTTCTACTGGGATTTATATAATAGTCAGAAATTGAAGACAAACTGTCAGATGAAACTACAGTTCCTTCTCCTGCTCTCATCTTTTGCAACTGTTTCCAAGGACAGAGAGGGTACAATGTGTTCATTCCGTTTCACCACGTAGAATGGTCCTTAATATTTATAATTCAGACATCAACGTAGTATGTTAAAGAAATCTCACTGTTGTCAGAAGTGAAAAATGTAATGAAACTTGAATGTCTGAAAGTGAAATTGCAGAAAAATCTGAGGTTTAAATGAAGTTACACAAATGAAGGTATTTTGAAACATGCAGTGAAATTTGCGCTTATTTTTCAAGCAGCAAATTAATTTTTTTTTTTACAAATCAACGGAAAAAACTACAATATGATAACCCCTGACTTTGAAATTTTAGTACATGGTCTACTCTGGAAAGAATTGCATGTAGTAAACCAAATGCAAGAACTGCAGTCATGCAACACACAGACTGTTAAACTTTCTGGTTGAACAGATCATTTAAGGATGTTGAATTCAGCTCATCCTAATAAAAATTTAGTTGTTGACAAAGAACATAGTTAATATTTCCTTACTATAAGAACAAAATATCAATTTACTAATGTGTGTTGCAAATGCAGTTAGTTTGAATATAAAATAGCTTATTTTATCTGGAGTACTTAAGAGTACTGTGTATAAGAACACCCCCGGTGTTCCAAAAAGTTTCTCCACAAAGGCACAACACACCAGCACAGGTACACACCTGTTTCTTTAAGCGTTGATTACCTTTTGTGCAACCCTGTGTTTATGTGGTCTCCTCTTTTTTTTTTTTTTTTAAATTTTTTTGCTTTCACACATCCCAGACAAGCTTGCTGCAGCTCAGTTCTTCCTCAAAACAAGAGATGTAATTGCATGCATTACCCAATACAATATGACAAACGCAACTGTTCCAAGCAAGCAAATACATTTAAATATCAAATTAAAGAAGAGATAACCATGAGAATACATTTAATCTCTCAGCAGATAAATGATGTATAGTAAAAAATTAGTTCCATCAACACAGAAGGCCAAGACCCACACGCTAACTGACAGCCATGCAACAGCNTTGCTAGCAGTTAAAGGTAAGTTTCCTTTTTTGGTAGCTAATGTTGGCACTCTCATCAACACCGAACCCCCTGTGCACTCTCATCTGCAACCCGAGAAATACTGCAAGAAAATGAGATACAATGGCATACAATCCAAGAACGTGCAGGCTGTAAGATATGTAAGGCTTCAGTCTGTACCCTCTCCTTTTACTGCAGTAGCTAGATGAAAATAACTAGCTAGTAGAATTTATCTGTGACCGTGTCACGAACAGTTAAACAACTGGCATTTTGTAACAAAAAAGCAGAACTGACAAGTCCTTTAGCAGCTATACTTGTCAATGCAGAACACTCCCCCCCGCCCCAATACTGTAGTATTTATTTCTTATAGGCAATACAACTGCAAAAGCATCATTTTCTTCCTGACTAACTAGCACATCATACCCCTGCATCACAATAGCAGAATTTGGCCTTCCTAAAGCATAAAAAGACATACAATTCCTAAACACAGGACATCAATCTTTTGAGATCTGTTGGACTTCAAAACCATCTATATCTAGTAAGGTAGTTCTGAAGCCATCCATTTGAAGCATTAGAAGAAATCTAAAGGGTTACAGAGATTTTAAACCAAACTATTTTGCACATTTCAGTCAAAAAGTAATTGCCTATTTCTCAAAAAAAAAAAAGAAAAAGAAGAAGATTTCTACTATATCCAAATGTTTTTAAGATGTAAATGCACTTGTCAACATTCATGTAAGCAGGGTGCTGGTGCCCAAATTAAACAAAGGAAGAAAAGTTAAGGTTGACAAGTATGTCACTGTGTAACTATAAATTAAATCTGCCTTTTGATAGTTCATTTTTAACTGTTGAGTACCTTTTCATCAGGCTATTGCCATTAGAAGTTTTTTATTAGATTTTTACATTAGACAAATAACAGATAAGAGATGTGACAAGTATATAAAATCTGATCTAGCAGATCTGACGCACTTAATCTTTTACTGTAGGAGTGGCATTAGATATATTTGAAATGTTTCAAACAATGCTCCCTTAACATGCCAAATAAGAAATTCAGATTTAACTCTACTATATTCAATTTATGCCAAGTACAGAATGAATATTAAAAACCACAAATAATCAACTTTCAGTTGAAAGTGCGAAATCACCTGAAACCTTCAATTGAATGTGGAATTTTAAATACTGCAAAAAAACCCCCGCAACCCCAAAACACCTATTATCTCACAACACCAGTGAAACACAGAAGATAAATATTTTAAAAAGATTGTTAGACTAGCCTCTGCAACTCCGTATGCTGTGAACCTTGAGTGACTATTGGCTAGCCTGCAAAGCAGCCAGCATTCAAAAAATAATTTATGAAGAGAGATCACCACATCCAAATTCCTCAGAAAAATAAATGCTCACTTTTTATGTGGTAAACAAATCCACACCTACTATAGTCTCAAATTTACATAGTTGTTGTATACATAAACAATATAATGAAACTTGCCACATTATTAAAAATAATTTGACATTTGCATGCAAAAACTCACATTAATAATCTAAAAGATTGAATACTCCCATACTACAACAGCTTTTGCTTGTACTGCACAAACCTCAATACATACAAATATTTTCCATCCAAATTCAGAGTAACTCAACCACTTCATTCACCCTCCAAAAGACTGTAGGCTTGGAACCCAGAAGAGATTACAGAGCCTAATTTTGTCTAGTGACTAAGACAAAACATATGCATTTAAAATAGAATTTAAAAACCCCAACAAAACATAACCTACTACCGAAAGAGAGAATGATGAACATAAATCAAAAAACCTTATACACTGAACCAGCAGATTGACCGGTATACACACAAACACACACACACACACGCAAAAATTCTAAAAACATACTTGGCAACTGATTAACATTATGTTTCCCATTATTCCTTTCATTTCTTTTAATTCTGTTAATACTGTAGATTAAATTAGAACAATGTTTCAAACAAGAAAAAGAAACAAACTAGATTTCATTGTTGTTGCATGTTAAAATTGAAGTCTTTGTTGTAAAGACTCAGAAGTCGACACTGAAATTAAAATGAAAGTTTAAATGAAAGTTATTTATTAACAATAAATCTGATTAAGTTAATAATACTGCCTTCTAACACCAGCAGTCACACCTTAGATCAAAACAAAGGGGCAAATGTATAATTACATTGTGCACAAGTTCTTTCTGACATTCAAAACTTTCATATTGAAAAGAGCATGTATGTTGAAAAACTAAACAATAAAAGTTTTAGCACAGAGGCTAAATTAAAATCTGCCCCATGCAAACAATTTGCCCTTCTTTATATTTAAAACTGTAACAAACCCCATATGTTTAAGTAAATATCTGATAATTATAGGACAATTGCCTAAGTGAGCAAGGCACGTGCTTTTTCCACACTGACAGAAACATGGTACAAAACTTTAACATTACATATTTTTCAAAGCTTGCTTAAAAGGCAAGGTTCTTATTTTCATTCTAATTTCTTCTTCAGAACTGATCATTCATTACAGTTCATCTCATTCTTGTATTTTCCCTTCTATTTCCCCATGAATTATATGATGCAAGGAAGTACTGTCCCCAGTACTTACAGACAGATGACTGCAAAGTTGCCAATGATAAATAGACTGTTAGGGTTTTTGGATAAGATTTTTTTGAATATTCTATACATGAGAAGACTTTAGGTCGTCAAATTAAACATGAATGTTCAAAGTGACAGGAGTCAAAGAAGGCATTTTAAAGACAAAGACAAAAATGCTTAAGTGAGTTATTAACATGACGTAGAAAACTCTGCAGAGGCAGGGACAGAATCCTGCCTCCACTTTCTTCCCCCCCTCCCAGATTATGCTTCACTCACTTCCCAAAATCTGTAACAGCTGAGGACAGATTTTTGCCTTTAACAGCTCGGCTTAATACAGAACTCAGTTTTATTCTAAAACAGCCTCCATTTCATGAAGCAAGTCAGGTCTAAACATGTGCGGAAAAAGTGTTACTATTTAAAGATTGAGTTTTACTTCATTGTCTTTGCGTAGTTTTTTATGTACATATTTTTTCCTGACGTTGAAAAGAAAGCAAACAAAAAACCAGAATGGAAACCAGAAAATTCTCCTATTGCATCGGTCTGTATGGCTCAACAACAGAATTGGCAATACATGCATGTAAACAGTATGGTAGATTTATATGGTTTCGAGTCATTTGGCTGATGTTGTAGACCTTGACTTTCGTAGCCTTCATTCTAAAATAACCCAGTGTTGATGGCATCGGCAAGGCAAAACATTTAGGCCATTGTTGTATTTCTCAGTGCTACTGCTTATATATAGCAGGTAGCATTGACTGTAGTGTTACTGTAAGTAACATATACATAGCCTCTGCCAGCTGTGCAAAGAAAGTGATCAGTAACATTAACAGGCTGTCATCCCCAGAGGACAAAAGTGCAAGATTGAGGGTATTTCTTTGATTACACTGCAGCTTCTGGTAAGCTCACTGATCTAGTGAGTATAAGATCTTTCTGCCCTTTCATTTGCACTGTCTCTTGTTTGTATAATCCCTTTCAATCCATTTCTGTGTTAATTCTGTTTCTAAATCCTACCCTAATTTATGTTTCTACTTTGCTCATCCAAGTCCTGGTTTCCCACTGTGTTCCACCTTCCTTGCTTGATACCAAGCTTTTCGTTCTAGTCTGCACCCTCCCTTGCAGTTACCTTATTTTCTACCAGCATTGGCATACTCCCCATGAACAATTCTATCTACTCAAAAATGTGACCTTCCCAATAATCCAGATCAGGTGCCTGCATTTTATTCATCATTCCAGCTTCTTCATTCTGCTCGGTAACAGCAGGGGGAGCATCAAGAAAGGAATACTTGCTAGTGCTTGACAGGTACAATTGTTAAAAAACAGTCACAGTCCTGAAGCTCTGGGCTGGACTAGCAACACATTAAATTCATCATCAGAAAATTCTTAACGTTATTCCTAACCAATTCTCGAGTATTTTCATACTCACATTTTTCCAAAATGTCCTTTGCAAAGCATAGATCTGTGGCATCAACATGCCCTAAGTCTGGTCAAATTTTCAAATTGCCAGATAGAATGCTTGAAAGTTTCAGACTGCATCAGGGAAATTATTTGCCTTTTACCTTATCTTTTAAACATGGGCAAATTGATACCTTTTCCCTCTTCTTTCCTTTCAAAGAAAGAACTGTTCTTGTCAAAGTTTGCCATCACACTATCACTAGTACTATTTGAAAGCTAATACAGAAACATCATATTAAAAAAACCAACCAAACAAAAAACTTCAGCCCAAACTATTATGTCTTGGCAATCTGGCATGGTTGTATCCACCACAGATGTATCCACATCGAGTAACTTTAATTACGCAACACTACATATCACTGATAGTGCCACTCAGGAACACAAGCAAGTCCTAAATGTTTCGCCGTGCCGACGCCACCAACTTTTTTTCTTTTTTAAAATTACGGCTACAAAAGTCAACATCTAAGCCGGCCAAATGACTCAAATCAAATCTTAAAATTTTGCAGTCATAAAAGATTACTGAGCAATAGATAATAATTTCTACTATACAAATAATTTTTTCCCCTCAACAAATCAATGTGTTGATCCTTAATAAATCCTTCAGTGCACTGTATGTTTGACTCAGTGTGACCCACTCCCAGTCATCTGTATGCTATTTTAGTTTAATAAAATAGATACTTTCTATGCTGTACTTGGAGAGGAACTGTAAAGTAGAGCTGTTGTTTGTTTTGGGTTTTTCTAAGAGGAAAATGAAAGTATAGTATATCTACTGCAGTACTAACTGCACCTTTTAGATTCCACAATGATATACTTTCTCAACTACAAGCTTGTACAATTTAATTTTGTTTGTGAATAGTAGTTAATAGGCAAAAAAAATCAATTATATGCTTGCTTTACTTTTTGTTTTTTTAAATGAATGCTGGAAAAAGTCAGATTCTCACATGCCCCATGAAGAGGTGTAGGGTTTTTTCCCAGTCCTTTTCAATACTGAAGTCAATCTATGTCCTCCAAGAAGGAGGCTTTCCCAGTTACTTGATTTTATCTTCAGAGCCCCAAATACTTTCAGGGTCAACTAACCATTGCTATAAGCTGACAAACTGATGGTACTAGAAGTTACAGTTTTATACCAATAATCAACAGGGTACATTTGACAGAATATATCCATCAGAAAGATATATCATCGAGGTCGAGAAGGACGGAAGAAGTGACTGTGTGTTCTTTCTGTGAATGGGAGCTTGGGGATTAACAAAAATCACTTTCTTCACTTTGATTTTTACCAAGAAGTTGCAGAAGAAGTATTTAAACCAACAATAAACTGGACAACAAGCAGACTAAGGCACACCTCTAGCAGAAATTCTGTGTTCCCTTTAAATGAAAAAATACTACAGAATAATACTAAAGGCAACATGAGTCTAGTAAGTAGATCCCAATGCACTAGATCAAGAACTGAGCATACAAAATCTGACACAACTTCTTTGTCTTTGTTAGCTGGTGGGAATGCAAACATGCCAAGCAAAAACATACTTTAAACATGATGAGAGGTTATGTTTTACTCAGATACAAATTTGAATGTGTAAGATTAAAATCTAAGTTATTCCCGCTATAAATTGTGTTAGAGCATATATTCTGAGCACAAAAGCAGCAATGGAAGATAGAAGAGACACCTTTCTTTGAAATAGCCCTAAGATCTTTGCATTTTTAAGGCCCAGTGAGCAAGCACTGCAGCTCTTGATTCACAGATTACAAGCGAGCTTGTTGTAATTACCTCCCTACCAAATTTTAAGGTACCACAAGAACTCTACTAAGCTTGCCATATACAACTCTATGAAACAATCAAAACAAGAATGTACAAATTTTCGTGTCAATCATTGATTTACTGAAAATTAATACAAGATCACCTTCAAAATGCCACGTACTATGTTACTGCAACTAATTTCTACTTGGTATTAACCAGGCATTCACATGATAAGTGATTTAGATGTATTAGTTATAGCTATGACAAATCAGATATTCAAAGGACCTAAACGTGAAGACATGCACAGTATTCACTACGTAAAAAAAAAAAACACAAACAAACCCCAAAAAAACCCAGACTCATTTATATTATGCTTCCTTAAAACGGAGGCTCTTAAAGCACCTAATTAATGACTAACATCTCAGTCATTCTCAATACCTTATACCTGCCCTTCTTCGATGGTTTAACACTGTTTGCTGAACTACTGTTATACTAAGAATTTTCTCATAATTTTACCTTTTCAGAACTGTAATTACATCTATTACAAAAATGGCCAGATTCTTTGGAAAAAATCCCAAACAATCTCAATAAATTTCATAAGAAAATAGCAAAGACGTCTTTTATAATTCCTGTATTATATATAAGCAATGAAGCAAAATAATCACAAAAAACAAGTATTAAAGAGATTACCAATGATAAAAGCTGCTTTAATGATTTGGGAGTATTTGAAAAATTTAGGAATTAAGTCTGAGAGAAAGAACTTACAATAAGAACTTGTCAAAAGTTAAAAACACAGACTGGAAAAAAGTTTTTAATTGTACAGTATATTTTAGCTCCTATCAATCACTGTTAAAATAATTTCAGAGTTTAATAAGCAGATACTTACCCGCGGGAACAAGACAATCTTTCCAATCAAAATATCCTGCATAAATGCCAGGTTCTAATGATCCAACTATCGGATCTGCCTTGAATTCAATGTACATTTCAAACAGTCTTTGATCCAGCTCTTTCAAGGATTCCATACTAACCTAAAAAACAACACAAAGAAGGAGAGATAAAGAACATAATAAATAGCCATTAATTACAAGAATTAAATCACATCGCAAAAATGTCTGTTAAAGAAGATGTGATGTAAGTTTTTTGGCTAAAGGTCCAAAAAATGCCAAAACAGGCACATCACTCCGTAATTGTTTAATGGCATGATTTTTTTTCTGCATGTCAGGAGGTCTTGATCTTGCACCAAGTAACCAACTGAATTTTGCCAATGCTTTAAAATATGTCCATAATAATTTCCATCTTGGAATATGAAGAGTTTCTTATAATACTTAAAATCCACCATTTGTGATATTACAATTTCTCACTACCTGCTCTATACTTGAAAAGTATATGGATTTATTTAGGAGTCTCTGCCTTCTCTAACTGTACATGGGAACTTCCCCCCTCTACTTCAAGGCACTGCTGTAAAACAGATGCATAAGCTGCAGCTCACAAACGTCTGCGGAATTTTTCTCTTTAAAAGCTCTCTATGCAATTTTTAGTAATTCACACAACATCTACACTGAAAGCTACAGGGATATGCACAATTTTCTCATTGTGTTTGAACAACTTCAAATTTTATGACTTCTTTATTAAGCACAGGTATCCCTTGTAATTATAGCTTCTAAAACAATTCTGGAATACAATGCGCATAATAAAATGTTGAAGCAGTACGTCAGCATTTTAGCATGATAATGGATGCTAAAGGTAAATAAAACATGCTGAAAATACGTGACTTCTGCTTAAATCTATTTATGTTTGTAAGTAAGAACATAAGAGATAGCAAAGTAAAACTTTTGAACTATTACTCATTTTCCTCAATCATTAGGAAAAAAAGCATATATACGATAATGTCCAGAAGCAAAGGGGTTTAAAAGTGAGGAACGCGGCAAAGCTCTAGACCAAACTGGGAATTCAGAAGAAAGAAAGAACGAAAAAAAGAAGAGAACAATACTGACTATCACTCCTTTCTCTGTGAAAGACAAGAGATTAAATGCTGCAAGCTGCAAAATAAGGGATGAAGCTTATTCACTGCAGGGATGTCTCTAAACTGGGTTCTCTGGTATGCCTATATTGTTAAAGTGAAGAGAAAAGGGAATTGCAATATTTGAGTCAGGAATAGAGAGAGATAAACCTTAGGGAACGAGATCATAAGTGCTAGGGAAAACAGAGGTATTACTGAGGTCAAAGTTGCTGCCAGATTCAGGAAAGTTGGCATACTGAGGTTGATGCTCAGAAACAAAGAGACACTACCACATTTTCCTGCTTTTCTATCTGATGAACCTCCTTCAATTTGTCACAAGAGGCTTCATAGCCCAAAGACAGGATTTTCACGAGGCACTTAGAATTTGGTCCCAGGAGAAGATCAAGGCTATTTTCTTCTTCTTTCCCTTTTACCTGACAGCCTGTTGACATTCAATACTTGAAAAAGAACACACTAGAAAACGTACAAAATTCTCACTAAACCCTCTTTTTCCCCCCTACATAGGATCACAGAAATGTAAACCCGGAATGGGTATCAAGACATTTTTCACTTCAATTTCTTATGATTAGGGAGAATAACTATCCTTAGACCATTCCTATTTAGGGTTGAGCTAGTGGGGAAAATAAAGTACAAGTTCCAGTGGGAAGCCCCTGCAAACATGCACCCACCATTCAAAGAATCTGTGAAACAGCTGCTTCAGTGGTCCTTAAAAGTGTTATGGAATTAAGTAATTCCACCTTCTACTTCTGCAGTCATTCTATACAAAAGATATCTGCATTCAGTACAGATTTTTTGTTTCACGCAAGTCCTCTTCAACCTGTTTCAAGTTCAACGTGCAATTAAGATAGTGGTGGGTAACCTTGTTTTTCAGCTGGTGGAAAGCTTGCAAGAAAGAACGAACAATTCATGTGAATGTTGAGCTCAGGATGGGGGACTGAAGCAGAGTAGAACAACGTCCGCTGCATATACCCATTTTCCTGACTCTCAGGCGGGGTAAATGCTCAAAAACATACAATTCTCCCATTGCTATCTTTCTGCTGTGAACTTCCCTGTAACTAGAGTTTTCAATTTTTGTATTAAAGCCATTTTGAGCCTCTATCCTAGTAACCCCTCTGTCTCGTCTAAGTATTCAGAACTATGGACACAAATTTATTCAGAAGCTCAATCAATAAGCTAGGATGAATGTTATGGGATACATAAATTTTTTTCCCCACTTGCTAATTGACTAAACTAATGATAAGAAGTTAAATTAAAGAATCTCCACAGAAAAGTGTTAAGAGTTATGTAGAAATTAAATACAATTACTGGTAAGTCAGTATCATAAGTATGTGAGACAAGATGGCACATGCCAAAGCAGAGTGTAAAATTTAGCCATTTTATGTAACTTTGTATTTGCACACTAAGGGGAAAAAAGGAAATAACAACCTTGTAGGATGTAAGGAAATTTTCTTTGTTACTATTTTATGATTTTTGTATTTTCAGAATATTAGATAATAATTATTTCCCTTCTAACAACAGCAAATTAAAAACAAACCTAACCAAACAACAGACAGTTTTTACCAATATACACTACAAAATTCACGTTACAATTCAATTTCCAAAGCTAACAATTTAAAGGTATAGTTTTGTTTCACTCTTCTTAGATAAAAGCAAATTTTATTTTTCAAAGTTTTGTCAATTCTTTATCGCAAATTTTTTATCTAATAAACAGTTAAATAAGAAACTTACAGAAATTTAGGTGACAGAACAAAAAACTGAAACAACCAACTAACCCCTTAAACCTCTGTGGGCTTCTAGCCTTTCTTAAAAGTAACCAAGGGTTCAAAATTTGCCATCTTAAGATGACTATCTAATTATCCAAAGCCTCCCAGCTATTACTACTGATTGAATTGTCCCATATACGCAGTAGTGCACCAGTCAGCACTTTCGAAGGGTTAACACAGATTTGAAATTAATCTGCAAGTCCAACATTCAAATTTTGTCATTTATAAACCTACCAGACTTTTAATGGCAATACTTTGATGAGGCTGTAGAAGACAGAGCATTGAATACATAACAGATGTCTTTCTTGCTTATACAGACAAGACTAACTGTACCTAGCTCAACTCTCAGTTGTCTCAGCAGCAAAGAATGGCAATATCCAGAGTAATTTTGTATACTGTACTAACCATACAAATCAACCCCATTTAAATGTTATTCAAAATTACTTCAGTCACAGGTATTCAAACAACATTCAGACAGAACCGGACTAAGGATGTACTACAAGACAGTAGAAACATCAGTTCGAGTGAAATATACTCTGTACTGGAAAAGATAACATTTTACTTCCACCCAACAAATGTTTCTGGAAATAAACTAGCTTTATGGTCCTAAGGATTAAGTCACATCATTTCTCATAAAAAATGATTAATCTTTACAAAAAGGCAGGAAAATGAGACAGCTACTGCCGCCCACTTTTACATTTTCGTTCTTTGAAAAAAAAAAAAAACACAACAAAAAACTAAAAACTTGTACTAGTTTATGAACAACAGCTATCAGCAATGCAGATTGCCAGATGAAATAATTTATCAAGTATATTTCTGAGATAACAATCTTTTATTATCTGCATTAAGAAAACACAGTGACATTAAACAGCTTTACTAAGAAATCTGATAAGCTTTGCCATTGAACACATAAGTCCTGAATACGAGGTCACATTTTCTGTACCAGCTATTTAAGCCTTATAGGAACACATACAACCATATAATTGTTGTTGTTGTGTCCAACTGATGCTTGAGTCCCATTCATTTGTAGAAGGCTCACCCAAGAGTCCTTTTGGCCATATAAGCACACGCACTTAACTTCCACAGAAAGTAAAACAAATAAAAACTGTTTCCTTCGAGCAATGATACTTCATTCCAGCGCTCTCACTTACTTGAGTTATTTTTTCAACACCTTGAAAGCCATGTTTCTCAAAATGTTCAGCTATATTTAGGAAGGTATGACGTTCCAGATAACGGCAGTTGCTGAGTGCAATTAAAAGCCTCTGTTCCTAAAAATTTGTTTTAAGAGAAGAAAGAGTATAATAGTTAGAAAAAAGAAATACCAGCATGACCAATTGTGTAAACGTATAGTATTTTATTGACCCTCTGTGTGTGATAAACATGCTGACAAATAAAGTGTTTTTTAAAAACATTTCTGTCAATAAACCACCAAGAACTCACTGAATATCAGGTATCATGATTGAAGATGTCTGCTTTTTCTTATAGGATCTGGAGCATTCACTGGAATAGCTGTGACTAATACAGAACTGTGGTTAAGACTTCTTTACAAAAATGAGGTTTGGACAGCTTTCCAGGAAGCTGTTTCTGGCTTTTACCTTGTTTCAAGAAATATGCTAAGAAATATGACCCATCATAAAAATGTAACGGAAGATCATCTTCAATTGCACATGAAGCTGGCTAAAACAAGGGAAGCAAAACAGATACTGAACGAATGCACTCAACTCATTCAAAAATACTAGCAGGTTCAGAAGTATATAATATAATTTCAGTAGTTAATTTGAAAAAAATTCTAGGTGGTTATAACTTATCTCTGTTCTTCAATGACTTTTTTTAATTACAAGAAGTTCAAATACATTCTGGACTTGAGATATCAGGATTGCCTTTCCCTGACCTTGGTGCAACAACCTGTAGTTTCCAAAGAGTCAAAGAACCAAACAAGACAGAACTACTGCTTAAATAGATTTGTTCTTCCCTCTTCCCCTCTCCTTCCCCACAATGGGAAAGCATTTTTCTACCTCAGATGGAAGTTCAAAATCAACAGCAGCAAATATTTTGAAAACAACATTATTTGGCAATGAAATTAGCATAATACTGCCGATCTGATTAAAAATGATGGTGGTTTTCAGACCCAGAAGAACTCCTGACAGTTTTCTATTCCAGTAATGTGATGACTAGTGTTGAGATATGCAGTTGCCTACTACTATAAATTACAATCGGTTTGTATACAGACTATTCAAAAAGTGGGCATTTTAGAAATACAGTGACAAATCTTACTCTGGTCACTCATTTTCTCTGTTCTCATTACTCAGTCAGGGAATAGAAGCTAAAGTGTTCTGTGATTTACAGAAAAAAATTAGTAAGACAATGTTTGGTTTCCATGGTATCAAAAATTGTTGATTTCTTCTGTTTTATTTAAACATTCACACTTATAACATATGGGAGGAAGTCCAGAACAGCCAAAAAAGTTACTTTCTCAACAATTAACATCAAAATGTATATGTTGCAATACTAAAATTATATAAAGAGCTAGTTATTATATTCTGCAATTCAGAAACTTGGCCTGATTTGGCAATCTGTGATTCTTCATTGTAGTGGGAACACTTATTGCTTTTGTAAATGAGGCAAAGCTGAGCTTCTGACAACATGTAAAATCTATACTAAGGAATATCAACATGTGAAATCTATACTAAGGAATATCAACCTCAAAGAGGTTCTCACTAGGTTTCTTGCAGCAGAATTTTTTTCCATTATCCACCAGACTAGAAGAAAGTACATTAACCAAAGTCCAAGTGTCAAGAATATTAAAAACCTTTTTTCCAATTTCCTAAAAATCAAAACCAAAAAAGCCACACGAATAATCAATACTTACTCTCAGTAACTTTTTTTAAAAAAACTACATTACTGAAACTTGTATCTTCATGGGTTTTAAAAAGTAACTAATAGTCAGATCACTTCTTATCATTTAAAACAAGGTGATAAATCAAAAGTCAAATCCTCAGCTGTTTTAACATCAGTGCTATTTTTCACTGATTTCAATGATGCCATTTAACTTCCTAGGAGGATCTGGTTTCAAAAGCAGTCTTCAGTAGTTACTTTAAAATAGTATACTAAGAGATCATAAACAGTCGTGTTTGTTTTTTTCCTTTTTTTTTTTGTTTTGAAAGACCACATTCCTGTAACTTTGAGAACTACTAAGTTTCACATCAGCTTTTAGAAACAGAAGCCAAACTTACTGAAGAAAGACTTGACTCTTCATGAATGCTTCCAAACAAATCTGGAGATGAAACATCAACTGAAAGACTAGGAAGATTGTTTAAAAAGTGAGTAGTATAGTGATTTTGATTATCTGATACATGGTGGATTCAAATGAACAGTTGGAAGAGAAGACTGGAAGCATGTTTCAAGCCTCATCACACCAGATAATAAAGCAGCCCACATTACTCAGTTTCTCTAAGATGCCCACAAAGCCTGCAGGAGCTTTTTGGACAGACAGTACTATTCTAGCTACAGACTTCTGCTGCTTAAAGCATTTTCATTTTCTATAACTTCCCTGGTTTGCCACAGAGCCTGATTTGTTCTTACACCTATTCAGCCAACAGAGTCATCCAAATAGCAAAAAAAAAAAAAAAAAAAANATTACTCAGTTTCTCTAAGATGCCCACAAAGCCTGCAGGAGCTTTTTGGACAGACAGTACTATTCTAGCTACAGACTTCTGCTGCTTAAAGCATTTTCATTTTCTATAACTTCCCTGGTTTGCCACAGAGCCTGATTTGTTCTTACACCTATTCAGCCAACAGAGTCATCCAAATAAAAAAAAAAAAAAAAAGTTGCATTAGGAACACAATTATTTTGCCTTTTTCTATAATGCATATTGCAGGTACCAATATCTACCAAGTCTCTGGCTTTTCACAAAGAAATGATCTTGGAAACTCAGGCTATTCTGACTTGTTTTGGTCTCTAAAAAGTGGCTCAAGAGCAATTATGGAACACACAAACTTTCAAGAATTTAGCAGAAACACCAATAAACCAGTCAAAATAGAAGGGAAAAAAAGTAAGCCAGGGGCTGTTTCTCCATGAGTAGACATTACTTGGTGACAAGGACAACTCATTCCATGTTAGGTCCTGTCAAAAACAACATACTGCTTCTACAGCACACTACAAATCCTGTCACTGAATAAAATGGTATAACTAGTACCATGTATCATGTACAATATTTATTATATGATGCCACTCAATTGCTTGGCAAAAAAAGTATCTACTCTTATTTCAAAGCATCACTAACCAGAGGCAGAAGTATTCACAAAAAAAGCGAAATACCAGTGAGGATAAAACCACACCACCACTGAAATTTGAGAATCGTGCCCACAATTTCAGAATACTACACCTATTTTACTTACTGTGCTGTATCTATATCGCCATCAGGTTTGGTGCTCAGTTGTTCCAAACAGTCTATAAAAACCTAGGAAACAAAGACCTACATTTCCTTTCAGAACTAAAAAAAATTTCTTAAATTCACTTTTACCACAGTCAACAGAAGCAGAACAACCATCACTACCTTTATCTTAAACCTTACATACATTAATACAGTAACATTTTAGTTACACCTTTTGAACACATATTTTTAGTTTTATACACATCACTGTTTACTTGTAGCAAAACACAGGAGTTTTTAATCCTGCTAAATTATTCTCATCATGTATGGCTAAAATTATGCAGTGATAATCTACTCATTTGCAAAGAAGGCATTGTTAATAGTTATCAGCTGTTCAACCTGAACAGTTGGTCCTAAGTAAACATCACAGAAGCATCACTAAAATCCATTTTTTGCCCATGATTTCTTATTTGCGAAGACTATAAAAATGGCTCAAAAGTCTCAAGTATGCTATTATGTAATTTCAAATATTTTTTTAAATCAGATTTTGTTACAAAGAATATTGGTTTCCTGATATAAAAATTTAAAGCTATATCTTCAGCTGATGAAAATCAGCATTGCTCCTTTTACTGGAGTATATCGATGTTAGATGTCATCAGCTCAGCAAGTGTCTCTCAATCATCAGTAAAATCTTGAACAGTCACAATCAGTAAAATACTTCAATATGTCACTTACCCTCTGAGGATCTGATATAATCAGATTCAGCTAGTAAGCTCTATGTCTTTTAAAGTCAAACATTTCTCAGTATCCCAGGGTGTACCAGAGTCATCAACTTAAGCTACCTTTTGGGAGGTGGGCAGGGTACAAAGCATACATTTTTGTTGATGGTTTATGTTCACAATTTCATTAAAAGTGAGACTTACCTGCATGATTCCAATGCTTAGCTGGCACACATCCTCCTGTGTTTTCTGCTGCTGGAAAACCTGAAGATGCAAGCATATTATTTCAGCAAAACAGCTTCACGTGGTCTTATTCTTAAGGAAGGCCTGAGTAACCTATCCCTAAAGAGATGACACAATTACAGGAATGGTTCTTGGGACACAGTGTTTTCTCATGGATCAATTTAAATTTTTCCCCACCCTAAAAATGAGGAGAGAGAATACAACTCCCAATAAACAGCGTGACGAGCATGACGAGATAACACACTAAAAGGAAAGAGGTCCTAGTACATGTGATGCGTTATCATTGTTGGCTAATCAAATTGCAGCAAACGCTCCCAGGATATTCAAAGATCTTTGCACCCTAACAAGAAGGATTCACCATGCACTGTGGGTTCTTTTGAATAACATTCATTAAGAAACTAGACATGGTAGCTGTAGAAATTAAAATAAGGGAGGAGAGAGAAACAACACCCATACAGAGGGGCCCAAGGGACTTTGGAAAAGTGTTAAACTTCCTTAGATCACCGAAACCTTGTTGTGGTGCAGACCCTTCTCGCTACTTGCAGGCCGACCCTGCCTGCTGGTGCAGTGAGCCAAGACATGAAGCAATACGGTACCTCTCCGTCCTGGAATGAGCACAGCGAGTTGGGACAATTAGGCACTCCCTAACTGCATCTGGAACTCCTGATGCAAATACACTGAGTTGGAGAGATAAGGTGCTCCCTGACCATCTCTGGAACTCCTGCTGCCTGGGAAATGTATCTAAACCTCTTCCTGCGTGGGTCACAGCCCACATCTGAGAGATGCCAAGACTAATTATCTGACAAGAATTGTGGCCACGAAACTATAACGTTGACCAAAGTCAATCATCTTGTGATTCTATAAGTAACAGTCCTAAAGCGAGACCCTTTGAGGTCTCTGGGACCACAGCAGGCTGTGACCGCATATCCCCCTCCAAGCTGGGACGCCTCTCAGAGCAGTTTTTGCGAAGTTCCAAAAAGTAATTGGATCCTTCACTGACAGATGCCAATGAAGGAAAGAGTAAGTCACTCTGTTCAGGCTTTTGCGAAAGCTTTTCCCAGATTGAAATAGTGAGTAGCTCACTATTACTCGATCCCATGTGATTTTCAAAGGATTTTGGGTACCGAATTTAACATCTTAAATCAAAGGTTAACCTCTATATCCGTGTAAGTGTGTGTGTGTATGCATGTGCTTTAAGTTAGGAAACTTTGAATCATAAACTAAGTTGTTATAACTGTTGATTATTGACTAAGTATTGCTAATCACATAATTTAGTTTATGATTTACTGCAGTAGTGTTAAGATACTATTTGTTGCTGCTATTCATTGTTGTAAGACCCATACTTCCATGTTAAATCAATGAAATCCCAACATTACTCTCCTTCAGTTATAAACCGTTGACCAAGTCTGGGACTAAGAGTGGATCCAGCTGCACCTAGACTCCTCTGAGAAGTTTAGAAAGCAAGGGGGTCCACTCTGAACCTCGTGACTCAATGGGAGGGCGCTCATTATACCCTTTTCCCTAA
>VZSC01005451.1:2349-22755 GCA_013398225.1 Steatornis caripensis
CGGAAGGCCAGCTCCTTGCCCCCCACCACCGCCCACATCCTCAGCGCCCTGCTGGAGTCCCGCGTCAGCCTGCCCCAGTACCCCCCCACCGCCCTGGACTACAAGCGCTACCTCAAGGAGCACAACGAGCGCCAGTTCTTCCTGGAGCTGGTGAAGGACATCTCCAACGACCTGGACCTCACCAGCCTCAGCTACAAGATCCTCATCTTCGTCTGCCTCATGGTGGACGCCGACCGGGGCTCCCTCTTCCTCGTGGAGGGGGCCGCCGGCGGCAAGAAGAGCCTGGTCTCCAAGTTCTTCGACGTGCACGCCGGCACCCCGCTGCTGCCCTGCGGCTCCACCGAGAACAGCAACGAGGTGCAGGTGCCCTGGGGCAAGGGCATCATCGGCTATGTGGCGGAGCACGGAGAGACGGTCAACATCCCCGACGCCTACCAGGTAGGAGCCGGGCAGGCTCCCGGCGCTTGGCTGCCCCCGGCTCCCCACCTCGGACCGCGCGGCGGACGCGCCTGCCGCGAAGCCCCGCCGCCGCCCGGCCCTGCCTGCCCCGGGGGCGTCCCTCCCCGTGCCCCCGGGGCGTCCCTCCCCGCCGCCCTGCCTGCCCCCGGGGCGTCCCCGCCGGGGCGGCGGCGTTGCCACCGTCGGGGCGCCGGGGGTTGCGCGTAGCGGCCGCGGGTGCACTCGGGGCAACTGTTGACGGGGCAGGAGGCGACTCCCGTGAAGGAGGCAGGGGAAGCCTCTCCTGGGTGGCCGGCGGGGCTAGAGTGGCCATAAAATCGGTACAGCAGTGCCGCTGGATTTCGCGGGAGCCGTAGGCGGCTTCCTACGTTTTCAAAATGTATTTTGGGATCGGGTGAAGAAAACTTTAACAGAATGCTTGTGACAGTCGCAATGACTTTTCTTAAATCTCTGTTTCTCTTAATGTTCCCTGTCTGCCCGCTGCTGAAGTAATCTCATTGCTTTCAAAAGAGCATATATTTTCACCTTTGCATATGCCCACTCAGCCCACATGGCATGTGTTTTCAGACCTATTCTAGGAGTGATATAACCGGCCCTGTTATTCTCCTACAAGGACTTTCCTCACCTTTTATGGAGGCTTCAGTGTTGAGTCGTAAAAACGTAGTCCTGGCTTCAAGGCAGAAATTCCCTTTGACTTCAGCAGGGACAGACGTGCCTTCGCCTGCGTGGGTTAATGCAAAACGGTGCGCTCAGTTTACCAGCTTGAAATGTACCTCTCTCTCAGTCTTGGGGGCTGTTTGTAGTGTTTATTTGTGTGAGACACTATCAGCAATTTGAGGTTCTTGAGAAAATAAAGAACTACAGAGTGACAGATTTTCTAAACTAGGATCTTGGAAAGCTTTAGAAAGCTGAGAGATGGATGTTTTTTAAGTTTTGGTAATAACCATTGCCCAATGTCTAATTTTGCTCTACAGCAATAACAAAAATAATAAACATTAAAAAACTGTTGATGCTTTATAGCAAACCATACGAGGAAGAAACTTGAAAAATAGCGTTGGGTTATTTTTGTTTGAAATACAGAAGACCCAGGGTAAATGTCTTCTGGGCTGAATATTTACTTATTTGTCAAGCAGTGAAAAATACTAAGCACCTCACAGATCCAGACTGTCAGAGGTTCCCAACCCACAGAGTTCAAAGGGAATGAACAGAGTGTGGTAAAAATGCTGTAATATTCAGACTAAAATTATTGATTGTTGGGTCATCTTTGAAAAAAATCTAAGCTTGCTTTCTTCCTTTATTTTTCTTTTTCTCCATTATACACTTTCTCATATAATCTGTTGGGTTTTTTGTTATTATTTTTGCTTCTAAAACTGTACTCCTCCCAAAATATCTGCTGGTGGGGGTCAAGCAGAAGATGTTCTCAACAGTCTCAAGTGGCTAAACAGATACAGGATATCTGAGTTTGGCTGGGAAAGGGCTCAGTCTCTCCTTTTAACTCTGGATAGTTCCAGCCACCTTTTTTTGGAGGTGAGAACACCACTGGAAAGGTAGCATGTTTTCTAGTCCTAGGGGACTGTATTATTTTTTCTTCAGTGTTTGTTCACTTTGTGTTCACTTCCCTGTGAAAAAGCCCAGCTACTTTAAACAGTTTGTTTGTTTCATTCACAGAGAAAACTGAAAACCAATCCGTCCAGTTGCCATTCCCTCTACTATTTATATTATACTTTCGTCTGGCTCCTATTCAAAATCAATTAAATATTTAAAATAATACAATTCATTGTATATATAAGCCGTAAGTACATTAATTGCAGTAGAATGGAAAGTTCTAAGCCAAGTTTATCCTGTATTTACATCAACTGCAACTTCACTGCTTTCAGTAGACTTACTTCTTCTGGTTAACTCTAGTGCAAAGAAACTGTAGACCTTGCAACTTTAATGCAAGTTTTGCTTTATAATAAAATGGGCGACCTGCTTTCTGTTATGTTTCCGAGTTAGTACAGTTCATCTTCTCTTACCTGGCACGTTATATCCATTGTACATCATTAAAAGGAGACCCTTCTAATGTAATAGCATAAAGAGCCCTATGGAAGCCCAGGTACGTGTGCATAAAGAAGTGACAGCTGTTCCATTTCAGATCATAGTGGTGCTCACAATACAGCACTTTAAAAATTAATAAATATGATTATATGATTTTTGTCAGCATTGCCACTGATGATGGAAGTGTTTAGTCAACCGCCAGGTGAAAAAAAAAGCACCACCAGGAAACTTTGTCAGGCCGACAGGTGAAGAAAAGCACAGCACCATTTTGTCCATTGAAGAGAGTGTCTACATTGACGCTACCCATTTGGTAAGGTCAGAGAAACACTTCTAGATTAATTTAAAGTTTTTTTGCTTGCATTTTAAATTAACAGACTTGTTTAAAAAGAGCTAAAGGTACATCTGGGTCATCAGTTAGCTAGTTTACAGTGTTCGAAAATTTGTTTTATTATTATCCAACCATCTTTATTTTCTCAGAGCCTGATCAAATACCAGTTGGAATTCTACCATCAAGTACAAATTGAGTTGCGTGCTTGTATCGTCAGCCACTGCTGACATTAATGGGACTTCAGTGCAATCAACACTACATTTAAATCTGTCATGTCCTGTAATGTGCTTCACGCAGGCAGTCCCATGTGCCTGTACACAGACTGATTGGTTTAGGAAACATTGGTAAACGATTTGCAGTGTCATTATCAGAGATAGTGTATGATTTCAATTACATACTTCTTTTTCTAAAGAGAAAAAATAATAAGAAATGAAATAATAGGCTGGGGCTTTTCCACGATCCAGGTGATTATTACTGTTGTCGAGTCTGACTTTCAAAACCTGCTCATGTAAACAACGTTCTTTAATTCAATAAGCATACTTACATAGAAGGTTTGGAATTAATGTTATGTATTGAGGGCTGGATAGTAAACACTTCTTTCAATACTAAACAGTAACTGCATAACATCTCATGGTAATTTCACAGCACCAGAGAATTTGTCAAACGCTTAGTTTATGGAAAGGTTTAGGTGAATGTTACATGACTGATTCAAAAGTTACATGATTTCATTCATGACATCAAAATTTTTATTTATTACATTGCCAAGGCACATGATGAAAGTGAGTTTATAACAGTTTGTAAAATACATGATTCGATCTGTAAGAGTTAGCACTACGGAAGATTTGAGAACAGGAAAGGAGATAGAGACCTTCTTTGCATTTCAGAGCCAGCTTAAAACTCTTTCTCCCGGAAGTAATCCAGTTGTAAATCCAGCTCCTAGTCAGTTTAAGTTTTAAAATAAGGCCTTGGGTCTTCCCCTGTGTTAACTTTGGGAAGCATTGCTGACTTCTTATGTGAATAATGCACTATTACTTCAGCACACGTGTTGGAAGAATCCAGTCGTACTGGCAAGGAAATTTGGGACCTAAATGTCCACTGAGGCTCCTTTTGATAGAGCATAGATGTAGCTTTTGCAGTCATACATGAAGACTATTAAGCATATTGTAAATACATAGGCAGAGGCTATTAAACCTTTATCTGCAGTTCTTAGGAGTTGTTTAAAAATTTAAGTTTTTTCCCTATTTAAAGCTATGGATTTTTTCATGTCATCCCTTCTTCTTACAGGTCTTCTATGAAGTTTAGCTGAAATGAGTGATAGCTTCAATTTTGTTCCATCTTTTACAGCAGCATTTAAAGAATAAAAATTTTAAATCACAAGTAATGTTTGGTTATTGTTATACCTTTAGCTGTGCAAAAGTTGGGAGATAATTTAATAGCATCCCTAGTCCTTCCAACTAGTGAAAAAAGATCTTGCTCTTTAGAATAGCAAGCATACATCAGAAAGTGGTGAAAAATATGTTCTGCCATTTGCCAGTGTCAGCTGACTAAAGTTTAACATCTTATGTTAAATTTGGAATTGAAAAAGTAGCTTTAAAAGACAGAAGAAAAAATTGCTTATCAGATGGATGTTTTAATAAAGTGAGGAGCAAAGAGAGGAGAAATATTAAATGGAGTCACGCTAAGAAATGGGTTTTTGTGTAAGTTGGAGAAAGTGCCATAAAAGATGATCAGAAATTATTTTTCAATACAGCTCAATTCTTTAAAAAGAAAATTTAACTACAGTACTGGAACTAAAATCAAGGAGAACAAGAGACAAATCAAGCTCTCTGTTCTGGACTCTCTTGTTACCTCTTTCAATGTGAGGCCAAGTGTAAAGCAGCTAATGCACACACAACCCTTTACAGTAAATTTTAAACATCCTTGAACACCTAGGTATGGGTATCGATTTTGTCTGTCTCCAGCCCTCCGGGTGAGCTCTGAGTATTGGTTGTCTCCTGTGGTGCCAGGACAGCATTACAAAGTTGGTGTTCGTGGGTGCAGACCTTTCAGCCTGGGAGTGCCCGTGTGGGACGGGCTGTTGGTGTAGAAGGTCACAAACAGGTGGCAGCCACGTGTCATTGCACAGGGTAGCTGTTTGTTAGCATCAATATTAACAGTGCGTCTCTTTCAATTTTAAAGAGCAGTTAAAGCATCAAAACCCAGGGCCCTGGGAGGTTCAGTTCTGCAAATGGAAAGCACTTAGGCACTGTTTTATTCAGCAGCACTTGAGCAGCAGGCACCAACAGCCATATTCATTTCGGTGCTGACTCTTAGCAAGGACGAGGGTTGCTCTTTAGAGAGCAGCAAGCATGAAACCTGGCAAGCAGTATAAACAATATTTTTTTAACATTCCATGTGATACAGAAAAAATGAATAAAACCAATTTTTGCTGTGCATTAAACATGACTAGGAAGTACCACGGGGAATGCCGGAGATAATTGCAACAGTGAAGAACTAAACTACTCTAATGCAGTTTCAGCAAAAGGACGCTCCAGCCCATCGTGCAAAATTTAGGAAAACTTGAAATTGTAAGTACAAGTCAGTAAATTGGTGAAGGGGTGTTGTAATTACCCCTGAATCTGCTTCCCGGGAGAGGCAAACACATCCTTCGTGTCACAGCGGTGCTGGCCTGGGAGAGCGGGATCTCCCTGCGGAAGGCAGCATGTTCCTGCGTGTCCACATTGGAGAGCTCTCGGGGCAGTGGCTGAGGAGGTGTCCTCACCTCTCATCTCCTTTGCTCCATATGTCTTCTCAGGGAATGGTTTCTGACTGACATGTAAAGCATCCTAAGGCCTTCCTGGGTCCCGGCACCACTGTTCTCACCTTGGAGATCTCTGCTAGGGGCAGGGTAGGCGCCAGGGCTGTGTAGAATGGCCAGTGTCCAAAGCCACCCAAGGGCTCACATACAGTTTCATGTCTCCACGCTGCTGCTCACGGGGATCACCAGGACAGATAGGGCTGCACAACACAACATATCCCGCTGGTGACAGCCCACAGGTATCGTGAGGGACACCTTCCTCTCCATGGCTGTGTGGGGCGGGCAAGGTTACCTTCTGGACCAGGTGGGCAGTGCCCGGTCCTCCAGGGTTGCCCAGCCGTTACACTCCATGGATGCACACCACCGCTTGCTGGCCCAGGTGTGCCTGCAGTGGTGGCCTCATCGGTATGAAAGAAACAGCAGGTGGGCTGGTGGCCATGAGGTGCAGGGTGCCCAGGTGGGGCTTGTTTGCTGCAAGTCCCTGCGCAGGGAGCAGTGGGGTGGCAGAGGGCTCAGGGGAAGGAGTCTGCCCATACTCATGTGTAATGACTTTTCTCTACTTCCCACTGGGGCTGTTGGGTAATTATCAGCCATTTTGTGGGGCTCGCACACTTGAGATCAGTGCTGAAGGACATGTTGCAGCTTTGTTTTAGTGCTGGTGTGAGGGGCTGCCCAGGGTGAGTGCAGGCTTCCAGGCAACCACAAGCATGGAGGACTTCAGGGCATTAACAGGTTAGTGATTTTGGTGGGATTTTTAATTTGAAAAGAAATCTAGCTGGCTCACTCTCTCAGTTGCCTAACATAGCAAGTAGTCAGTGCCCTGGTGCCTTTGGCTTTTCAAAAGGAGCAGCTGTAAGGGCTGGCTCCCCAGCTCTCCTTCCTGCAGCAGGCCCCTGGGCTGTTGGCTGCACAGAGCTTGAGTGGGAAAAGCCTTTTGGAGAGCTAGGGTGGGCTTCCTGCCCCCCGTAAGACCATCGTTTGTTAAGCATACAGACTTTAACTGGTTTATCGCTCAGTCAGTCCATCTGTCTGAAGAAGGCTGACTTTTTAAGGTTTTTTTTCCCCCCTTCAAACACTTGTAAAACTTCCTTGTGGAATGGGTGTCAAACTGGTGCCTCTGTGGCCTGAAACTTCCTTGTGAGAAGCAAATACATACATTTAATTAGAGCAGGTCAGTGACTGTGAGAAAAAAGTGCAGGATTAGGCCCTTCAGATTTTAGCTGAACTCTCATTACATGCACAAGACTGAGTAAAGCTGTAGTTTTGCTCGGTAAACAATTTTGCTCTTCTGTTTGATTGGTTTTCAATTTTTCAAAACAAATGGATGTTTCATTTTGGTTATTTATGGTTGTATGCTATTGCATAGTTTGTCTATAGAATAACAAAGTTTATAAACAAGCATGCATACATCATTATGCAAGTTAATTTGATTTACTTTTGTACAACAACCCTATTGACAAACTATGGAATACAAACAACTCGAGCTAATGGCTCCGTAGAGCTGTGTGTTCAGGGTAACAGCAACTATGTGCCGTCTAATCTTAGGGTCTCTACAGTGCACATTTAAAATTGAGTCTGGATTAGTTAATAGCACTACTGCTTTGTCGCAATAAGATATTTTCAGTTTATTATTCAAGGATGTTGTTATACTGCTTCTGTAACACTTGAAGCCGTGTGCTGCTCTCTTGAGGAATCACCTGCAGGTGCTAGGCTTAAACCCCCCATGCACAGAGTTCTGTTGAACCACTCAGGAGTCTTGTTGGTCTCTTTGCTCAGAGGAGTACTGGGTTTTTAAAGCCACCCTGTGTGTGTAAGTATTTTATATAAGTAGTCATGAATATTTAGGAGATCAGCACTAGGACCTAATGCAAAGCGAGGCTGGAACGAGATGAGAACATGGTTGTGGTTGGTTGTGATAGAGCAAACAGTAGCGGGTGTGATTGCTAAATATTTAAAAGAGGAAAAATATTTTTCTTTGTAAACTTTTTGTTCTTTAATATTCAATGATAAAAGCAGAGGGCCACAGAAGCTGCCATATATAAGACCACAACTTGATTTACTGTTGGTGTTCTAACAGGAGTTTGTTTCAAAGGAATAACACAAAAACCTTACATGATGCATCTGGGTAATGTTGGCCTACAGAGGAATCTTTTCTGATCCCTCCTGTTGATCAGCTCAGACTATGAAGCATGAAATGTAATTGTGCTTATTAGCTTGGCAGTCATGTCTGCAAGCTTGCTTATAAAGTTATTTACTCCTGTCCCTGTCTAAGAAAGATTACCTTATATTATTTTTTCCATTGATTTTGTGCCGGTCGTAAGTAGACAATGTGCATTGTTACTTATGTCCATTGTCTAACTAATATATGAAACAGTGGTCAGAAAAGGACATAGATGATATAACACACCCTCCACCCATCAAACTAAACAAAAAGCCCTAAACTACTTAAACCCCTGCAACAAACCCAGCAAAAAACCCCCCAAACAATAAACTCCAAAAACTTCAGTATTGCATCATTGCAAATGAACACCTTTTTGTTTTTTTCCAAAGTAAGCTGGTGGGTTTTTTTAAGTTCGGACTATATATGGACTTCGTTTTAAATCTGGAAACTAAGAATTTTTGAGGGTCGATGTTCCAGGCTTTTTTTAAAGAATTGTTTTGGGACTGAAGGAATAGAATTGGCTGAGCTGTTTTGTGCTTTCTTAACTGTTTTATTAATTTTATCTTATAAGAAATATTGCTGCCACTATACAAATAGTCACAATGTAACTGGACTGTGTGCTTATTTACTTGGGAGAACTAGATTTGAGCTGCTGGTGAGTGGTACTAGTTTGTTCTCCTGCTGCCTTTGTCTCTGGAGCTTTAGGGATTTTAGCGGAGATGACAGGAATAGCTGCAGCAATCCTTAGATGGAAGTCTCTCCAGAGATGGCTTTATTGCTTGTTTTTTGTGTGCGAGTTTCTTCTCTACAAGGTTTTGCCCATACCTACTGTAATGGTTTATTACTCTTTTCTATTTCTTGTTTATGCACAATGTAATTTATGCCATATATGGTTTTTAGAGAAGAGTACCTAGAACAGACAGGATGCTTTCATTTTTTAATTTGTATTTACATTTTTAATATTATGCTTTGAATCTAGGTAACTTGCTGCAAAATTTTGGATTGCTCTTTTTGTTTTCTGTATAAGTTTATGTATTATATACTCATAGGAAGCATGATTAAGCATGATCTTTTGCAACTTCAGTTTCTTTACTGCTGTAAATGTAGAGGCTCCTGCGGGATGGCTTCCTATAAAGTCAATCTGAAGTACATTAAATCAGATTTGTCTAACCCGTGCAGTTTGGTAGTACAATAATACTCAAGTTATGATGCTGTCAAACATATTATTCTTATTACCTATTTTTGATACAACTTACCTGACTCAATCAGTAACTTAAATACAGTATATTCAAAGAAATTTTGCTGTAAGTTTCTGGGTTTTTTGGTTTTTTTGAGCCTTTCCTGAGGCGAAAAAAACCCCACCTATGCAGTGAACTGTAAAATATAGTAGGTCAGGCCTGTTAATTGAGCAGCTCTTGTGTTCTTCTGTTCTGCATGATAAAAAAGCAGTATTTTCAAATCATAAAATTCAGAAATGGCTTTTCCTTGTAGCTGTCATGTTTGACCAAATCAGTCCATTTCACTAGTTTAAACACTTTCACTTTAGACTTTGGAGGAGAAAACAATGTCTTTGTCATGAACACTTAATTCCTGGAAATGTATTCGGGCAAGTTTCATCCTCCATTATATGATCTGACTCTTGGCTAACTTAGTTTAGGATTATAATTTTTCTCTTTTAAGTCATGCTAATGATACGAAATTTGTGCTAGCTTTGATAAGGATATAAAAGGACATATTTTCTTTCCAAGTTTAAAGAGCTATCCTATGGTTAAAAAAAAAAAACAAACCCCAAACAGAACAAAACCTGTACCTTTACTAACAGTGTGTGAACCACCTACTTAAACTGAAAATCAAAACTGAAGTTTAGTTGGTGAAACTTTGCTCAGAAGACCTTCTACGGCCTTCTGTGGAATACTGCGTGTCCTTAGAATTTTTTGAGAAGAGGAGTTTTCTTTTTTTAGTTGTAAATGTGTAAATTCTTTCAGTAAATGCTATAGTGAGTTTTTAAGGAGGTTTTACCTATTCTTCCTGGTCACCATGGATTATTTTTTGTAGGCCTCCTGTAAGTGTAACGGTTCAGGTTTAATAATGATCAACAACTACTATTTAGTGACCTCAGATCCATGGCCAATTTGCTATTGATATCACAGAAAAGAGGATTGGGCCCTAAAGAATTTTTCACTTGTTTGCCTCTTCTATCAATAATACAGCTGATTTGACTTTTTTCAGTCCTTACCCAGTATCTATATACCTCTCATAGTCAGATTTACAGACTAATTTTATGAATAGAGGTCAGTCCAGAGTATGTAACATACAGGAGATAGGCATTATTTGGTTAGGTCCTGATTAAAATTGCCTGAAACCTCAGGCACATCAAGATAATGAGTATCTTAAGGGATCACAGCTTGTAAGCATGGTAAATATTTTGCGTTTTCCCCTGATATGATGAAGGCAGGGGATCTAGAAAAGTGAATTTGAATATACCAGCTCACTGATAGGAATTCATGCTGCTCGCAACTACTGTTCCAGGTTCTAGCATTTCTGATCCATATGTTCTTGATTACTTTCAGATCACACTTTTAATGTTATGCCAACGGTTACAGGAACAAGAAACTTAATTTCTTTTTTTAAATGGGAGTTGAGATTCTGGTAATATTATATGATTCCACAACCCTAGGAAAAACCCTGCCTGTACCTTAATCTGGTCTTGTATAGAATACAAGCATGAAGATGTTTATCTGTTCTTATTTATTGACAGACTTTAAATATCTCCAAAAAGAACTGGGACTGCAGTATCACTGTGAAGGCAGCTGAAATACCAGCACTTGGATTTATTAATCAAGCCTGCTCCCTTCTGTGTCTTTACTTGATTGAATATCACATTTTACATGGTAATAATTTGCCAAAGAAGAATTTACCGTCAATAAATAACTTGAGACAAGGATAAGGTTTATCCTACAGAATAACTGTTCCTTGTGGGCAGTCCTGAAATTCTATTTAAAAGTGCCTCAGTCTTCACATTTTGAATGTCTCTGGCATCTAGAAATCTCATATAGAACCAAAGCAGTAAAACCAACTATGTTTTTAGTAATGTTTTAAACAGTCAGTGGAAGGCTTTACTTGTAATTCTTGAGTGTTCTTGCATGAAAATACTGCAATTACAATTATGGTGAAGTCTATACCTAAAAAGTATATTTTAGATCTGGTCTGTCCCTAATTTCTGAATGTAAGTCTTGATTATAAAAAGCTTAAAAGCAAGTGGTGCGTTGATATCAACATTGATACTCCTTACTACCCAAGAGCCTAGTGCAAATGAGGACCCTGTTGTGCCGCAGGCTGTTCTAACATGTGGAATAATACAGTTTGTTTCACAATGTTTGCAGTCTGACAGAGGGCTTCTCTCTGATTTAGCAGCTTTGTTATCGACTGCTAAACAGGCCTCCTTGCTCAAGGTTACTACCCTGTGAGTATAGGTAGACGTAAATTTTGTACAAGCTTCTCAGCCGTCACAGTTCACACTTGGGCATTGAGGTTTTTATTGATGCTGTTAAACCCAGTAAAACCTCTCAGCTAGATCCTGCCATGTACATCCTATTATGACAATAAGCAATGGAGGAAGTGGAGTATGGGGATAAAAGAGGTTTGGGATATAACACAGGTCATCCAGTCATTCACTCTTCTTAAGTGTATATTGCATGATTATAATTCAACAATATTAACGTTGCCAGAAATAGTATTTTATTTTCTTATGTATCTTTCCTTATCACTTTCCCAAATGTCACCAAAATAAAATCCTTGCCTGCTTTTCCACAAAAGGTTCGAGAAAAGAGTTTTTCTTCACATCATGATGCTTTTCAGTTTTTACTGAGTTCTTGTTCAGATTTTCCTCAAAAATGCCTCCCTTTTTCAGATTAAATGCATTAACTTCTTTATACTGTGCTTACTGTACCTTCAGTCTCTGCTCTGGAGATGTAATACCCTTCTGCAAAAGATAGGCTAGTTCTGTAGCATAAGTGGATAATCTGGTGTCAGATGGCAGGAAGACAAAAACATGCTGTTGCATCTGTCTCTGTTGAATGGCATGCTTCTGTGACTAAGGCTGACTGATTGCTCCAGGATCCCTGTGCTTGCGTTCTCCTAGTGTACGGGTCCCAGCAAGAGATACAAACAGGAAACTTCCAAAATCCACTTGGAAGGAGAAGCAGTATAGCAGGAGTGAGTTGTACTTCAAAAACCATTTTCCAGATTGCTAATCCCTCCTGTGTCTGTGGTTCTCCATAGCATCCATGAGGAACACAGGACTGATAGCTCATCATTAAAACTGTTCCTGATGCTGGCAGCTGTACTGTATATATCCAATTCGGACAGGTTCACAGGCCCCTGTCCTGTGTGCCACCACCTGCAGGTCAAACAGCACTTTGTGTATTAATCTTGAGGGCTGTTGAAAAGGCAATGACTACATATGCCATGAGATTGTAAATTACAATTGGACCAAAGTCCCCACTACAGTGAACCTTGTTACCTAAACATTAATACATCTTCCTGACTTCTGTTTTGTCTTACAACAATGTGTCTCTTTTAGTGGAGTGTGTTCAGATAAACAAATTGCAACTCACTTTTGGTCTGTCCAACAGCTGTCCTTTTTCGGTTAGACTCCCCTTGAAGGTTTACTTCCTTCTACAAGGCCCACAAGATGTAAATCAACAGTATTACTAGTCAAGGCGTGTTGTCATTTCAGTGCTTCCCAATGTACTCTTTTGCTTTGAACAAAAGTAGTAGAGCAGAGACTGTCTCTTCAGTAACACAAAGCATATTATCAGTATTTCAGCAACAACAGCTAATTCTAGATAGTAGTTGTGGTGAGTCTGGCTGAGATGGAGTTAATTTTCCCCATGGTGCCCTCATAATGCTGTGCCTTGTGTTGGTAGCTAGAAAGGTGTTGATAACACACCAGTGTTTTGGCTACTGCTGAGCACTGCTTGCACAGCATTGAGGCAGTCTCTCACCAGTTGGCTGGGGAGGAGGTGAGATCTTGGGAAGGGACGTAGCCAGGAGACCTGACCTAAACTGACGAAAGGGGTATTCCATACTGTGTGACATCTGCTCAGCAATAAAAGCTAAGAGAAAGGAGGAGGAGGGGAGGTGGCGTTCATTATGATGTTTGTCTTCTGGAGCAACTGCTGCATGTACTGAAGCCTTACTTCCTGGGAAGTGGCTGAACATTGCCTTGCTGATGGGAAGTAGAGACTAAATCTTTTGTTTTCTTTTGTTTCTGCACACGACCTTTGCTTTTACTTTATTAAACTGCCTTTATCTTGACCCATGAGGCTTTTTTTCCATATTATTTTCTCTCCCCTGTCCTGCTGAGCCAGGGGAATGTTAGAGCTGCTTGGTGGTTACCTGGTGCCCAGCCGTGGTCAACCCACCACAGTAGTTCAGACATTACCAAGAAGTAGTTGAAGAAATGTTTAATTTATTCATTGGTGAAGCCTGCTGTAGGATAATTTCACTGCATTTCACTTTCTTCTGTTGGTAGAAGAATCATCCCTTTCTAAGCAGGATTCTCTACAGTGCAGAACAGTTCAGCTTCTGTTGGAAGTTGATATAAAAGTGTTTAGAAGCATGTGGGAAGATCACGAGATCAGACAGGTCTGGGCCCTTGATGTCATTATTAAACACCATTCATCATGGGGTTCTCGTTCTCCTAAGAAGTTGTCAGGCAGAAATATTTCAAGGGAATCTAATCAAAGCCTGCATATTAGTAATCTGGTCTTTATGGAAGCAAAGACTGTTTAATACGCTCCAGAGGCAGAAACAGGTCTAAAGAACAACACCTCCTAATGAAGTTATCGAATTAAAACAGAACAAAAGAAAACAGTATAATAAAAAAAGAACTAAGACCTTGATACTCTGTGGCAGAAGTGCACTATAAACTGTACGTGAATACCACAGCTGATACTTATTCCTTGTGGCTGAAAGGTATGTAAACTTGCAACGAGTAATAAAATAGCAATGTGTATGTTAATCTTTATGATGAGTGAGTATAGAGCATTTCTAAATCGCATCTCTCTTTAGGTGACTAAAACAGTATATCTATAGCATTTGTGATTCACAACAGGGGAAACAAACCCAGAAATAAAATTGGCAGGAAAAAGAAAATCTGTCAATTTTTAGCATCAGGAAAGGCTTAATGAATTATCTTTTCCTCATCACTATCAAATCTTATTTTAGATTAAGGACTATATGGATTGTTTTCATTGCCTGAGACAAATATGAACATTATTTCACAGCCTGTATTGTCTAAACTTTTGAAAACAAAACCCATGCTTATTCTTGTAGAACAGGTCCGTTCCCTCATGTTAGGGGTGTCAGAACTGGCTGTAACTATTGTCTGCAGCATAAATGCTAACTTCACCCTGGAGGAACGGAGCTGCTGCCAGTAAATAGCAGTAATTCCCTCCCCGGCTGATAGAAGAGCTGTTGAAGGCTATTCTCTATGAAGATTAACAAAGATGCTGTTAGCTCTACCTCTTCTGAACTTTGCAGCATCCTTTGAGTCACTTTGTGATCTGCAGTTTGAGTTGTACTGTTCCGGAGAATGGATTTCTGCCCACTGTCACATAAACAAATGAGCCATCTTTAGTTCTGTTCCCTTTAGTTTATGTCACTCTATATTGAAAGTAATTTTCTGTTAAGATTTGGATTTTACTCTCAGCTGTTTTCTTACTACAAATGTTAATGTATTTAAGAAAAACTTCACTGTTCAATGATCAGAAGTAATATACGTTCCTCTTACTCTTCTGGCAAGCATTAGAAAGTCACATGAAAAGGTATTTATTACATCTTTTAAGCACTTGTGTTTGTATATACAGCAGTCTTTCTCCAGAGGTAACTAGCTGCATGTATCCTGCAGAGGAAGGTTAAACAAACTGCAAATCCAAACAATATATTCATTGAGTCATGTCTTTAGCCAAGCTATATGCTGAGAATTATATTGGCATGTGGGGGAGCTTTTGTTTGAAGTAGGGATGCTCCTGTAGTTAGGTTTCCAGAAAGAGCTGAGGTTTTATTGTATTATTGTCTTATTTGATGTACTAAATTTGAACTGCAACAGACCTAAGTGTGGCCAAAAAGAGTCTCCATCTACTTGACGGAGAAACTGAGCATCTACAGAATATAGATGCGAAGTGGCAGCGTGGCTAGTGTAAGTGTGTATGTATGATCACATTAGTGATGCTAGATACCAGTCTTTGCTGGTTGTCATTCGGTAGAAGTACTCTGTGAAGTGATGGTATTATTTTTAAATGGTGATAAAATTTAATTTGATCTCAGCATCTAATATTGTAACCCTGTCTGTATTTTTTGTGCTACTAATTATGGTTTTGAAGATGGTAGTTTAACAATGTATTACATTCTGAAATTCCTACAAGTGGTGAAAACCCAAGTGCTTTAGTGTAAAATGTGTTGTCAATTGCCCCTAAACTATATTTCAAAACTGAAGAAAGAACTGTCTAAATGCAACTTAAGTAAATTTTTTGATGCATTGGGATTACCAGTACTACTACTAAGACTTTAATACCTGAATAGATTTGGGGATAGAAGTATGCTCTATGTGCAGCACTGTGACCCCACGTAGGATAGGAATGACAAGAAGTATGAAGCAATTCTAGTTTTAATAAAGGATTTGGATTTTTTGTGTTGAAAAGTGAAGTCCTCTTTGAATGTGATGCAAGCATTTACTTCTTATGCACATCCCTCAATAAATGTGTAACCTGAGGCGCATTCATCGCCTTAGAAAAAAATTAAAATAGCAAAATACTTGCTACTCTTCCTTCAAAGAGCATCTTGTTATTAGTATCTTTACTCTTCCACGTGATCTGTTATAAACATTTTTAATATTTGGTTGTAAGACATTGATTTCTGTCATTCTGTTGTAAGAGGGGTCTTATGCTCATAGTATGTGTTCTGTATTTTTTTTGAGAAAGTGCGTGCTTTATGATCAATAGGATTACACTGCCTACTTAGTCGTGATTTGGAGATTTTATATATGCATTAATTAAAATAATTAACTATGAAGATTTTTATCTATGCATTAACATTGTTCAAAATACCTAACTGCAAGTGGATACAAAAGTGTATGAAATCATGCCTAAAAAAATGCTATGTAACAATGATAAAAGAAGCGTGATGATGATATTAGATATAATTCTTGGCTAGCAAAATTTGACAATAAACAAAATCACAAGAAATTATACTTGCAAAATTCTTGGATAAATGATTGCTACTTGCTATGTAAAGATTAGAGGTGAACTTTTATTGTGGAGATTCAGTTGCTCTGTTCTGTTAACACTGCTGAGAATTGTGTTGTTAAATGTGCCACTTAAAGCACTATAGATTAGATCAACCAGAGTATTTTTTCATTGTACTACATTTTGGGAACTTTCAGAATACCCAGATGTTTGTCCATACATTTTTAGCCTGCTGCATAATGCTTTAGTTGGATGTTAGTGTTGTGAGACAGTCTCCATGAAATCTTTCGTTGTTTGATAGTTTATGTAGTGTTAGTATAGCAACTTGACAAACATAAAGCATCGCAACTTCATAGAGCATTTTTGTCTGAAACCAGTTATAAGATGGTATAATGTCTGACTTTGGTGCACAGGAAAATTCAGAAGCTGTCTTGTTTGTTGCAGGTATCAGTCAAGAGTAAGTACTGATCAGTAGAGCAGCTTACATGTAAGCACACCTTGATCACTGATCACATTGAATTGGCATAATCTTCTGAAAGACGATGATTAGGATGATTATAGTGTCATGCTGGTATACTTGCTGTTTTACATTAAAATATTAATTCTGCAACTAATACTCTTGCTCCACTCTAGGGTAAACATGGTAACTTTACAGCCAGGTTTAGTCTAGAAATTAGTACATACCCAGATCTGTGTGGCTCATTCTTCTCCTCTGTGTTTTCAGTTAAGGTGGCACAGCACTCCTTGCAGCTTGTTACCCTTTCATACAAACCCCAACATCTGCATGCTTCACGCACACTATGAAAAGATATGTCTGGTGAACTGCGAACAGCTCTCTCATTAGTACGCGCCTTGAAGGAGCGAGAGGGTGTGCACAGAGGAGCTCAGGGTCCTCACCAGCGCCTGCAAGGGCTATGTGGTTATCCACAGCTTCACTGGTAGGAATGTGTATGGGCAGCAATACAGTGGGATAGTGAAGCAAGCTGTATTGGTTAAGATTGAAGAAATTGAAAACTGCCTGCAGACGGGTGGTGAGCAGGAACTGGACCACAGCTTTAGCGACTGATAGTTTCCTTATCTGTGTTGAAACCTGTGACAGCTATGGGCAGGGTGGGTCTGACCGTCCATGGCCAGTGCCGAGGTCTGTGCTGCTGTGATGGAGCTGTGGAGTAGCCTCTGCTTACAGATGGCCACCGAGCCATCAAAGAAGGCACAGTCATGGTGCTGAGCCATGGGTGTAAGGAGCTTCTGCTTTGTCAAGGCCCAAAGTGTGTTTTGCAGTCTATCACAGTTTTTCTTTTCTCAGGTTTATGTTCCCGATACATTTAATTTGTCTTAATTTTCTGTGTTTTCCTGGTAGCTGATTTGGTTGCAGTCCTTTGGGGTAGGTCATTCTTGTAATTTGACGTATAAATGTGGGACTTCAGTGAACACAGTTATGTAATGGTAAACCTTGTACTGATCCTCTGAGAACTGTTTTTCTTAGTATCTTAACTGAGGAAAAACAACTAATGAAGAATGGAGCAATAACAGAGAAGCAACTATGTAACATGACTGAAAATACCATATAACACATGGAGAAAATAAAGGACTTTGCCTGAAGAAAACTTATATGTATGACATGCATGTTAATGCTTCCTTTTTTTTTATTTTTTAAGGATCGCCGCTTTAATGATGAGATAGACAAACTGACTGGATACAAGACAAAGTCACTCTTGTGCATGCCCATAAGAAGCAGTGATGGAGAGATTATTGGTGTTGCCCAAGCAATAAATAAGACTCCTGGAGGTGCCCCTTTTTCTGATGACGATGAAAAAGTAAGATTACCTTTAGTTTTGTATTTTTTAAAATATTCTTTCGTAACTCTGTAGAGCTTTATAAAGCTCTTTATAAAGCTTTATTAATTCAAATAAGCAAATGGCACAGCTCTTGTGTTAATGATTTTTTTTAGAAGTGCTTAACATAAAATGTACATTTTTGTTGTTCTCAACATAAAACATGTATCTGTTTTGTAAATGTGGGAGGTCTTGTGGCTGAAACTTCAACTTAATGGTCTCTAAATCTTATGTAGACTTTTTTCACGTAATAGATCTTAATGGGAAGACTTTCATTTTTTGAAAACTGATCTGTAAGAGAAAGTTCATGGTGGGGGGCAACTATCACAGAGACACTCCAAAAGCTTGCTGACTTTAGAAATCACCACCTTCTCTTAGTGCTCTCCATGGGGTAAAAGCCTATAGCATATGCAAAAGAGACTTTATTTTAGAGGAGATCATGCACATACAACTTTATTCTGTTCTAAAATATAGCAGGCTTGCTTCGTCCATGAAAAGGACAAAGAGGGCAGGCAGGGCGCACTAGGTGTGTATATGAAGCAAAATTTGGAGAGTAAAGTGAGCTCAAAAGGCAGGAGAAGAGAGGGAGCCACAACGAGGGAACTTGAATTCAACAAATTGGGGGAAACAGGCAAATGCATACAGCTGAGTGTGGAGGAAGAACGTGCATAAAGCTGAAAGATGACTGAGGAAAAGAATGGTAGAGGGGGCAGCAAGCTGGGGAGGAACAGAACAGAACTGTCTCTGCCCAGGAGAGAGAATGCAATGTCCTTCAAGCGTGCAATAGGGAATACACTTCTGTGTATTAAAATAGTATTGAATCTTATTTTTGTGGAAGTGTAGATAGAGGCAGACTTCGCCCCTGAAAACTCTTTATGTTGATTAAAAAGCAGTTCATGTTTGCAGAGCCGTTGTTGGTATATTACGTACATGCTGATGTCTGTGCTATGACAAAAAGATGGTAAGTCATGCCTGTTGGAAGGGGAAAATCCTGTCTCGTTGGCCATCTAAATAGATGGAGGTGATTTTTAGAATCAAGATAGCTTGACGTGAACAAAATGCATTATAAGGCTAAACTAACAGTAGTTTAGGAAGACTCTGAAATATTGCATAGATCAAACTCATCTTCCATAGAAATCATAGTAATTATATTTTTGAGTACTTCTTGAAGTTGCTATTACATGGTTATTTTTACTTGTTATATGCTTACAGCAATGCATTTAGAACATTGTGCGTAACCAGATCATAGTTTGGAACAATTGTTTGGTAAGAATATGAATTTTTATATGAATAATGTCTGCTAATAGCATCATACTCTGGTTTGCTGTGCAGTGGGAGTAATGCAAAATTCATTGCCTTTTTGAAATTTCAATATGTGAAGGAAACTTTTGCAGTCCAGGTGGGAAAATCTTTGCCAACTGAAATAGTAATAAGGAGGTGCATTAAAATCGAGAATGTAAAAGGAGTACTGATTATTTTTATACGTTATATTAGTTATCAGATGTCTTCCAATAGCAACAGTTATGAGCAAGTATTTCTTTATATTTTTATATTATTTAGCATAGCACAACTTTGCTATCAAGTGGAGGTCTTCCAGCAGTTATTCCTAGCAACGCCTACTTCCACGTGAAGAACCAGCTTGCTTGCCACGTACCACTGTCTGCTTTTGGTGCTTTTCCTAAATCTGTTTCAACATTATATTCTGGTCTGATGTGCTCTTGAGCTGCTAGTTAACTTCTTGTTAAGCTTCAAGCTTCAGATTCTCATTAAGACCTAGCCATTTGAATCCAAGTTGAAAGACTAGATGATTGGATTATAATCTTCTTTTAAAGTACATTCAACAAATAAAAGGAGTGGAGGCTAAATTAGGCTAACAGTAAGAAAGCTTATGGTTTGGCAGACTAACAATAGAGACGGCTTGGCTGCCAGGTTATACGTAGTACCATAGTGTGAGCCTTTAAAAAATGTTTATAAATGCCAACTAACTGTAGTTACTCTTCACACCAATACTATTACTAATTTTATAAAACTGAAAAATTAATTACAGGAACAGTACTCATTGCAGTCTGTATGTATGTCTGGCATCACTTCTTGATTAGATGTTTTCTAAATGAGTAGAGTAACAAGGAAGACAGTGAAAGTCACAGTCCTATCTCTGGTAGTATCACCTACTCTAGCACCATATTAAAGACAACTTTTCTGTGAAAAGCTTATAAAAACTTTTTTCCATAAAAATAATTAGCTTTTAATTTCTGTTTCTGCAAGGAGTCTGTGTAAGTGATGCTGCATAGTGATTTAGTTTTAATTAAATAACTTCAAAAATCATAGAATCATAGAATGGTAGGTGTTGGAAGGGACCTCTAGAGATCATCTAGTCCAACCCCCCTGCTAAAGCCAGTTAGCCTAGAGTAGGTTGCACAGGAATGCATCCAGGCGGGTTTTCAATATCTCCAGAGAAGGAGACTCCACAACCTCTCTGGGCAGCCTGTTCCAGGGCTCTGTTACCCTCACAGTAAAGAAGTTCCTCCTCATGTTCAGGT
>VZSC01005451.1:25718-35753 GCA_013398225.1 Steatornis caripensis
TGTTGCTGCCCTGATTGTCCTTGCTTATTCCCCAGTCAATTGCAATGGCATGAGTATTGCCATTTTGGACCCTACCCCCCGAGTCATTCAGTTTAAAGCCCGCCTCACCAGGTTGGCCATAAATAACTCTCAATTAATAATTAAAAATTAAAAATAAATAACTCAATTTTCAGATGCTACTTTTTCAGACACCTGAAGTGACCCAGTGCTTCTTAAATTGTTTCTTTGTAAGTTGTCTAAACTTATCTAAACTAATCCTTTAGTTTAGTTCTGAATTACTTCTGATTCTTGAAAACCTTGGATGTTGAATATTGATTTATTAGCATATAGTACAAATCTGGCAGTGTATGCTACAGTGGGTAGTGAAATGTAAATTAAACAAAATCAGACCTTCTCTGAATAGGCCTTTTTCTGCACTTCTTGACGTTCTCTCTGTCTGTGTAAAGGGAATTTTGTTTAAATGCAGCCTTTCTCATGGATACTTCATTTGATTATCATACGTTCAACTAGCAAAACTGTATATGTGAACTGTGTATTACGTAAACATTAATGTAAATATCCGATGCCAGTACTGAGGCTGTGGCATTTGCTTCTATTCAGTGACTGCTAAATATTATCTAAAATCAGCAAGTTGCCCATAATTTAATTGCTATCTTTATATTATTTTTACTAGTCATTTATATCACTGTTATGATTATAAGCCTGTATGTTAGAACTCTTCAAGAATATATTAAATGGGTTCTCACATGTAGAGTTTATAGGAAAGTAGATGAGAACATAACCATTATCATGCCCTGTAATAGATTTTATATTTAATGAGGCCTGGCAGTTCGTTTGCTGTTATTTCTAAATCTGTGTTTTTAAGTTTCTTTGCTCACTGATAACCTGGAAAGCATGATATACCTCTGGGAAGCAAGAGAGCACACATTTGCAGGAGAACGTCTGGCAAGATTAGCAAACAGTTTTTTACTGTAACAGCAGCAAAAGTGGTTGTGAGGGAAGGGGGCAAGTAAAAACTGGGAAATCCTCTTCAAAATAAGATAAGATCTACCTGGGTATTTAGGTGGTTTGTGCAAAAAAAGCCTGGTGAGTAGCTGGCAAAAGGCATAAATTCAGCTTTATGTTGATGTTACAATTTCCAACAATTAGCAGCTTCGGAATGGTTAGAAAATGAAAATGTAAATTACTCCTTGTCTTCCTCTCCCCTCAAGCCCTCTCAAAGAAACGTCAGTATCATTTAAGTCCGAGTCTGCTTTGCAAGTGTCTATCCTCTGTTAGTATTGTGCGAAGCAATTAAAATAATCTGTTGGGTTTTTATTACAAAGCTACAAGACTATATTGTGTAATGAAATGTCACTTGGGGGCACTACTGTCTTGAGTCAATAGGAAACAAAGAATTATGTTTTCAATTAGAACTAAGTAGATGCTAGCATCGGTTTTATGTACTCTTAGTTATTTTCAGGAAGTTAAGAGCAAATAAAATATTTAAGATTTGAGGAGTTTTTAATGCTCCCGAGCTGTAACCAAGTTTATATTTTGCGATATGTAACATGGAGTATTAGATTTCAAAGTCTGTCTAGTTTTGTTTTTCATGGCAAATTTCCAGGTTTTTGTTTTGCATCTCTGACCATGGTGATAACAACACAGCACTAATAACGAGTCTAAGTGAATTTTCTACATGTAATGATTGTTTCCCGCTGCCAAACTTCTCCTTTTTGGCGTAAGGGATGTTTCTGCCAACTCATTGTTCAAGTGCAGAACTAGACTTGACAGCCACTGGCACGAGAGAAAATGTTCTGTCTCACAATGTGTTTTACCTCCCTAACATCGGTGGCTCAGTTGGACAGACTTATTTCAGAGATTTCCAGTTTGATACAAACAATAGTAGAATACCTTACTGCTTTTGTATAGCAGCCATTGCTATTACCTTATGCTGTGTTAACTGGTAATTTTTTTGAAAAATAGGCTGGTGGTATACTTTTCCATGCTTTTTGCAAACGAAGACACCAGTTCATCTGCACAGATCTGCAGGAAGATTAAAAAAACCCAAACCCTTGAAAAGAACTGTGCGCCCTGCATGCATTCCCAGTACTGTCCTGAAGATTCACTTAAGTATTTGTGCTGCTTGCTGGTGAGTCATACTTGCTCCAGGATTGGTGAGAAACTCAGCCTAACAAGAGCTTGACAGTCTGTAGTTTGTTGTATGCCCTTTAGAGTGTTCTGAGATCCAGTGCCAAAACAAATCTAATCCTCTATCAGAGAGGCTCAACAAACAGCAGCAGCAGTGGCTCTACTGTCACTTAAACTGGTGTCCTGGTTCTCTCTGGCTCTGACGTCCTTCTCGCCTGAAAGAAATGAATTGACTGCAGGGAAACTACCCAGGACAGCCAGTTTGAATTAAATCCTGCTTGATTTACTGGAAAGCCGTGGTTTGAATGCAGTGAGATCCTTCCTGGGAGGGGGAAGGAAGAACTGGATTTGGTTGTCTGTGCTCTGTGGATAGTTTTATGAAGAAATATGTATATATATCTCCAGAGTCCAGGATTCAGCTGGTGTATGTTTGGTTTGCGGGGACTTGAAGGTGCAGTTCTCTCATGCGCCCATGTTTCTATTTCTTATGCTCCTCGTAGCAGCCTTCTGATTCTGAATTGCCCAATGTAATGTGCTTTTCTTGGTCTGTGTTAGTTAAGGCTTAAATATATTCTGTACCGGGTCTAGCATAGTGATGAATGCTTTCCAGGGATTTTCTACACTTGCTAATTTTTTTCTGTGACTTTTTGAGTGAGGGGCTTAGAGTCACACTGGCAGGTAGCAATTGCGAAGTCAGTTAGGATGGTTTCTTGTCTTAAGGAAGTAATCAACTGTCAATAAAATTACTAGGGAAGGGAGTGAACCACAACAGGCAACCATCTGTGTTGTGAAAATGACCCAGCTTTGTGAATGTGGGGAATTTACCAAAATGTACCAAATTTCGCCTGAATATTATTTTGATGGGTCCACTAGAAATGAACATGAGAAGCAAATCAGGTAAAGAATTTTTTTGTGTGTTTCATATTGCGGTATATGGTGACCTCCTGCTAACATCTACCTTGGTTCTCTGAAAATCTGCATGACTTCGGAAGCTATTATTTAAAATTGGTATAATCCTCAAAGATGCCATGTGGCCATTATGTTACTTGCATCTCAATGCAAGAGACAAATTTGCTGAAAGAAGGCAGAAAATAACAAAGACATCTGAAGGATGAAGGTGCTGAAGCGCTACAACTGTCTGGGAAAACTCCAATGGTCTATTAGGCACAGTTCTCAAAAAGTACTTGCTACACAAATCTAAATTAAAATAAATCACAGTAACTGAACTCTCTTGCTGGGGGAGTTTAAAGCAATTTGTCACTAGACTCTTGGCTTTATCAAGGTAGCTTCACGCCACTGGTTTGCAACCAACAGCACCAAATGACTGCAGTGACAAATATTTGAATGGGCTGCTTCTGGTCTTGCATATATTCAGTCATGCTTTCAAGTTAATCTGAAAGTCTAGATTTCTTTTTAATTACAGAACTCTAAATGTGCTTGAAACTTAACAAGTCTGTATCAATACCCCTGTTTTGAGACTGGCAGTTAATATTTTAATCAGACATCTTAATCTCTGAGGTATGGAAACATCAAAGATGTTTTACAGTGATATTTTAGTGAACTATTTATTTTTTCAAATATAAATGTGTATTTTCCTAGGCTCAGGGGCTACTTTGCTGTGTCTTTATGGTATGTACTACCCTAAATCATTGGTATCTGTTTGAGGCCTCCAGGTGCTATCGTAAAACAAACACACACAGTGTCAGATTTGGCATCAGGAAGGGTTTCTCTGTGGGACACTTCGGTGAAGATTTTCGTGTTTTTTGGGGGGAGACTGGGGTTTTGTTCTTGTCTTGTACAATGGTGAGAGTGGGGAAGGTATCTAGATTCTTCCAGCAATTGCCAGCAGGAATCTGAATCTGTTGGCTTTTCCCATATTTCCTGTCCTTCTGTCTTCTTAAATAATTAATAAAGACTTGAAGAAATAAGAGCTGTTCTGTGTAAACCTAGACTGTCATTTGGCTGTTTGTACTATTTGACTAAAAGCTCAATAAACTAAATAGAAGAATCTCTACTGACTTTGTGGGCTTTTAAACATCAAACATCTGTCCATATAGAAATGCGTAAGAGCATTTCATTAAATGCAGACCCCCAAGTCTATTTTATGAAGCTTAAATTCGTCAGGGTCAGAGAACTGTAAAGAAATAAGTTAAGAATCAGTTTTGGCTTCTGTATCCTTCCGCTGGATGTGAACAGGCTCCGTTAGGCTGAACACAGTTTGTGGTAGACTGTGCAGTTAATCAAACACCTTTCTGAGATCGCGATTCACTAGACATAAAAAAGATGACTGCTTAATTCCTTTTGTGACTATTCATTGAAAAGTCAGAAAACCAGAGAGGTTGTTATGCCACGCCCCTGCAAGCACAAGAAAGGTCAGAGCCGTCTCCCTTAAATTAAGATTAATTTTTTTTCTAAGAGATATTTTGTCAGCTGCCTAGAGCCTGAAGTTGCCTCTGAGCTTGAAAAAGGTGATCAGATTTAGAAAGGGTGGGTCAGTCTGGGAAACTGAGCCGTACAAAGAGCCGTGAGACAGAATAAGACTTTCATAATGTTTGTTGTATGCTTGTGGTCACAACAATCTGGTTGGCACATGGAAGAACCCCATAAGCATTTCTTCCCATATTGGGCCTCATCTCCGTTCAGCTCTGCAAGAACTGTATTGAATCTAATCACAGTATGGGAGCTGCTGGTTTTATGTACCCAAAGCTACGTGCAGCTTGTGTTAAATCCATCCAATAGATACATTAGATGATCTTTGTGTCTCTTGGATCAACTATTTCAAGTGGATTAGAGAATCGCCAAGGTAGCATTGTAGTGGTTATGGTAAGGTGTCCTCTGGAACTGTGTAACAACTTAAGATGTTTCCGTTGCCTAAAATAGAGAGAGCCCTGAGCCTTCAACAAGCTGATGGTAAGAGGCAGTCCTTTACAGTCTGAGTTAAGGTTTTTTTTTTTAACTCTACTGTTCGGCAACTTGTGTAGGCAGTGCATTGATTTCCTAGGAAATTGGAGCCCCTTTCTTTGGATGTGATGGCATTAAGTATTTGTATCTAAAGCAGCATTTGAGAACATGCATTGCTGCTTTCCTCTCATGCTTTATTCAGTCACATTATACAAAAATTATACTTGCGATGATTTTTATTAATTATGTCCCTGCTCGACAAAACTCCAGAAGAGTCACGACAGTAAGTGATCCATTAGAGACATTAATTATGAAGCATTCAGTAGTACCCTGGGTCTAAGTCTTACTGAGAGACCTTTGGGTCTTCCTGCAAATTCTGAAGCATAATAATACCTGTGGAGCTTGTGCTCTGTTTTCACCTTTCATTGGTGTTCACAAGGGGCTGCAGCAGGCCTGGGGAAAGAAGTCCCAATCTCTACCGGTCAAATACACAAACAGACTTCACAGGAAGGCTGGTCATGCAGCAAAATGTAGTGATCATGGAACTCCTTTGCCTTGCCTTTGTTCAGCCATGTGATGTTCTTCAGTGAGAAGCAGTAAAGTTTTCAACAGAAAGCCCAGAAGCCAAGAATTCTGTGGGTTCTGACGGTAATTTTCAGACACTTCAGTAACTAGGAACCATGATGTTAATAATAGTTTTATCTTTTTTATTAATACTATATTAATAGAATTTTCACTTAAATATTTTGAATACCAAAACAACAATAATACAAGGGCTCAGGAGGGTTAGAATTTTGCTTAGTTCATCTGTCAGCAGAAAGCAAGCCTGCCACAAAATAGTCTGAGGCCTATTATATGTATTTGTGTTACAGTGTAACTCTTACTTACTGTCTATACAAGGAATTTACTAGGAAAGCTTTTTTTCTGGAGAAGACCACGTTGCTACATTACCTAAGGAATAAAGTTTTTACCTTTGACTAACTTCCTTTTCTTGGCAAAACTCGCTTAAACCAACTACGTTATTTTGATCAAAGGCTCATTAAAAAAAATCTAGTTTTGCTTCAAGTGAAACCTGCGTTGGGGCCTCTTTACCTTTCTGGTCAGCAGCTGGTGAAGCCTTCGTTTCTGACAATTACTGGAGATGTGCCCTGTGGGCTCGATGGTAGGACTTTGTCCCTAGTAAAGTGTTTTCTGAACTTCTGTCAGTCTGCTCAGTTCTCCATAGCTGTTCTTCATAATGACTTCAAGGTTTGATATGCTTTTAGAAAATAGCATTTCATGTCTCCTGTGAATTGCTTATCTTTCCTGAAGCAGAATGAAATGTTCCTACAGCAGTTCCTGTCATCAAAAGGATTTCCTACTGGAATAGTGATGCTGAGCCTGTCTGTAGCTATAGGTTACATGATGAGATATTGAAAACTGCTTAGCAAATCATTTTGCTAAAAATTAAGTCAACCTCTGACCTTCAACATGTTATTACAGGCTTCATAAGAAACTAATTAAAACAGTATTCTGTGATTCTGGCACTGACTCGTGGTGTGCCCTTGGGCAAATCACTTTACAGTGGTGTCTTTTCTGAAACCTAATTCTAAAAATAGCATTAGGTGGTTTCATATGTACTATCAGACTTTTCATCTTAAATATTCTTACTTTATAATAAAGAAATTATTTTCCCTCTTGTTGAGCTCAACATGAGCTTTTGAAGCTTTGTTGAATGCTTTCTTTGGGTGCCACAGCTGTAATCGGGACAGATCTGGTTAGAAAAACCACAAAGCAATTTCATAAAAATCAGTTTTGGCTGTTCGTTTAATAGTTCCAGCTTTACATCTTCATGAAAATTGTACCACCCTACTGTCCTTGACTGGTTTGCAAAAGTGTAATGGTCTGTAATTGGTGAATTCCTGATTGTACGTTAGAAAGAACATGGTCCTCCTCCATGCTATCTTTGCAATTGCCAGCCTGAGAAATTAATGTCCACATCCTAGCGGTTGGAGTATGTAAGCAGCAATGTAGCTGTAATGCCTGCTAGGAGCTTATAGGAAAGTGTTTTCTCTATAGCCAGGAAAATGGCTGTTTAATTCTGTGGCCACAAAGGAATAAAACTCTTGTCCTCTTCGTTCATAGGAACATAAGAAAAGATTGGCCACCTCAGATGAAAGCCCTGTCTAACTCAGTGACCTTTCTCTGTTAGCTGCTGAAAGCAAATGCCTGCGATGAGGCAGGCACAGGATGGTATTTCTCCCATGTACTCCACCAGTTTCCCGTGATTTGCAGCTCAGGGCCAGACATGGTATCTTTCTATTTAATACCACCCCAGGGATTTTCTACTTAGGAATTTATTCAGGTATTTCTTGAAGCAAGGCAAACTTTCATACCGTCCTGCATGTTATGTGAAGAAATGCCCCCTGACTTCCATTAATTTCATGTTACTCCTCTTGGTTTTGCTTTTAGTGTACACAGTGAAGAGCCATTCCCTGTGCATTTTCATGCCAATTGCTTTGCCCTAAATATCTCCAGCCTTTAAAAGCTGTGGCATTCTCACCTGGAGCAACAGCCTTCCCTGCAGTCAGCTGTTTGCTTTGGCAGAAGGGGTGCCTGCTTCACCAGAGCGCTGGGCAGCGCCTCTGCTCTGCTGCGACTGTTGGTGCTTTCTCTGTCTGGAGAAGTAGTCAGTTGAACCATTTTTCTGTATGCTCTAGCCTGAAAAAACCCAGGAACTTCACTTTTCCTGATGCTGTAAAACTGTCAGGTATGCCCAGAACTGTTTTTGAAAGCCAGGGCAGATTTTCGTTCCTGGTTGGTATCTTGATGCCACTGCATTACCCGAACATTAAAAAAAAAACAAAAAAAGTTCATTATCTAACCTAGCTAGTCTACTTTGCCAATTGTTGTTCAGCAAAAACTGTTATTGTTCTTATGAAAGATTCCAGAGCTCCCTGAATAATTGTGGATGTTGGGAAGTGCTGTGTTTTTAATAAAAAAAAAAAAAAAACCCTTACAGCAAAGCATAAAAACATGTCAGGTCACCAGTAAAGTTAGTCAACAAGATTAACGATTACTGTGCAACACGATTATATGTTCGGAGTAGAGCTGACTAGAATTACAAAAGCAAAAGTAATTTAACCAGCTAATGATGATTTTTGCATCTCTCGCCTAGATGGCAAACACTAGAGTTAAAACAATGAATATTATGATGATTTTTGACGTTGCTGGAGCTGTCTGAGATAATTGAGCCGCTTTGTTCGTAATCATGTATGATGGTCAGAGATTTCAGCAAGGAAACTGTGCAGTACACTTCAGGTAACTCTTAACGTGATAAGCAAACCGTGTTTAGAAACGTATTTCCTGTGAACAGCATAGTGATACAGGCAAGGGCACAGGAAGAACACTTCATTTAGCAGTGCTTTGTGAAAGCTGTGAGTAAGCACCTTAATTGTCAATTCAGTCTGTGGGGAACCCTTTTACTTAGAATATTTATCCACATGAATTTTTAGCGAAACAAAAAAAAAATATTTGTACTACCAGCTGTCAAGGCTACCATCTTTGGACTGAACTTGACATGAATTTAACCTTAGTATTAATTTGCATGCTATTTGCTATCTGTGGTGGAGTGGATAAAAACAAATCTTGGTTTTTTTTCTTTTCTGTGTGGGCTTTGGGTTTTTGGAGGGTTTTGGTTGTTCTGGTGTTGTTTTCTTTTTAGGAAAATGCTTTTGCTGTATAAAAACAGACTAGAATTTTGTGATGCTGGTGTCATGGTTACAAGGCAAATTCAATGATAATAGATCTCTGGCATGATAATAGCTCTCCAGTGTTGTGGTATGCTTTTAAACTGGGAAGTGAGTGGAAATGCCCTGGAGCTGCAGTGGACAGGGCCCAGTGTGTAGGCTGTGTTGTGGTGTCCCAAGTACGGGGAGGCAAGTAGCGAGTGACAATGGAATTGTGGAGATCTGAGAGCTAAGAATGTCCTCGCTGCTGCGTGGTGAGGTGTCAGCGGGATGTTGTGCAGGACAGCGGGGCCACGTGTTGTGGTCTGAGCTGGAGCAGCCCTGCAGATTTGTCCTGCAGAGCAGGACAGCAATGAATAGCTACTCCTGCCTACTGAGGAGAGGAGGCTTTGAAAGAAGGAAGCTGTCCGACACATGTTACTATAAATACAATCTGAATTTTCCTGTTCTGTCACACACAGTGGAAAACATGTTTAGTGCGGTTAGTGGGGGCTACATACTCAGTTTTGTGCTTGAATTACAGAGGTTTATAATATGCTCTAGCCTAGGGTTTCAGGGCTTCTGCTTCAACTCAAGGTGTAAAGTAGTGAGCTTTTAATCCTGTATGTCCAGAAGTTTCTGTTCTCTGTGATGGCAAAGATTGTTGCTGCCCTACTGGACACACGCAGCAGCTGAAATGTGGTCTCAATAATACTGCTGTCACAAGGCCAAACTCCAATCTCTGATCTCTTAAAGAATATCAAATAATTTTGAACTTCAAGAAGTTTGCAAAATTTGATAGACCAGTAGAGATGTGGCTGACTTATAAAAGCCAAAGTCTGCCTGCAGAAGTGTTAAACCAGCAGATTGGCAAGGAGCTTCTCACTAACAAATTAGAGCAACAAAATACTGCATCTAATTGAAGTTTTGGATGCAATGTAGAGACTGTATTTTTTCCTTATAAGTGGAGAGTTGATCTTTGGTTTTGTGTGATCTCATGAACCATCTGATGAAATCTGACCACTGAGTGCTAAACTCAATAGTTGCTGCCAGCCCAAGTTCATGTACAAATGAAAGCGTTTTTTCTAAAGAAGGTTTTGGAAAATCACTATACACTGGAAGCAGAGGCCATTCTAATGAGATGTGAAAATGTGTAAGCCACCGTAAGATCCTGTAGGAATGAGCTTGAACATTTCATGTGCTCAAGTTGCTGCATTGATCTTTACATTTGGAAGAATAAAGATAGATGGTGTTTTCCTTTTTTCCCCCCTCCCCCCCCCCCCCCCCCCCCCCCTTA
>VZSC01005451.1:38184-58138 GCA_013398225.1 Steatornis caripensis
TATGAGGAAAGGCTGAGAGAGCTGGGTCTGTTCAGCCTGGAAAAGAGAAGGCTGAGAGGAGATCTGATCAATGCTCACAAATACCTAAAGGGTGGATGTCAAGAGGATGGGGTCAGACTCTTCTCAGTGGTGCCCAGCGACAGGACAAGGGGCAATGGGCACAAACTGGAGCACGGGCAGTTCCACCTGAACATGAGGAGGAACTTCTTTACTGTGAGGGTGACAGAGCCCTGGCACAGGCTGCCCAGAGAGGCTGTGGAGTCTCCCTCTCTGGAGATATTCAAAACCCGCCTGGATGCATTCCTGTGCAACCTGCTCTAGGCTAACCTGCTGTAGCAGGGGTGTTGGACTACATGATCTCTAGAGGTCTCTTCCAACCCCTACCATTCTATGATTCTATGATGATGAAAGCTGTGAAGGTGAGTATCAGGAACAATAACCAGAACATTGTGTATCTGGATGCGTCTTCTACAATGGCAGAGTTATAGAGCTGTGTTGCTTTTGTTTTTTTAATGGAATTATGTTGCATTTACTTTTCTCTCAATATTTTAGTTTTTTTTAACTCAATCCTGCATTCTGCTTTTCCTGGAGAACAGAGGTCTCTGCCTGACTGGCAGCAACTGATGCTGCTGGGAGTATCTGTTGCCATGCCTAATGGTGTGGTTATCATATCCCTGTTAGTCTGGCATTGGGACTACTGAATTAATACTCAAATTTGTGGTTCATACGGTTGCATTAACCAGAGCTGCATGCTGATACCATATCACTTTCATTTGCAGTTGCTCTCACACAGAAAACTACCAAGAATGGGCCAGTTGTAAAATAGCGTTCAGAAGCACATGTAGGAATGCAGAAACTGTTGTCTCTTTAAGACAGGTTTTTGTAGCAGGGAGAGGAGAATTGGAGGAAGGAAAGAGCAGGACTGGGGGAGTGAAAAGCTGGGGCAGGCCCAGGCTGAGGGCAGAGCAACAAGTGATGGAGAAAGCATCTTTCACTCTTGCCTTTGAGTCTGGCACACGTGTGCCACCAGAAAAGGGTCTCACCCCCTCTAGTGGCTTGCATTCCTACTTGGTTATGATAATAATATAAAATCAAAGGAGCACATTTAATTTACCCAAAGGTAAGTTGTGTTTCTCCTTTAGCTTAGTGTTTCTGGTATTTTTAGTACTTTTTTAGCACTGAAAGATGGCAGCATGTTTTGTGAGTGTTAAATACACAAAAATCTAGTTCCCCATCTTCATGCTTCTTCCACGCTTTCTGATGGACATTTAATGCACATCAGTGCAGCCCAGCTTTCGGCTAGGAATGCTACAGGCGTTTGCAGCTCTCCATGTCAAACCAGCGCTTTACATTTCTGGGCGAGGATGGAAAACGCTCGGTGCTCGCAGTCCCGTTATGGCAGCGGCAGCAGCAGCCGCCTGTGCGCACTGCCATCAAGTGGATGCAAGTCATTACGGCACCAGCGTTGTGTTTGAAGTTTCTCGTCAACTTTGTATTAAATTCTTAATAAACTTCACTCACTCGCAGGTCTAATTCTGACACCACCTGCAGAGGCCTTTCTGGGATATCTGCTTCAAATAGCTAAATAACAGGTTCCAATATGGAAGCTAATGTGTTTTTAAGACCCTTAAGTCTTTTTTTTGTTTATTTAAACTGTCTAGCAAATCCTACTGGTACTGTACTTGTTTTTCAGGTAGAAATGGAAATAATGCCATTTACGGCTTGGGTAGGGTCCCCAGCTTACGCTGTGTTGTTTCTTAGCTCTCTGAACTATCTTTATTAGCCACCATCTCTTCTCCCGCAGAGGACTCCTGCAAGGAGATCCTGACGTTAACTCTGTGCTTTGATGTAATCAGTATGCCTATGTGGGATTCTTAGCCAACTCTTGAATGCCAGAAAGTGCTCCAGGTAAAATATGCTCTAGATTAAATTCACCAGTCAACTAAAACATAGAATCCAGAGTTCAAGCTGGTTTAACTGTGGCAGCACCCAGACTAGGGTCTGGCATGGAGGGCAAGGCTTCGTTTCTGGGCAATGCAGCTCCTTCTCGGGTGCTTGCTGTATGCAAGTTCCAAGCCAAACCCGTAAGTAAAGATACTGTGTGTTTTGCATCATTAGTGTGTGCTGCTCTTGAACAGTCCTAAACTTAATTCTGTTACATGTTGTGATTTCTCTTTAGGAAATGATACGTAATACATCAAATGTCTTCTCAAGAGAATAACAGGAGTGGTAAATCTAATAAGAAAATTTTCAGTACAAGGGTTATGGAGATGAATCCTCGGCTGTTTTAGGTACATCATAGGTTTATCTTTTTTGAAAGCGTGCCTTTATTTCATCTGTCTATACTATTTTTTGTTTTGTTTTACCTAGTAGCCTCACTCGTGAGCCCAAGACCTCGGTATGGTGGGCACTGTACAGGCAGCAAGCAGGAGGCAGCTTCTCCAAAGAGATAGTAGGAAGTATTACAAAAATGACAGATGGGATGTTGTAAATACAGGTCTGACCTTTTACTAGGCTTCTGTAGACCTTTTGGACGCTTTGAGGGAATACAGTTTTTATGCTTTACAAATTTTTCAGATGAAAGTAGGCCACAAAAAGGAATGTCAAGGGAAGAAGAAAAGTCACAATAGTAGTGATATTGAGAAACTGTAGAAGTGATGAACTCTTCACCTCTGAGAACTAGACTAGGGTTGCTGATTGGGCTGGCTCAGGTAATCACAGGATGGTGGTAGCATTAGGCCAAAAGCTGGATCTAGTCTTTCCACGGACAGGATCATAGATACCACCGTTTGACACATTTGCATTAATGCAGTTGTATCTTAGTGGTTACAGTACAGTAGAAGGGTCCTGATACAGCGTTCAAGATTCCTTTCTGTCCGAAACATTCCATGTGTTTTCCTTATGCATTATGGATTAATACTTTAAAAAAAACAACCAACCAAAAATAAAAAAGCCACTGTGTTGATGATTTTGCTGTATTAACATGGTTAATGTTTTCAGGAAGTACTCTTAAAGCCAGCTGTTTGGAGTATTTTGTTTTTTCTGGAGTAAGTTCCATAAATTATTTTGTTCCCAGTTCATATTTTTTAAATCAGCGTACTTCAATATACCTTTCTTTCTTGTACTCTTTTTGACATACTATATAGTTATTCATCATAGGCACTACGTATCCCAGAGCACAGATACAGAATCACACTAGGAAAGCTTTTCCTTTCTTTTGTGGAGGCATGTGGATTCTTTTGGGCAGCAAATTTTCCTTGGCTCTAGACAAATGCAACTCTGTTCTTCTGTAAAAGGAAAAGAAGACATTATTGGTGAATTATTTCCTGTTAGCAGTATTGTTAAAATGTAACAAAATATTGCTCAGTGCTGCACAGGCATAGCAATACAAACCCTACTGATGGTAATAGAAACCCAAAGTTAAATCTATATACACTATTTCAAGAAGCTTTCACTGTTATCTTCCACTGTCATTTGTTTTCCCTTACTGTATGGTTTTTTGAAACAGATGTTTGCATTTTTTAAATTAATGATGGGAATAGGTGTACCTCTATCAGGGTTTTAATAAAACCATAGCAAATAACTAATACTAAAATTTTGTTCAAGGTATAATGCAGCTGAGAGTTGTACAACGTACCAGACTTGGCGGGGACGAGGTTTTATAGGCAGTCATAAGCCTTGATTATAAATGGCCTATTTACTTGTAACTTCTACTAACTTGAGAGCATACCAAGCACAGTTTGCTTCAAATCTGCAGTCATTAGCTGAGAATCTGTTGTACCTGGCAGAAGCATTATACGGAGAGCTCAGCCTGAAGGTAGAGGTATGAGGCATTGTTTTAAATTTTCAAGATTATTTGGTGCTCTGGAGGTCACTGCAATGTTTAGTAGACATTAAAACAAACTCAGCAAGTCTAACTTATTGCAGCTTCTCTGGACTGTCTCTGCAGTCTCTGAGAGGTCTAAATGCCACCTTGTGCTCTCTGCTACTGTCCTGTCCACTTATGCATACAATTCTCACCTGTGTGTGTCTGCTTTCCACCTATATGCTGCTGCTTCTATGCCTTAGGGAGAAGAGGAGGTGTCAGTGGTCTCCTGAGTTGGGTCTGGGGAAGCAAACGTCAGAATTTGTCCACTTTAACTAAAAATTAATCTTTTAATTTGCAGGGAGCACTACATTACTCTTTGTGAGAAATGCAATTAGTTTTTCACATGGGGTTTTAATTCTCTGTGTGTCTTTTAATGCTATTGAATTAGGACCCCAATTGTATTTTGCATTACACAGGATAACACAAATAATTGGGTTCAACACCATTAGCCAGTTGTATTAGCAGCTGTATGAATGGGCAGCAGTTTACCTCCAAAGAGCTCTCACATGCTCAGATTATAGGCTTCCATGCAGCTGGAAGTAAATGAGTGTGGTGTTCTGCAGTATAGTTAAAATCAAGGGAGTTTTTATGCTAGATGACTCACACCGTAAAACACAGGGAGACAATCACAACACTCTTTTTCATATCTAAAACAAGGAGAGTGCTTTTCTGTGCACTGGTTAATGGAATAGTAAGTGCATTATAAATGTGCATATTGGTATTGTCAAGTGTTGGACTAAACCTTAAAGTTGGCTGCTTTAATCACTGGGCTCTTCATTTGTTGATAGGCGTGCGAAGCAATTATGCTCCTTTATGGAACATAAGGCTCAAGTCAACAGATGTCCCCGAACTGATGTGCACTTGCCACAGCCCAAAACAGAGACGCTTGCGTGGTATGTCCCCGTGTAAGCAGAAGTAACAGAGAGATTTGTGGGCACGTACTAGTGTGAAGTAGTAGATCCCTGGGTAAGACAGGAAGAATGTTTTTGTCTGAAGGATGACTTAAAGAGAGTTAGGACTTAAAGCAAAAAATCTGCTTATTTTCTGCTTGGTTCAATATGCTAAGAGTTAATACACTACTTACATAAAACAACATTTCTTCAAAGCAGTATTTATTTTCTTAATTCAGTTCTCGTTTTAATGAAACCAACTTGCAGTCATGATTGGGCTAAATGGGCCTAAAAAGAGGGAGCACCAGTGTGTAAAATTCAATACTTCTATCAAAATATAAATACTCAATCTGTACTCACTATCTTTGTTTAATTTTCTTGTGATCAGAAATAGCTCCTTCTCCTCAATGAAACAAGTCCTCTCCCAGCTCATGCGTTTGAAGAGTTTCCCCACACATTTCTAGAAATTGCAGAAATGTTTGTGGTAGCCATTCACGACCTGGCGTTTGCCTTCAGAAATCCAAAACGCATAAGATGAGTGGTTGCTGCCCTTTCGTATTTCTCTTGCACTTAACGGGAACACACAAAAGAAGCACAAAGTATCAGCTTGCTGCTGGTATTGTTAATGTAATGCCATTCCCGTTGTCTGCCTTCATACAGTGTGTGGGAAGGGAAAGATTTTTTTCATAAATAAGTTACTTATAAATTCAAGCGCAGCCTCGTGTTTTTCTTTTTCCAAGAATGTAAATGGATGCTGAACTCATCAGCAGGAAATGGATTTTTATATTAAAAATAAAGCTTCACTGGTATTTATTTGTATATTTATTGCAGGTAGTCTCCTAGCTCTAGTGTAGCTGTTGGTATTAAGTCAAGCCTGTTTAGTTATGGTTTATGTTATGGTAGGAAGCGTAACGTTTGTCGTCACGTAAATCATATGCTTGCAGAGGATACTGTGAAAGTCTCAGTTTTCAATATGCTTGTCCACATACTGGATGAAGTTCTGGCATGGAAAGAAGCCCATGGTTTCAGTTTCCTTTGACTTTATGGTACTTCATTTACCAGCTGTTGTCATCTGAACGTAGCATGTCTTTATGGAGGCACCTCCTCCCAAGGAGACCTCAGAGCAGTGTCCCTGCTACTCAGAGTCCCATAGAAGCTGAAGGACAAGGAGAAGGCCTGGCGCTTCTGAAACCGGAGGCTGTGATCCACAGTGGTAACTAACAAAGAAAACAAGGAATGCTTGTCCGGGGCCTTGGCCGTTCCTTGGTACAGAACAACTGTAGAAGAAAAGAGCTGCTTGGAGGAACATGAAAAATTTTGTTGTTCTTACAGACAACTTTATCTCTGAAAAACTTAAACTTTCCAGAGGAAGTATCTGGTTTTCAATTAAGATTGTTTGGGAAATGAAAACATTTTGTTCTCTGTAGCCTTGTGGTACTTTCACAGTACTTCGAAATCTTCTAGGATGTTCACTAGATGGCTTGCAGTAACCCTCCAGGTCAGTGGTAGAGCAGAGAAAGAAACCACATCTGTGACTGTTTACTTTGTGTCCTGGCTACTGGAACTGATCTTTTCTTCCATTAATAAGAGAGAAAATAATTGTATTCATTGTATTTATAATTGTATGTATAATATGTTTATATTCTGAGTGAGATGGTCACATTGAAACCAGCATAAACACAGCTTGCATGAGGAAAAGTGAATTGTTGAATTCAGTTAAAGGAAATGCCCCGTACTAATTTTGACTTCTTGAGGATCTGGGACAGAAGCTTGATGAAGTATGGGTTTACCGGGGTTTTGGGGGTTTTTTTAAAGAAAAAAAAATACTACTACAGCTATGATCTAGGTCAGCTTTTCATCTTCTGTGATTATGTATATATGAACAAGCAGGCTCTGAAATAAAATATATGTCCAACCAGAAGTAGCACCTTCAAGAGCAGTGGTTGGATTCATGAATTCTTTGATCCTAGGAAGCTGAGTGAGAGTAACAACATTTGGAAAAACTAGTTAGCACCAGATGTGTTTGTTTTGCTTTAGAAGTCTTTCAGAATTTCACAAAATAAAGTGGAGGTACAGCGATACATAACTTCATTGTGGAGAGCCAGAACGCATAACCTCTTTGATTTAGAACTCAGTTTTCTTAGCAAGCTTTTTCAGTCTCTTGTTGCAATGAGACCTTGCTTCTGACAATAACTAGAACTGACTTTGGGGAGCCAAAGAGTCATGTTTGTCCTGAGCTTGGTAGTGATGCTGTATTTCAACGTTAACTGGGAAATGTGAAAAACTAAGTCTTTTTTTGTATTTTCTTGTTTTATGTCATATATTTCATTTCTATTTTATGTGCATGGTGGTACATATGGGTACCCGACTTACTGTGATAAAGTTATCTTCTGTATCAATTTGTAAATAGCATCTGAAGTTATGTTTGTCTTTTTAAAATATCGTAACCATAATGTGCACTGCTCACTGTGTTGCTTACTTATGGAAGGAATAAGTCTGAGCTTCTGTTCCTGTCTGGAGCCAAGTAATTTTGACTGCTTAACACCAGAGTTAATGGTTTTATTTAGGGGTTTTCTGGCAATACCATACAGCCAGGATAACAAATATTTTTGACCGCAGCTTATGCAATGCTTTCTCCTGTTTAAGCGTGGGTGCTAAAGGATTTAGGAAGATTCAACAGTTCTGTGGGTTTCTTGATTTAGCTTTCTGTTTGTGCATAGTATAATATTTTATTTGATACTGTAGCCAATCTTTACATTTTATTCTTCTGTCTTTCAGATAATCGTTGTAAAATTAGGGTGACAACAACTTACCCACATCTGAAATAGCACATGTCAAAACACAGCAGCTAGGCACTCTTTCCTACCTCTTGATGATTTTCTGGTAAACAGAGGTGTGCAATAAATTGTGCACTTTTACTTTGTCCTCCTCGAGGTGCTACAGAATCTCCTCGTTCTTGGTTTGTCCAGCCTAGTTTTCTGAAACACAACATTACCAGAAGTTAGGATAGAGAAATTTCTCTCCTATTCAAGTGTTCATAAAATTCATTTAGCAAAAGCCACTAGAAAATGCAACCGCTCATAAAATTAGGTAGACCTCAAGAACAATGTAGAGGAAAGATTCCTCACACCAAAGGATGGGAAGTGGGACTGGGTCTGGGGTGATGTGGAATGGCAAATATTACATCTGTTCTCCTCATTTGTGAACTCCACAGGGAATGTGTAGATACACCGATATTGATCACTGTATAAATGACAAGTTTTGGTTTGGCTCCACCCACCGGTTTTTTTTTTTTACTGTTGGTGTAAAACTGCTAAAATAATCACTCTAACATACTTTGCTGCATGATGTAGCTGTGACCAGCATAGTAACAGCATGGAAAAAATGCGCTATTTTTGCTCTTTATTTTGAGTTTAAACATGGTGCCTGCTGTGTGCTGGTTGAACACGCAGCTTGTCTCCGACACAACCGTACCACTACAGGTTTTGCAGAGGGAGCTGGTTGTGAGATGGCTTACTCTCAGCAACTGTGTAAATGTCATTGTAAAGTCTTTTATTACCCATGAGCTGAAGTAGCATCTCAAGACCCAGAATTCATCCTGAGATGCTATTTGTGAGATAAAAGATTCTGATTTAAATTTTCTGTAAAATTTCAACTGGGGGTCCATTTCAGAAGGCTTTTAATGTACAACTCGGTGTAGATGAACTTGTTTATTGGACAACTATCACAGTTGCACTTATTTTGATGATTAGTACGTGTGCACACTGAGGAGATTATTATGTAGTACATAATTAGGTACTGTAATAATATACATTATATATGAAAACTATAACAGTGCATAGCATTTTATATTCATATGAGACTGAAATATAGTTTTCTTTTGGTGTGATTATTTATAATCTTCAAGTACATGTAGTGGTCTGGCTTACCAGGGAGGGCAGCTGAGTTAGCTTTGTTAGTATCAGCTTAATATACAGCTTGAAATAAGATCCTATTTTGAATTACTTCGGAACAAAATGTAGCATCTATATATACATGAGTGCACTCAGCTAAAGTGCTCATTTACAGTGCTTTTGCTAGCAAGGTGAGAATAGCAGGGTTTAAAAAGATCTTGTGAGTTCTTCTAAAATAAGCGCTTTTGCTGTAGAGGGGGTGGGGGGCAATATATAAAACTCAATCAGTAAAAATGAAAGCATGAAGGCAGAGTTTGGTGAAAGGACAGAATTTTGCATGATTCATCCATGCAAGTCTTACCATTGACTTTAAGAAGCTGTAGGAATAAAATGAATAAACTTTAGAAAAGAGAGTTTTGAATATAGTAAAACCCCCTAATACTGTGGACTGTATTCTAATTGTTTTGCTTATCTTGGAGGAGTTCAACTTGTGCTCAGGTGGTCTGAGCAGAGCTTAGAGTCTGATTTTTACAGTAAAGTTTTTTTTTTTCCAGTATTTCTTACTCGACAGAAAGGTAAGGAAGGAGTAAAAAAGGACAGATTGCTCTGGTTTCGCACCTCTGTTCAGTCGACTGACGGTATTTGGAGATAAGTAAAGCCACTCTACACAGGTTACTGTGATCAGTCCTTTAGAGCAGTGAGGGATTGTGCCCTGCGAGGTCAGCCTGTGGCAGGGTATAAGGGCATCCCCACATGTGCCCTCAAGGTGGATTTGTTTACAGTGCGTTTGTTTGCAGTGTTGCAGGCCCTGTGTGCTGCCTGCACAGCTGTGTCACTGCTCTGCCACCAGTGAGACTGTGCGAGACTGCTGGTCCTGCAGGGATTGCCTGCTGGCCATGTGGATGAAAGCAGGTAAAGTCAGAAATACCCCCATGCTCTGGAGCCTCCTTTCTTTTATCAGTGTGGATGTAGTCTTTGGCTTTCCATGAATCTGCACAGGGGTAAAAATGGATAGATGGGGAGGACAGAGTTGCAATGCCAATGCAAAATTTCCCAGTTGTTTCCATGTTAAGCCAGCAGCTGTGAGAAACAGGGGCTTGAGAAAGTGTGTGGGTTTTTTTCCAGTGTTTTTTTTTTTTACCAGCATCAGAAGTCAGATTTATAGTTGCTACTTAAAAATGAATTGTTTTCGGAATCAAGAATTTCTTTGCACAGAAAAAGGAGCAGCAAGCTCTTTATTTAAGTGCCTCAGGCAATTTGTATAAGGATATAGAACTCTTTGGTACTTTGAATTTGATAGTACTGGCACCATCTATTGGTCTTTTCCAGTGAAATCAATTTATGCTTTGAGTTCAGTTTCTCGGAAACGTCACAAAATTTGCTGTCACATAGGTACTGATAAAAATTTTGTCATGAAAAAAGTACTAGTAATAAATCGTGTTTACCTGCCTGTGCGGTATTTCAGGACAATTGACAGGCTAGCATGCAGAATTCATCCAGTCTTTCTTGGGCTGTTCTAGTTCTGTGAATAAAGAGGAGACTTTATCTTTATAGAGGCAGTGAATTTCTTACTTTTAAAAAAAAAATCACAACGTCGAATGAATGTAAACAGATGTAATGAAAAGTAAGATAGTGTCTTTTGGAGAAGCAATTGCTAAATTAAAATTGGTTCTTCCGTAAGCAGAGATGGAGTTGGAAATAAGAATTTCGAGAAGAGAATAAACCAATATTAGAAAAAGAAGGCAGAAAAGATGGAGGAATGAGTGGGTGTAAGGGCTGCAACAAGACTGAATGCTGATCAAAAGATAATCTAAGCTAAGACAGATAGTTTCTTAAGCAGATAAAGTGAAGATAAAAATACTGGCCATTGGGAAAATGTTTAACTCCAATGGAAAACGAATAAAAGCAGAAGGAAAGCAAGTGTGGGCAGATGTGTGGTGAGCTGAATTTGAATTTCTTTTTGCATCTCTGTTGAAGTTCTCAGCTGTAAGAAACAAGGATGTATGACCCAGGAGACTTCCCTGATCATTCAGCCTTGTCTTGGTTATTCTTCATTGCTTGTTTGATGTCAACTTTTACACTCCAAAATTGTGGAGACACATAAAGAGCAAACTTACTCAAATCCTGATCAAATCAAAGAACACTGTTCTTTTCCTGCATTTTTAAATAAAATCTCTGAGGGGAGAATAGCCTGTACGATGACAGGACAGACAGTTCTCCTGTTATTTCTGGACCTTAAAGACCAGATACCCTTACTCAGTTTGCAAAGCATTTTACTCTTTGGTACTACAGAATCAAGCTAAGGCCCAATGAACTATGATACTACTTAAAGGTTGCAACTGGAAGTGAAGGTTTGTTTTGCTGGATGCTCTGTAAATGTTTAAAATAATTGGCCCTAGACTGAGCTGATTCATACAAAAGAAAACAGTAGCGTATTGATTTCTGAACACAGCTCGGCTACCTGAAATCAAATGCCCTCCAGTCTGCAGTTCAACAGCCATATTAATATTAATATCTTACTGTTTTTCTTCTGAGGCACACAATGAAGTATGCATAAGTATATGTTTGGAAGAACCTTGTGTTGCTGCAAGCAAAATGCACGTCTGTATAAATAACTGTTGCACGCTTACTTATAAACCCGATTAGGTTTCTTCTGTTTAAACAGCATTGTTTAGATACACAATCACTTTAATCAAGATTCAAAACACCGTATGATTTTCAGCATTTAAGGGGCAGGAAGCTGTGTGCTTACTAGGTGTAAGATTAAAATCTTTGAAAATTTACACTGCAGCAGATAGCTGTTTTAGATCTCTGAGGATGTAACTCATTCTATGGTTCATAATGCTGTTCTCACAGAGGTCATTTAGGCAGTTGTTCTGAACTGTTTTGTCTGTGCCCTTCGCCACATTACCCCAAAGAAAGGAAGACAAATGGCCTCATCTGGAGCTGTAGTGAAAACACTCCATGGCCAGCTGCAGAAGGAGGAGAGAAAGCTATGTAATTGCTATCAAATGCTGATGCTTCTGCAATCTTAACTAGCAAAAGGCTGAGCACTGGGGAAGAGTGTCTGAAAGAAGAGACTGTAATGTGAAGGTTTGAACACTTCTCTGGACCTGTGAGTGAGACCCTTCAGGCAAGACTGTAATCATAAGCTCGGGGCAACAGTATTTTTTCTTGAATAAAATATCTTTTTTGTATGCTGTGGCCTGCAACACGCAAGTCTGCAGGTATAAACACCCTGTATGGCAAATTGCTGTACCTGCTGTGAGAGAAGATAGGATGTTTTTCTATGTCCTGGTTACGTCAGAGGTCTATGATAGTGTTTATCTTGCAGCCACGTGAAAAGTAATGCATTACCACATCAGATCCATAGCGGTCTGCAAGATAAAACTGCAGTGTGGGTTTTGTCAGGGGAGAAGCATCCAATTTTCATGGCACTTGAAAGGAGAGTGAATTCAGTGTCCCCAAATCGTCTATGCATCACAGAATGCTTTAGGTAAATCACGATCTGTATAGTTACGCACCAGGATTTGGCCCTGCAGTTCCAGTTTATAAATAACTTTGCCTAGAAATCAGATAGCAGCATGTGCAGGTGTGAGTCATTAGCGCAGGAGACACAATGATGTGTGGAAAAAGCATGGCTCGTATCCAAACCAGCCTACACACTTTCATCAGCCCCTTGAAGTCTGCAGCACAGAAAAAAAATCAAAATTTTCAAGTCAGGCTGCTGTAGCCCACCCAGTCTTAAAACTCAAAGGTGCAGTAATATGGAGCACAGTGCTTCTCCTGCTGCTTTGTTGATCAGTCATGCTCAAAAGGCAGTTTTGGAAGACGCTAATTTGCTGTCTGTGTTAATTACCACAGTTTCAACTGAATAGATTAACATTCCCAACATTGACACACATCTTTTTGTGCGTGTAAGCTGCGTTCTGTAAATCATTGTTTTAGAAGATGCACTTGTAAGTTCTAAGGAATTGGGGAAGTACCCAAATTACTACTTGATTTTATTTTTAAAGTGTTTTGAGCTGAAACTGGGAACAGTTAATGATACTCACCTCACTGATTGCAGAGTTAATGGAGGCTGTAAGGAAGAAATCAACAAGTACCAAAATAGCACTTACAATAAGGTGTTGGTTTTGGAAAGAATTCCAGGGAAAGGTAAAAGGAGCTTTTAGTTCAGGAATATGCCCGACTGACTTTTAACTGGTCTGGCAAAGTTTATCCTTCCAAGGCTTGGCTTAAGCCTACGGGGGATACCTGATTCCTGAAGCATGTGGCTTTCATTCATATTCTGAGTCTTTCTTACTGATGTCTAGTGAAGATTCTGGGCAAAGCAGTTGAAGTCAAAAAGACTTCTAGTTATTTTTTTTAAGCAACAATTAAAGACTGAAGTGGATTATTTTTCATATAAAAGCGAATTTGTATTCTAGAACTGGTATATTTGCAATACTGCAGATTGAATCCCTCTTTATCTTCAGAAGTTGCACATTTTACTAGTTGCTAGACAATCTTTTTCCCCATGTGTTCTTTTCTACTTTTGCAGTGAAGTAATGATAGAAAACTGAAGCACAAGTTTTAGATCACTTTCTCTAAAATTGTGGCTTTAGAGCTAACCAAAAAGATAGCATATCTATTTCTTACTTGCTGTCATTTAAATTATAGGTAGGATTCAGGGTTCTGTGCAGAGATGGTCACTTCCTTTCGTGTTTCTATTGGCGTGTTCTTGTGCATGGATTAAAAGGTAAAATGTGAGATTTGGACATCCTGCTAGACATAGAACAGAGATACAGAGAAAGCAGGGAATGTCAAACCAGTCAGGCTGTATTACAAATTATGTGGTTCTACAGTAATTCTTTAAATATTTATGTTCAACTTCTGACTGGCATCTGCCTGGAAAGGGTAAAATAACTTTAATGCCAGTCTGCCTTCTGTGAAATTGATACAGCTAGAGCTGATGAAAATGTCCTTGAGGCATCAAGCACCTTTCTACATTTTTAAAGACGACAAAATTCTGCAAATTACAACCACGTAAATCCAAATTAAGATGTCAGAGGTATTACTGCAGGCTCACAGTGATGTAGATGAGAGCAATATTTGGTTCAGCTACTTTTCTGCTGTTGTTCCGTTAAACTGTGCTCATGATGAAGAAGAGGGGAGGTGATAGAATAAATTACTCGTCACACTTTTCTGTAAGTATTTTTATGAAGAAAACAGATACGGAATTTTTCTCTTCTTTGTTACAGTCTCTCAAAAACTCCTTTCATTTGAGACTGGTAAGAATTAGCATTTTTGTTCTTTGTTGTGGTTTAAGAAATTATTCTATTGTCTTGGCATTACGTTAGTTTTCATCTGTCCCTAATTTAGTAGTTGCTAACCTTAGACCACTAAGAACGATACTGTCTATGGATAAGTTTCCCTCCAGCAAATGCTCCGTCACTTTGGATGGAAGCTGTCCTAGAGATGATTAGGTTACTATGCACTGCTTTTTTTTTTCATATATGATCTTAACATGAGGGTTTGTGAGCTCTTTTCTTAAAAGCAAAGGTCTGTAGGGTTTATTCCCCTACTTCCTCACATGAAACACAAACACTCACAGTGTGATACGTGAAAATTACAATACATGTTGTAAGTGTTAGAAGTGCTTTTAATCAGATCTGAAAATGCTGTAATAGAAACTAATTCAGATTATCTGACTGGTATAATCAGATTCAAATCATGGTATTCTCAGGTGTGTCCAGTTGTGTAATCAATTCTGTTAGAATAAGATTCTGCACTTTACAGAAACATTGTGTTTCTAAGAAAAATATATGGGTAAAAATGATACGCTGAGAATACACTGTATTCCTTACCATTATTTTTCATCTTAAAAAATGTAAAGGATAATAAGAACAGCTTTCTCTGGAGAAATATATGAAGAGTAGACAAGTGTCACCAGCATGAAGTGCCATGACATTCAGTAACAATGCTATTAGTCACTAAAGATACATAAACTCAAAATAGGCAGATGTAGAACAGCAGTGCCAAATTTCCCAATGTCAAGGAGAAACTCAACAAAATAACATGTATGTCAAAAATATAATGTGATCATGCTGTGTTATGATGCTTCTATGTATTATGGAAGAAAAGGCCATGTTACAGGTGCATCCCGGTTGGAGAAGAGACATAAAATGATGTGGTGAAAGGCAGGGTCAGTTATGCTATGTATTGTCCTTTGTGGGATATTTGCACTACACTGAAGGGTTTTTTCCATTTGGGGCGTAAAGTTTCTGTAGCCTAAGAAACACTAGAAATGTTCTGCTTGACAAGCAGTAGCGTAAGGGAATACAGTTGGTGCCCTGAGTCCCTGGCTTTCTTTTAAGCTGTCGCTCAGATTCTGGATCTCACTTGCATAAGAAAACTTGCTTCACTTTTTTTTCCTAGTTGACCAGAAGCAACCGTTTCCATCTCCTTTGGACTAATGCTGCAAACAATCACGGGAGATAAACTTATTCATACCAGACACAATTTAATGCAGGAAATCTGGTTGGTTTATGTGCTAGATTCAGGCTTTTGTATTCCAGTTGGGGTTTCAGTTAGAAGGAGGGACTTTTACCAGCATTGGCTTTAGTTGGGCAAGAATGCCTGCCTCACTGAAATAGGAGCTCAGCACGGCAAAGGATCAGGCCTCCACAGTAAGCTCTTTCCAGAAACATTCTGTTAAATAAAGTCCAATATGAAAAAAGGTAATTTTTTCAAGTAATTTTTTTCTTCAAAAATCACAAAACACCTTTTGAAGTATGTGAGGGAAGGACCAGAATAGAAACTTAGCAATATCATTGTGATCTCAGTGCAGACTATTATATATAGATGAGCTGAATTCTTTTTTGGTTAAACTGCACGCAGTATTTATGCAACAGCAGGATTAAGTTTCACTCATGACTCATAATAGTATGTCCAGTTCTCGGCTTTCCAGTACAAGACAGACAAGGATGTACTGGACAGAGTCTAATGAAGTTACACAAAGGTCATTGAGTGACTGGAGCGTCTCTGCTACAAGGAAGGGATGTGAGGGAGCTGGGACTGTTTAGTAGAGAGAAGAGAAGGCTTGTTGAGAGGAACTCATCAATGTGTGTAAATAGCTGGCGGGAGGGTGGAGCCAGGCTCTTTTCTGTGGTGCCCGGTCGCGGGGCAGGAGGCAATAGGCATAAACTTAAACGCAGGAAACTCTGTCTGAACATCAGGAAACACTTTTTTGCTGGGAGAGTGGCTGCGCTCTGGCACAGGTTGCCGAGAGGCTGCGAAGTCTAAATCCTCAGAGATATCCAAAAGCTGTCTAGACGCAGTCCTGAGCAACCAGCGCTGGCCCTGCTTGCGCAGGGCGTTGGACCAGATGACCTCCCGAAGTCCCTGCGGACCTCAGCCAGTCTGTGATTCTGTGCACTCTGGCTCTAAAGACAAAACTTAATATGCACAAAAAGTGAAAGTTGTCCCTGGCTAAGCCAAGAGTTAGTAGAAATAGTTTTCAGTTGGTGTACTTAAAGTCTGCAGGAAGAGGTGGCATATGAATAAATCTGGTTCTCATCATTGACAAGAACTGGGAGTTGATAACTGAATTGGGAGTAGAATTGTGACTTGAAGATGACATCCTCAATGTATGGATGCATATGAAATTTGTTCTTGATATCAATACCATTCAGTTAGCATGGTCACTCATTATGGGTAGTATCTGCTAGAGATAAGACACATGCAATTTGAAATGGTAAAATTGAAGTCTGCAATTGTGATGTAGGAAAAATCAACTTTGAGGTGATACTTACTAATTTTCCTATGCCAATTTAAAGTTCTGTTCTGCAACTCTTTTTTTTTTTTTAGCATTGATAGTAACAGTTTTCACTGCTCTCACTCTGCACTGCCAATACCAAGATCTTCCCATCTCACACAGTCATATGTATAAAGCTTTTGTAACAGTGTCTTTGGGCAGGCTGGGTCCACTAATTCAGGCATAGTGAGAACCAGAAGCTTTTCCAAAATTTTTGTAAAATAAGGAGAAATTTCCAACAAAAATAGCTGGATTTTTGCATGTATGCAATCAGAAGATTGGATCCTAGAATAGTCACCATTTTTACACATATTTAACTTATTTTTGGCTTCTAATCTTTAGCAGAAATGTTTTCATATTTCAGATTTACTTGGAGCAACAGCATTTAAAATGAGGTGCCCTCTGGAAATTCACAGTATAATGTATTATCCTTCCCGCTTTATAACAAGTGCTAAATTCAGTGCAATAGTAAAATGTTTTAGTATGTCTTATAGAATATTGTTAAAAATAGGTTTAATAGCCACTGCCAGTGTTTTTGTATGCCAGGCTAATTCAGTGCTGGTTAGATTTTTTTGAGCTTCACCTTCTGCTAGTGATGGCAGCTATGAATAATGTTTAGCTGTAAAGTGACTGGGGCAAGAAACCTCCAAATAATCTGTGAGAAAAATGAAATAGGATTAGTGTATAGTTCTGACTGTATAAACAGTTTTACAAGCATATTATTGTAAATCAAATTCAATGGGTTCATTTGTTTTCCCAGTTTAAAGATCTTAGGTGCGTTGCGGAACAGAGAGAAGATGGGGTTTGTGCTGTAGCAACTGGAGGGCAGTGGTGGGGGCCTGGAAAAAGGCCAGAGGCTGAGGCTGTACCGTTTTTGAGCTGCACTCCTGCCCTTTCCTGCACCTTGGGTCCTGCATGCAGTAGTCTCCCAGTGCCATGGCTTTTGAGGACAGTGACCTACATAGGATTCAGATTCTAAAACTATAATAAGTCTGCTCCTACAGGAGACGTGTGGTGTAATCCGTCTGGTGACGCAGTTGTCTAGTTTGAATGTGTGCCAGTAATTACATGAGCCAGCCAAGCACAAGGTCAGTGCTGAATAAATGCTCCCGTGGTCCTTTTCAGGCTGTTTACAGCCACCAAAAGCTTCCGTAGTTATATAGTCAGCTTTATAGGAAAGAGGTGCTGCTGTATGTTTGCAGGCATTAGGGCATTTTTATGGTACTTCATAAATAATAACTACATGCAAATGGAAATTAAAAAAAAAAAAAGTCGGAGACAATATAAAATTGTACCAGGAACCTCTGTAGGTTCATAATTAAAAGCAGGAGCTATGTGCCCCGTTTGTATGCCCATAATTCGTGAGGTGTCTCTACCAAGCAATTGTTCTGTCCATGCTTGGGGTGGAAAAATAATTTTGGAAAATATTTCTGAGAATTGCAAGCCCAGATGATAATCAGATTTTATCAGAGGCATGGATAGACAGACACTGCACAGCTGGCAGAAGGTAATGGAGATTGGGTGAATGCTTGTGCTTAACCATTTTGCAATTGATTTTGGTTTATTGTTTTCAGAATTTGGTAGAATATTTCATTCTTTGAACCTATTTTTAACACTTTAGGAAGTGTTTCAAAGGGCAGCTGGCTTCCCTAACTTGGTTTTCAGTATGTCCACAAAACATTTATAACTTTAAACTATAGCAAAAACATTTACTTTAAAAATACGTCTTTTTTTTTTCTCTTTCTTTTTTTCTCTTGCTGGCTTCCTCTCTGCACAGGCTTACCAAGCAAGCTGTGTAAAGAGAAGTGGCCCCCGTGGCTGCTCAAGAACAGTTGAACCAGACAAGCATTTGCTGAGAGCTTAACCTGGAGTTTGTGCCAGATTCAGTACTTTCATCACACATCAAAACTGTTTTCATTTGTGACCACAGGCGGGGGGATGCTTGGAGTATGTCAGTAGCCGTAAGTTAGACTTTATCTATCAGACAGTTATGGCAGTGGGCGCGCTCCAAGGATGCTTAGTGCAAGCGAAACCGCATGCAGGGGAGGCAGGGTAAATGTCATTGCATTTAGCTGAAACTGAACTCAGGGCTGCTTTCCAGCCAGCAAGTGTGAAGCTAAGATTTTACCTCTGCAGTGTGCTGCCATTGCAGCACTGGGTGTTTTTCATGATTAGCTACTAACTTTCTGCATTGCAGGTCTGCATGCGTGCAGCTTTGTTGTCTGTATTGTTACCAGTCATTAAAAAAAAAAAAGACAAAGACATGTTGAGATCTGCAGATACGAACATCTGTATTCCTAAATAGGATAAGAAAAGCAATATTTTGTACTGTTCTGTGGTTGACGTGGAGTTTGTGCTATTCGTGAGGGGAAAACAACACTGAGGCTAGGAGACTAAAGGCTTTTGTACCACCTTCTTGTAAAGAGAAAATTTCAAAACTTATTTCCCATGAGACACCCGATTCTCGAAAATAGTCTTCTTTTGAACTTTTAAAGTAGAAGCCAGCAGGGGCTTTCCTTGGGTAGCAAAGAAGGGGTTTGCAAGTTCCATAAGGACCATCACTCCCAGGCCATGCGATGAAGGGAAAGGTGGTATCTCTTGAGGACAGGCGTTGTCAGAAAGAGCTTAGCCAGAGGTCTCCTTCTGCCTGGTTCTGACGGTAAAAAATATTTGTATCATGTATGCAGTTTTTGTGAAACCGAAGCCCAGATCATGAGAGAAACCCTTAACTTATTTGTAGCAATTGAGAAGAACACCGATAAGCATCTTTCTAAACTTTACATATGCTATGTCTCAGCATCTGTGAAAAGCCAGATGAAAGGAAAATGAGTGTCACGTCTCAAGACGTTGTCATGCTGCAGTGCAGGTGTCCAAATGCTGATGTGCCTGTACAACTATGCAACCCGGTATGAAACTTTTTGCCTATAAAATTGTGATTATGAAGAGGAAACATATTGGAAGACTGTCCTCTGAGAGAGAGCTGGTGGCTTCATCTGGATTTCAGAACTGATGCCATAAAAATACCCAATGAAACAAGCACAGATTGCAGCTTTCTTGTCCTAGCAGTTAATATTGCAGAATTTGGGAATGCTTTGTACTTCCAAATATCAAGCTACTCCTTCAGTTCTTATTGTGTATTTAAAGGTCTAACTTTGGGCATACAAGTCTGGAGATCTGTGGAGATACTAAAGCAATGGTTCTGTGGGAAGGAAGAAAGTAACTGTGGTCAGGGCAGTCATCTGATCTTACTGGTGTAGTTTTGCAGAAAAGATAAATCATCTTCAGGACCTAGCTGAAAACGTAAGTGGATGCATAATTGAATTTGCTGATGATACGAAGCTGGGGGGAGTGGCTGACTCACAGGAAGACTCTGCTGCCATTCAGCATGACTTGGACAGGCTGGAGAGTTGGGCAGAGAGGAACCTGATGAAGTTCAACAAGGGCAAGTGTAGGCTCCTGCACCTGAGGAGGAACAACCCCATGCACCAATGCAGGTTGGGGGCTG
>VZSC01005451.1:58998-149001 GCA_013398225.1 Steatornis caripensis
ACTTCTTTACTGTGAGGGTGACGGAGCCCTGGCACAGGCTGCCCAGGGAGGCTGTGGAGTCTCCTTCTCTGGAGACATTCAAAACCTGCCTGGACGCGTTCCTGTGCACCCTGCTCTGGGGGCACCTGCTTTGGCAGGGGGGGTGGACGGGATGGTCTCCAGAGGGCCCTTCCAACCTCTGCCATTTTGTGATTCTGTGAGTATTATAGCTTCTAGTATGTATCCTTTTATTCCCTTGGTTATTGTGTTTTAATACACCTAACATAAAATAAACCCATAATGAAATAATAGAATTTAGAAATGAAGAGGATGAGATATTGAACTGGTGCCCATTACTTCATTTTCTTTTCACAGAAGGTTTTCTGCCCTGATAAAATATTGAAGAGTTTGTAAATGAGCACAGCTTTTTAGCTTTTGTGTGCCACTGTGAATTTGAGGTGAGTGTAGTTGCTACCCAAGGATGCAGAGCTTGTTGGAGGGTTAGGTATGAGAAGCTGAGTCAGGTTACCCAGACCCCAAATACTCAAGTAATTCACAATATTGTGTTATTAACCTGCAGTTATTGTATCACAATGCCTTATAGTTGGCACCAAAAAAAGTTAGTCTCTTCTAACATCTCAGCAGGTTCGTTAGATTAGCTTATTATTCAGACTGAACATCATTTTTATAAAATATTGCTATTACATATTTACCGATTTGTTTGTTAGTATGCCACAAAGTGCTGTGATGAATCATTAGAAATAATCTTATTTGCCAAAATAATGAGATATATCTGTTAAAGCTGTATTTTTTAATGTTTTTATATTCTGTCTGTTTTCTTAGGAAATTGCTTTGTTTAATAAATCTGCAGGCTATTTTCATGTCATTAATTCAAAATAGATGTGGAAGAAAATTTTCTTTCACATATAGTCCATTTTGCTTCAAAATTATTTTTTTAAATGGCCTTCAGTATACCAAAGGGAAATTCTTTTATGCCTTTTAAAAGGAGATGTTAGGTGTTTTTCCATGAGTTCCACGCCAATATTTTGTGCATTGGTGTAATGGAAGCATGTTGCATGGTCAACCTTTGGACCAGGTGTCAGTGGTTCCTTTACAAGTTCTAGCATCAGATTGGCTTCACTGTGTAATAAAACTATTTGGTAAAACCCTGTACAAACATTGGCTGGTAGAGGCAAGCTCTCCTGACCTGTTCGGTGATGCAGGAAGCACAGCAGACAAGGAAAAAGAAAACGGCTCCTTAATAAGATTTTGTCTCAAATTAAAATAAACACATCATTTATCTGTGTCATTTCCTGTCACATTGTGCTTAACAGCGTGTCTATGGCCAACCTTTCAATACTCTGTCCTTTTAATACAATTTAGCCTTCTGCCCAATTTATTTGTTGTTACCGAAAGTCAGTATTATATTACTGAAGCATATCCATGCTGGAGAATTAAGATAGTAAAATACGGAGTGTGCTTTATGCTCGTTGTAAGTTACAGCTTTTTATTTAAGGAGAAATAGTAATAATCGGCAGGAATGGAAGTGGAATTACAGTGCATTGTCGTTCAGTGGTGCAATATGTTTTTGCCTTGGAGCACCAGAGGATTAGTAATTATATACCTATCACTTAAAAGAAGCAAAAAAGGATGTGTCCAGTTTCTGGTGGTATGTGCCATTTCCTCAACTCTGTGTTCTCTTCGGAGGGAAAATCCCTGAAGTGAATCTGGCATAACAATACCAGCTCCTTGCCGTATGTGGCTCTGACAGATAAGAGCTGAATATTACGTTACTCCATACTTGTGTGGAGCGTCAACAATATCAACAAGTTGGAGGTGCTTCTAAAGCAGTGTTGAGTACTGCAGATTTAAATTTGTAATTCGAAATCAGGATGTGATAACTGCTTCCTACTCCATTCTGCATTTTTTGTTAAAAAAAATCTTATTTGAAGTTCAATTATCATTAGAAGTGCCTTTATTCTTTGCTTGTTTGATACTGTGTTACAATTTGCCAGAAGCGCAGCAGTCACCTTTACCATTCAGAAAGTACGACCGAGGAAGACAGTAGGCTTTTGTTTAGTCAGTTGTTCTTTTGTACGTAGGGGTAATTGGTTTATCTGTTATCACGGGGTGGTTCCCCTCTACCTGATGATTGGTTGGTTGTGTTTTTTTCTTTTCTTCATAGCTGTGGACATTTATTAATTTCTTCTGCTGGTCATCTTAAGGGCTTGGTGTCTCTTTTTTAGTTGCGCTGCACCTTACATAGTTTGAGCGGTGAGAAGAATGATGTAAGTCAGCAGCTTTCCAGCGGCTCTTGACATTTCATAAACCAGTGTTTTATGGATGTTAATTTCTTTATAGAGTCAGGGCCTTGGAATTTGGGTTCTGAAGAGCAATATTTTTCAATATTGCAAAATTGTATTTTCTTCTTGCTAAAAAAGACATCTCTGCTAGCTGTTTCTGTGATGTGTGAAGGTTCATAAACTTCTTGTATGCTTTGCATTGCCATAGGGTCACGTTACTTTTGGGAACAGAGGTTTCAATGCAGGAGCAATATAGTATTTACTTATTTTTATTAAGTGAAAAATTGTCCAGTCTCACTATGATATTCATAATTACACTAAAGATCAGATTTTTCTCAGGTTAAAGTTCTTCTGCTCTGCGTCTCTTACTTGACTGTGGCATTTAGTACTATTTCAAGAAAAAACGGGGTTTTTGTTTTATTTTGGAAATAAAATCTAAACTGAAATATGCAAAGTTCTATCCGAGAAGTTCTTATAAAAAATGAACCCCCTCTTTGTGATTTGTTACAGTCTTACTTTGTTTTTCATTTCATGTATTCTTTCCTGCAGATCTGGTGTGGTAGTTGGCTAATTTAATTACCGCCTCTCAAAAAGGATAAGTATTTGTAGAGTATAAAGTGTGTCATTTTCCTTCAGAGGGAACCATGATCGGAAGAAGACAGAAGTAAAGTGTTTGCAAATTAGCAGTGTAGGTGTATTTGTGTGCACCCTTAAAACCTGCAGTTGTTCTGAAAGAATGGTGGCTGCAAAGGTGCAAAATTCAGAGGATCTGAAGATGCTTTTAAAAAACTCATCACTACTCAAACACAAGCTAAGTAGACATGTAGCCAATGGAGTGTTTAAGGAAGATGAAGTAGAACAGCAGTTGCTGCTGTTTAGTTCTTCTGGATGCTTATAATTCTTGGGTTTTTTCCCCTCAAACAGTCTCAGTAGCCCGCTTACCTGGGTTAGCACTAGTTTTCTAATTAAATGGAATTTCAAAGACAAATGCCAGTTCCTCAGTGCCAAAACTTGTCACAGAAATGATTGCTTACAGTGGATCTCTCAGTCGACAATGACCAGAGAGAAGAAAGGTTACCTGCTGCAGCTTTCTTTTTTAGCTCTGTAAACAGCAGAGTGCCCAAAACTCACTGGCTTTGCGAATGTTAAGTCTATTCGGCATCTATAAAATTTACTTAATGTCTCAGACCTAAGCTTGGGAACTGCTCAGCAGCAGCAGTATGTTACAGACTTGTTATCAGTATGTGGCTTAAAAACACTAATGTTGTTGGACTTTGATCCATTGTCATCCTTGTGGAAGTGCCAGCCCTATAGATGCTCAAGTATTTGACTAGCCTAGTTTATTCATTTCACACAGAGCCAGCCTAAAGTATGTCTAAAGTCTTAGCCAGCCTAAAGGCGTCTTGTGCACTTCAAAAATACTTTTCCAGTCCGTCTTGTCCAATCTTTCTTAATGTATGGTGATGCATTAAGGCCCAGTTTCTCTAGAGTGTTTTTTAACCTTTTTTTTTTAATTGAGAAGACAATCAGCTTTCTGACTAATAGTTTTGCATCTATGTGCTGTGTTTCACTGTGCTTGTATTCTTCAAAATCTGTATCCCCTAGAAATCAGCAGGAATGTGACTCAAGCAGTCCAGGAAAATGCTGTAATTTTTCTAGGAAGCTGTAATTTAATGTAATCTTCAGCGGACGTTTTATTGACTGGAGAATCTGCAAGTTTTCAGATAAGTTATAGAGGACCCTCACTGCTGGGACCCATGGACTCAAATACATTTGTTCTTTTCTACCCGTTTGATCTCTGTTCCACCCATTTTTATGTGCCTTGCCCACGATGATTTTGTTTTCTTTAGTGTTCTGCTGAAGAGTGAGCGAGCTGAGAACTTCCTGGGACATGTCACCTAAGTTTAGGTCTCTTTGCTAGTTAGATGAGTGCCTAATTGCAGTTGTTTTTAATGACTGAAAGTGGTTTTTTTTTTGTACTAGGTGATGCAGATGTATCTCCCGTTCTGTGGGATTGCCATATCCAATGCCCAGCTATTTGCAGCTTCAAGGAAGGAATATGACAGAAGCAGGGTAAGTAAAAAATGTGTATTGATCCAATATCAAACCTTCGTCTTTTGTTGCTTCAGATTCCAGCTATGCATACATGTTTGCTAAGCAGGCAGTTTTAACTATGTTTTAGTTCAGAAAATGCGTTTTGAATAGATCTCTATCTTGGCTGAGACGGCAAGCAGGGAGCGTGGGAGGGAAATACGCTCTTGTTGGTGGCTATTGTTTCCTGATGTCGGTTCCATGTTTCACAGTGCTGAAACAATTGCGTTTGTGACACAGACAGCACAGGAGAGTGAGTTACTTTGGCAGAGATTCAAACTCTCATAAAATTCCAGAAATATCAAACTTCTGCCATCCGGAATTTGTAATTTTCAATTCATGTGCAAATAATGTGGATATATCTTTATAAAAGTAAGCAAGAAAAAAAACTGTATGTGAAGGGTTTTGACAGCATGTGTCTGCATAGATACGTTACTCACATTACTCGCGATTGCTGATGCGATGCATGAGTTGGGACAGGAGGCTCCAAAGAAGTGAAAATAATGCTGAGCGCTCACATGTCATTTACTTCTCAGAGAGGTCTTTATTTTTTTAAGAAATAAAATGGTAATTCTGAGGGTGTTTCATAATTGTTGCCTTTTTTATTGTTTTTTTGAATCACCTTTCCTGCAATGATGGGAAATGATACTTTTGATATCATGGATCACAGCTCACCAAAGCTTCAGTAGAAACACCACTGGTTTTCACCGGTGGTTAATACTGTTGCTTCACAAAGCAGGGGGAGCTACAGTGGGGTGAGTGTGTGTATTGAGCACTGACGTGTATGTATATTCAGGATTTTGGTGCTTTCCATGTATGGAAACTAATGCTTTCCACTACTTTGAAAACTACCAGTAGTCCTTTTCTAAAGGTTGATTTGTTTAAGGGTCGTGAAGCATCTGAGCTTGTCTCCTGTTCAGGTCTGACTACAAACCACTACGTTTTGGGGTGGAGATGAGGAGGAGACTTAGGAAAAAAAACAGGTTTTCTGCCAAGTATTTTTTCTTTGTTTGATGTTTAAACAAAGTAATTGTTTGACTACTTAGAGACTTAAAATTTGCTGCAGATTCCCAGCCTGCGGGGAACAGTGACAGGCTTTTGAGGCATCAGCATTTAATCTTCTGAGGGAGGAATTCAGCAAAAAAAGTGTTAGAGACGTTCTCATTCTTCATTAGGAAATGGTAAATTCTGGTGGTTGGACACATCAGGAAATTGGATTAGAGGTACAGATTCTTTGTTTCTTGTTGCTGCTTAAGCTATGCAAGGCATAACAAATATCATTGCCATCTGACAGCTACATGGTGGCCTATACTTTAATTGCATTTTTGTCCCGTTGGTGGTATTTAGCTTTGCCTAGTCCATGACTGAAATTAGTTGGCAAGTAACACGTGATGAACAAGCCCATACTTTGCCGTCCGTATCAAACTGGACACCACCGGTGGCAACTTCCAGTGACTGTGACCAACATTTTGCTAATAAACGCGATGTTAGGAGAGCTGAGAGCTAAGAGCACTGATGTTTATATGCTTACCTATATGGATGTTCTTTAGTGTCAGTGCCCTAAACCAGAAAAAAGGAAAAAGCACACTTCTTTGGACCCATGGTAAGAAAGAACATGGCCTGTTATTTTTAAAGTTGATGAAATAAGAGGGGAACCCTTTCATTTTAAAACGCTGTATTTTACAGACATGTTAGTGGTAAAGACTGGCTTAGAGTGCTATTGGAATATGGAAGTATTGATGTGGGTTTTTTTCTTTCCAGCTTTGAACATGCAGAATGGGTAGTAATCAAGTGAAACTAAGTTTAAATGCACCAGCAAATTCAATTTAGCAAATCAAGTAACTCAATCCATACTGTGTACTTGAAGAGTTGCATTACAGCCATTGTTTCATTTTTGGACCACAGTGAAATAGTTTGAAAGATCCCCATTGTTTGCTAGGAGTTGGATTGTGCCCAGTTGTGAGCTAAAAAATATTTCACTTCTTTCTTTCCTCAGATACCCCCACCTCAGTTCTGTTGCCGTAATCATTACAAACGTTATTAGAATGAAGATTTCAATGGATCACGTGTATTAAAATCAATCCCAGAGGTTATGCCTCCTTTGCAATGCTCCATGTATTTATTCATTCTACAACCAATACGGGAGTTTTCTGTCCTTGTATGCAGGCTTTACTGGAAGTGGTGAATGACCTCTTTGAGGAACAGACTGACTTAGAGAAAATTGTCAAGAAAATTATGCATCGGGCCCAGACTCTGCTCAAGTGTGAACGGTGCTCAGTATTACTTCTGGAAGATATTGAATCACCAGTAAGTATGTTTGCACATTCTGTAGAGAGGCTGATATTTTGAGTGGTGTAACAGCTGCTTTTATTGTGCAGAAGCTGGTTTGTATCATACGTAAGTACTGGACAGGAAGCATTCTTCCAGCACGTCATTCTTAAGTTAGGTACAGGTTGCATCTTTATCAAAGAGTTAAGGGTAAAAGCGTGAAAACTCATGGGTTGAGATAAAGACAGTTTAGTAGGTAAAGCAAAAGCTGTGTGCACAAGCAAAGCGAAATAGGAATTCATACGCTACATCCGATAGGCAGGCCGGTGTCCTGTCGTTTCCAGGAAAGCAGGGCTTCGTCACACGTAATGGTTACTTGGGAAGACAAATACTGTAACTCTGAAAGTGCCCCCCTTCCTCCTACTCCCCATGTTTTTTATTGCTGAGCACAACATCATATGGTATGGGATATCCCTTTAGTCAGCTGGGCTCGGCTGTCCTGGCTGTGTCCCCTCCCAGCTTCTTGTGCACCCCCCAGTTTGTTCACTGGAGGGGGCAGAGTGAGAACAGAGAAGGCCTTGACACTGTGTAAGTACTGCTCAGCAGTAATGAAAACATGCCTGTGTCATCAGCGCTGTTTTCATTACAAATCTAAAACGCGTCACCATACATGCTACTATGACGAAAATGAACTCTGTCATAGCCAAAACCAGTATAGCCACTTTTTCAAACGGAAACTGAAAGGTACATTTACGTTTCCTTCTGGTCGTTTGAAAGCTTTTAAGGAGATGTCTGTAAGTTACTGGTGGATCTGTCAGTGGTGTGATCCGGCAGATATGCTGTGATTCTCGGTTGTCCGTGTGATGGAATTAGTGCTTACTACAGAGCAGCTAGAGCAGCTTAACTAAGCAGCAAGGTGCTCCTCTGGTCTGCTTAAAAAAGAAAAACGACCTGTTTTGTTACCAAATATTTATTTGTATAGTTCCTTTCTTACATGGTATAGCCACTAGAAAGAAAAAAATCCTGTCTGTAGCTTCATTTACATTTACCTAGAATTTATGACCTTGCTAACATTTTCAGGCTAGTACCTTGTTGGATGGGTGGTGCTTGCAAGCAGTTTCAGAACCAGAAACAGTTGCATCATCAAACAAATCTTTAATGCTCATTTTTAGAACTAACCTTTTCTGCATATGTTCCAATAAATAATTATCAGGCGTCTTTGATGTTTCTACAGTGTTCATACTTTCGCACCTGTTATTGTTGTTAAACTGTTTTTCAGCAAGCTGAAATACTTACGTAGTTTCTATTCTTGTATGTAACATGTTACATCTTTAATCAGACTACTGGTCCCTTAGAAATAACAAATAAAAATAAACTCATCAAGACTTCAACTGAGCATCCTGTGCATTCAACAAATCAGTGGGCTTTACAGCCATCTAATCGGTGTCTTCACAGTAGTCAGCTTCTGAACTTCTCATGAATGTTTTTTTCTGAAATACTGTATTTTAATGTGGAAAACCAGCAAAACAGTAAGGGCTGAACCTGCGACACAGTTTTCTCAGCTACTTTTGGTGGCCACTACTCCACAGGATTTGTTCCTTCCTGAAAGTTTTCCGCTCTGGCTATTGGCAGGGGTGTGTTTGAGAGTAGCTATGCACATTTTAACAAGTTTCCTTAATACTTTGCAAAATAAGTAATGAGAACTGCTCTCAGTTCCTAAATGACAAAAATGGTGTGAAAAGGTAAGTCCTCTTGTTATTTTGACCTAGTAATTTTCCCCTGAAGTAACAGAAAATCTGTTGGAAAAGACATTTGCGTGCAAATGTCTAGATCGTCATGTTACGTGTTCTAGTGATAGGAAGAAGCTTTTGCATTGGGCAGGTGAAGTGAAAATATGACTTTAAGCATTACTGAAGTATGTTTTTTGCAATTGCTGTGTCCACTTGACCAAGGGATAATTATTTCATTGCAGAGCTCTGTTAAGTTGAACAGATGGACATAAGCTACATGAAAGTATTTGTCAAGAATTGGATTTCATGCAGAGTTTTGGCAAGGGCTTTCACTGGGGCTTTGCAGTACTGCCGTTCGTAGGGTATGAGAGCCTGTTTAAAAATGTTTAACGTTTTTATGAGTACTGTTATTGGTAGTAAAATAAGTGACTGCCTTTATATTGGTAGCTCCCAGTGTTTTCAGGCTATTCAACACAAACTGTCCTCCTTGCTACTGATTTGAGAAGCAGTTGAAGGATAAAAATGTTGCTTGTAATATAATTCTTTTTTCTATCCACGTATCTTTGGATTCACTGACTCTGTAATTGATTATTTGTTGCAGACCTGTGACAAGTCTAAATGATTATCAGAGACAGAATCATAAGCTTGTGTGTATGGCAGAAAAACGCATTATTTTCTTTCCTAGAGGAAAGATACGATTCTCATTTCATTTAAACTAATAGAAATTAAGTACTTTCAGTGGATTATGTGCTAAATTACACTAGCATTCATAAAAGCAAGACTGAGGTTTGTATTCATTTATATATTCTCTGTTACAGAATCATAATGCTTCTAGTTTCCTTTCTCTTTCTGGACCCCCCCCACTGATTTTATAATTACAAGATACAGTTCTACTACATTCTTATGAAATGCCACTATGTTTGCAAGTATAATATGGTTTTTATTTTTCACAGAACAGTACATTGTGTTAGTAGCAGGCTGTGGGTGGCATTGTTCGCTTCAGTTTTCTGCTCTTGGTACTGTTTCTACCTTTGAGCACGGAGGGGTTTTTTCCAAACAACAGGCAATGAGTTCTCATTCCTCTGGACCGAGTTCTGAAATGTGGACCGCCAAGGTATTCAGTTACTCCTAAACTTTTTCTAAATAGTCATAAACCTTAGGTTAATTTGGAATAGGAGAATAGCATCTTGCCACCCACTTGGTCATTTTTACAAGCGGCAAAACAGTTATTTACTTGATTTCCCTGTGTTTTGGAGGGTTAACCTATATATCAAAATAGAACTCTATAGAGTAACTCAATGTTAAGCCATGTCTAAAATATCGTCATTCATACATCGCCTGAAAAGCTTTTACAACTGAAGTGGAAGATCGGGACTCATACTAGCATCTAAAAACATTACCCATGTTCCGTGTCACATTAGCCGCTCTTAAAATGTTTCACTTATGTGCCGTTGGCACATATGTTCAAGGAAAATTGGTTGCAGTTAGCAGTGCATATGAGTCTTTCTGTTTATTTTCCTGTATTTAAAAATGTAAAGTTTTAGTAAAGCTCTGTAATTCACGTTCCAGAGCCTTTTGAAGGGAAGCATATACTGTTGCAGAAAAGTTCCATGAAGAAATCCAACAATACCATCTGATTTGATATTGTTGTTAGCAAACTGTGCACAGTGTGTCTTTTGAACATGCATCCTCCACTGGGAAACTACAGATTGAATTTTTATTCTAAGATCATTGGATAAAAATACAGTTTAAATGTAGGAACCTTGCATTACTGTTTTCTTACACATTTATTAATCTTAATAACAATTTGAAATTACTTTTTTTGTGACAGGTGGTGAAATTTACAAAATCCTTTGAGTTGTTATCTCCAAAATGCAGTGCTGATACTGACAACAGGTTAGTGCTCATCTCTTCTATGGTAATGGGGTACTTTATTTTTTTTAATGTAGTTTTAAATTTGCTTGATCATAGTGTTATTTTCTTATGGAACTTTGGATAGATTTGATTAAAGAGCATGAGCCTACAGTTTTTACTCAGACACGACTCCTGCTTGCATCGAATGGAGACTTGCTTGAATAAATATACATGCCTATATTTTTTTATATATGTGTGTATACGTATGCCTAACATCGTATCAGTGTCTCAGAGAAGAAACCAGGAAATAACGGATGACTTTTTTTTGTTGTTGAACTCGTGGAGGACAACACACAAATGTTGTTTTGCATGGTTAGTACTGAAGTAAAAATGACAAAATTATCTTAGATCGTTTGTTGATCTCTTACAAAACGCCTCCTTAAAGTTATGTTGAAAGGTTTCCAGTAAGATTTTATTTCTGCTCTTGTCATCAGCTTGGAAAGCCTGAAAATCTCAGAGAACATGTGTATCTTAGAAGTTGTGTTCCTGTGACTGAGTTTTGTTTGGGAACCCAGTCAAAATAGAAGTATATGTTTTCCTTAGTAGGATTTGTATTTAAACATTGATAAGGGGCTAACTGTAAGTAGTAATAGAAAGAGCTTTTTGTCCATGTAGGGTTACTGTATTAATTCCTAGAAGATAACACAACTGGTAACAGTTCACGTAAAATGTCCTACATACCAAATGAGTGGACGAAGATTCAAAACTGTTGTGGAAAGGATTCTCCCATCTTTCAGGGCCCAAACTCAGTGATTATCATACACATTTTTTACAAGTCAATTAATACTAAATCAGTTAATACTGATTCTGATCAGGATTTTTCATGTCAAACGTCTGCCGTAATGACAAACCTAGCCTTCTGTCCAACTTGCTAGCCATGTCTTAGCAAACTCGAAGATGACTTTGTGCTTTGCCATATTTAAGCCCTTTAAGCAACTTGAAAAAATATTTTTGGGCAAGTCACCTTCTTTTGGGCTTTATTTCTTCATCTCCAGTGTGGTAAGAAGCTGCTGCTTCATTAAGGTGAGTGTGCACATTGTACTCCAGATTATGACAGGTCGTAATTCTTAATGCTTTTCATGGATTGATCTCGCAGCATTACAAAAAATGGGTAGTGTTATTTTTAAGATGTGCGAGCTGACAGCAGAGTCCAGGGCCACACAGAAAGACGGGTAGAAGCTCTTCCATGCTCTATCCACTAGTTGAGAAATGGGAATGGTGAGACAATGGAAAAGGAAAACAAGTGATAAAAAATAAGAAGGTTTAAATATGAATAAATAATCTGCTGATTCTTCTGGGAATCACAAGTTAGCTTTTTGACAAAGAGCTTCAGGTAGCCGTTGGTCTTTCGTAGGTCAGTTAAATGGATGAAAATGCATTCCCTTTGTTCAGGGACAGGAGTATGAATCAAGGGATGTGACTGTTATTCTTGTTTTTCTCAAACTTGATTTGTAGCCAGATTAGTCAAAACAATGTAGAGTGGTTTCAAGATAAGCAAGCTGGCTCATTTCTTGTTACCATAGTTATATTAGCACGTTACCAAAAAGCAATTTGTAGTAGCCTGCTCTGCACGTAGTCAAGTCATGATTATTTTAACTTTGGTCTGAGACGGGAATAAACACATGCAACCTAGTAGCTAGTCTTTATAAGATTCGTAAAGGTCTGTTTCTGTGCATCTTAATAGAAAGATTTATTGCGTTTTCTTTCATTTTTCATCCAGTGGAGAGTGAAGTTGGTTTTACAAAGACCAAGGTTAGAGTGGCAGGTATGATGTCACGTTTGGATCTAGCACAGGCACAGCTTGAATTATTGGCATTATAGTGGAAAAATAAAGGTTATTTAGGATACAGAACAATGCCGTGAGCCCTTGACATTTGAGCATTTTTCTAGTGAGTTTTGCCCTTTTCGTTCTGCATTCTGCAGCTCTGATGTAAAGTCAGGAGATGTTTCATGTGGAAAAAAATGGCAAGATGAGTTTCTTCATCATTACATCAGTGAAGATAAAAATTATTTCTTTGAAATTGTAGTGGAAATCCAAAGAGATTATAGGCTCAGAACAATTCTAGTTATAAGTTTTATGTGAAAGAGAGGGAATCTCCAAGGACCGTGTAACTTTTCATGTCCTAACCTACTTTCTCACACAGTTTTAGAAGAAGGTGGCTTTCCTTTTGTCATTCTTACATCTGGCTAATAGCAGTTCAGCTGTTTAGTCCCTTAATATTATAATGAATACTCGTATTGTTTTTCTTTGCTGTTGCTTGTAAAGAAATATCTTGGAAGACCACACTTGCATTTATCTGTTCAGTTTGCCGTTTTCCAGCATGCACCATGATCAAGTTTGTTTAGTATCCATCATGGCATACTGATGCTCTCCTTTTTGCCAATCATTTTGTTCTTAAAGTACAGGTTTACCAAGTCTCCTAAATTTTCCCTCCCTTTGAATAAAGATTGCATAAATCTTAGCAGCCTTGAGGGTTCAGTTCTGATATATTCTGGATGAAGATGAGCCTGAGGGAAGGTGCTGTGGGCTACGTCTTTCCTGCACAGAAGTCGTCATCTTGGCAGATGATGTAGCTGAGATCACAGCTCTCTGACCTGCTTACAGGTGGTAGCGAAGAGATAAGCTGCCTGAGCCAGAGTGTGGGTTGTGCAAGAGAAAATACCTGTGCTCCCTCCCAGTTGGGCTGGTACAGAGAAAGCACTAAAATCCCTGCTATCGCTGTTTCCCTGCCACTGTCCCAGGGATGATGCGCACTCGGTTATTACCTCATTCCCTGCAGAGTTTTAATGCTTCTTAAGACATCTTTCTGCTCTTCTAGTCCTGGGAGCTGGAACGGTTCATGTCAGTGTTCAGAGAGGATTGAACGTACCTGTGGTTTTGGCTGTGCCGCTTCCCTACTGTACTTTCTGCCATCCCTACCAGGGAGGCTTTGGGGAAGATAGCAAGGCAAGCAGCTGCATGAGGGGAGCCTGCAGCACTGCTCAATGCTCTTGAGCTGAGTTTGCTCTCCTGCCTGGCACGCGGTGCTCCTGCTAGCATGTGGACAAAATGGGGAGATGGTGGCATGCAGCTGCCTGCATCAGTCCAGCAAGACTTACAGCTTTCCACAGTTTGAAGAAAATTGTGCTTGGGATTTTTAGAGTAGCTTCTTGAGTGTTCTGAGCTGCTGAGGATGGAGAGAGAGCCAGCTGGCTGTGATTTGCATCAGAATTAATCATTGCTATTCCCTCCTAGTTGAAAGTTGAGTGCCTCTCTTCCAGAGTGTAGTTGTAAAGCACTTGCTAGGAATGGAGGCAACATAGTAGAACATACTTTTAAAACTTCTTCCTGAATTACATCTTGTTTCTTTTACTTGAATTCATTTGCTGCTTAAAATGCTTGACGCACATAATCCAGTCCCAATTTAAAGTGTCTTGTGTTATAATGATAATATCATGTTGAATTTTAAGGTATGAACTGGGAGCTATGCATTTGAAATTAGATTCTTATCCTTAAAGATTTCTTTGCTTCTCAAGTATTAATGTCCTGAAATAAATTTTAAATTATAAACATGAATTTTTTACTTAGCTCAAAACCCACTATATTTCTGTAAAGGTTATTGTCAAAGTATACAGGTAACGTTTATTACAGTCACTCAAAATTCTTATCCCAAATGGAAGTTGATACACTTTGATTTATTTGTGTAGACCATTATTATTATTATTTTTGTCTTTATTTATAGTCTTTTAAGAATATTGAATTTCTTTCAAATGAGTGACTTAGTTGAATTAGCCTCCAGAAAATCAATACAGCCAACAAAAATCAATCCTTTCACTTTGATTGAGTCTTCCAAGCATTTTATTGTGTGTCCTTCTTTCATTCATGTGTATTTGAAGCTTCAAGCTATTGTAGTCTTCTCCATGGCTGCTTAGAGTCACTTTTTTCTAGGTAATGTTTCTCAGGTGTTGGAAATGGATCAGTTTTCTTTTCAAAACTAAACCAACATGCAAGCATTTATTCACACGTGAATAGCTACCCCTTGCCAATGTCAAAAACTTGTCTGCAATAAGTCAATGAGAACTTTCCTGCTGATTGAGGTATAAGGTGAGAACTTTAAGGTCTGTGTAGGTATAGAGTTTTCTGGAGAAGCTACAGCAGTGTGGTGAGTTGAGCCTGTAATTCTAGTGTCTTAAGCTCATTTACTGACAGCTTTCTAGCACCTCAGTAGTTGTGGCAGAAGCTCAGCCAGGAAAAAAAAGAAAGGAAACCTTCACGTATTGCATGTCTACTTGTCTGCCTCAACACACTTACATTATTGATTTTAAGACTTACTTCATGGTCTGTCTCTTCTTCAGCCATTCAGGTCTGGCATTTCAGACTAAAATAAAAAAAGTGACTTTTTTGACAGGAAAATTATTAAAAGTATGAATTAAAAATGCCTCAAGTTATTACAGTAACTTGAAAAATAAAATCTTAGAAGTATATACTCTCAGGTAGCTCTACAGAAAATATTATTTAGAACTGGTTGCTTTTGGTGAGCAGGCCTGTATCCCACAGAAGCTTGGAACTCTGGATTCATATGTAAATGCATCTCATCATTAAATACTGTATTTACCTTACTTGAGAGATCAATGCTGTTTTCAATGGAAGGAATTATGTCAAGGAGAGAATTTTTGATGTACCATTTCAATAAATAGCAAACGATTGTTCCACAGATCATGCTTAGTAACGGTTAGTAACTGTGAATGGTTCTGCTGTTCCTATGAATATGTCTGTAAGACATGCTGGACTTTGAAGAAACATTGACGATATTCTTTTCTTTTCTTCCTTTGCTATGCCTTTTGATAGTTTCAAAGACAGCGTGGAGAAATCGTCATCTTATTCTGACTGGCTAATAAATAATAGCATTGCTGAGCTCGTAGCTTCCACGGGTCTCCCAGTGAACATCAGTGATGCCTATCAGGATCCTCGCTTTGATGCTGAAGTAAGAGATTTTTAGAAAAGTAGATATACACCACATTTTTGGCATTGCAACTAATATAACACAATTTTATCCTTATATCCAAGTGGCTGTAAAACATGTGAATATTTATTTTGAATTACTTTTTCTATCCAGTATGTATTCCTTCCAATCTGATGGTGTTGGCATGACTTTACACAGTAAACACAGGTCACTGTATTAGTGTATGACTTTAGGTATTTACTTAGTCTGTTCATGGTTCATTTTTTTCTATTTATAAGTGATACGTTCTTCTGTCAAGTGCTTTGATATTTATGCAAACTGATTTTTATTGCTGAAAATTCTGCTGTTGGTGTTCACTGTTGGAATGACTAGGACTGTACACACACAGAGTGTAAACAGAGCGGGTAGAGAGGCAGTTTGTGATCTAATGTAGCCAACTAACCTTTTAATTTGCACAAATAAAATACATATACTGGATTAGTTATTTCTCCAAGATATGTATCAGTTCTAATAAAAGTTGTTTGTGTATCTTGAGGTGTTCATTCCAGCATCAGGAAGGTGTAGATACAGGTAAAAATGTCTATGTATACTTAACACCTCAGTAAATGTTAGAGGCATATGGAAGGACAAAATCTTCACTGAATTCTATTCAGTGAAACAGTATTACTATGGGGGACTCGGCCAGCAGTTGGGCAACAAGTTAGTCAGTGGACAGCCTTGGTCAGCAAGCTTGCTAAACTGTATTACTACAGTAAGCATGCTTGGAAGTGTTTCATGTTGAGAGTTTGCTTGGTTCCGGTTTTATTCCGTGTGTTGTTAAAGGGATTATCTCTCAAACCAGCAGAATTTGTCCAAACAAGAAAAATAAAGAGGCCTGCTGTAGAAGTGTACAAGACAACTGTGTTGAGGCTAATTTGTTCAGAATTTCAGAAAGTACAATTAATGCCTGGCGTCTGTTTCTTGCCAAAGAGATACACTAAAATAAAGCATGCTAATCCTTGATACGTTTGCAACAGTACATTTAACGTTCATGTCCTGAATACTTCAGCTATCTCTTCTTTGGTTCACAGTGAGTCCTTTCCAAGTTAGAGGCAGTGGCCAATTTATATAGAGAAAAAGAAGATGCTTAACACAGAGGGCAGTAATTATTTTCTGTTGATGGTTTCCTATGAAAATTGAATTCTTAAATTCAGTTGTTACAATCAATTATTTCTACAGTCAAGTATAGTAAGAGGAGCACATTATCCCTTATTACTTAGATAGAATCAAATGTACATTTGTAGTTATGAACAGATATTCTGTCATCTGCTTCTATTAAAAGCATTCTCTCTTTTCTTTCAGAACACTAATTGTCATTTTCAAATGTTAATGCTCAATTTTCAACTAATTCACCAAGAATTTAATGCCAAAGCGTTTTCATGGAGTTCACTTTCAGATATGCATCTGAGGCAATTGTTGCTCCACTCCTGTGGATTTTAGGTGGCATTCCACGCTGATTTCAGTGATGAGTTCTGAGTATGTACAAATAAGCAGTACTCTAGCAAAACCTGAGTTACATCTTTTGCTAGCTAGGAGATCACAGTGATCCCATTCTGCCTCCAGTATGTGAATTATTGCTGGCCTTTTACTTTTCTTCTACCATAGGTTGCCGGTAGTACTGGCAGTTTTAGTAAAAGAACATCTCCTGATCTCCTGTGAGTGGGCTTATCCCACTCTCTTGCTCTCATCTCTTTTGAAAAAAGAAACTTTCTTTTCTTCAGATTTTGCAGCAATGACCCTAAAGAATAAAGCTTATTAACCAAAGAAAAGAGAGAATCCCTGACACTTGTAATAAATTGCAAAGTTTTATACTATATTAGATAGGAAACAATAAACAAGGCAGAAAATTCATCTTCAGGATAAATCGGTCTACAGGACCAATTAAACCTACATAAAAAATATCAGATCTTGATTTTGACCCCATCCTTCCATTTCTTCCTAGCTTGCACTTCTGCACAATTCCCTACTTGCTCTTGCCTTCTGAAAATGAGCATTTCCTGTAAGCCCTCTTTTATAGATGCTTTGCTAAATCCAATTTCAATTTGGCAATTGGGAAGAGTATTTCTAAGGCACACTTAGTCAATAGAGGTTGTCTCTACTAATCCACCAGTGTGAGTAATCCAGGAGTTGTCTGGACGTTGCCTCAATTGCAGTTTGTCTGTAATTTCAAATCAAAGTCACATGGTGTAAGCGTTCTGTGGCAAAGATGGTTATGTTTTTATTTTCTTTGGAAATTTTTAGAATAACCCTTGTGACTTTTGGTTAATCTTACTGTAAGTAAGGCTTCAGCAGAAATTTTTTTCTGAGTGAGAGCTGATCCATATGAAATGGCATTTGTAAATCTAAACTTACTCCATGACATTTCTTTTACTAGAATGTAACAGGCTGCAAATAGTGTACCTACCACTAATGGAAGCTCTCCTTTCTATGTTTCAGGCTGACCAGATTTCTGGCTTTCATATAAGGTCTGTTCTGTGTGTTCCTATATGGAATAGCAACCACCAAATAATCGGTAAGACCTTCCTCATAGCTGCGCCATTTTTGTGCTAATGTAAATTTAATTCTGTCTTTTTAATTCTATGTTCCTGTTTCTTTTTCCCAGCTGAATATTATTAAGAAGTTACGGTACCTAGGATGCATGCTTAGTATCCAAGAAGGGATGTTTTGACTTGGATACTGTGTGGACTTTTTCAGCTTTCCCATTGTGCCATTGTTAAGTTATATATTGTATTGAAACTTGAGATTAACAAGATGAAAACAGAAATTCTAACAATATTAGTGAAAAATGTTTGATATGCTTTGATTCTTTTCTTGAGTCTCTCTTTGTTGTGTGGAACTCGGGCAACTGTTGCTGTTGTCCAGCAAAGTGGTCATTTCCCTCTTCAATGACAAACTACGCAGCCAGGGAGGACTTACCGGAGAGGCTGTGGCAGCTGTCAGAGCTGCCTGTGGCAGTGGTGCGTGCTGGATCAGGATGTGACAGGGTTTTATTGCTTGTTTGATAGGGTGCTTCCCAGCTGCGATACACCTGCAATTGACCCTGTGTTATTACCTGCTTTTGGCACAAAAAGGAGCAACATTTGTGAATAACAGCGCCGGATTTCTCTGTTAGCTTTCCACAGAAGAATTCAAGTCAAAGTGATAGCAATTTAAACCGTCAGGGCAAGAATTACATCCCTGTGTGTGGTGGCTGCCAGTGAGAGCTGAGATCAGTAATGTGTTGCTGAAGGCACTCGGTGCCGTGCAGGATCAGGATCCTTGAGGTTATTCAGCAGAGATGATGTGGGAATTGAGTCTTTTAGAAATATGGCTCATTGTTTGTTGTGAAGTGTGTATTATCTCAAAGAAGTAAGAAGTAAATGAAGCCTTGACTGCTGATAGTTCTTAGAGTATTTTTCTAAGGGCATATTGTAGCTAAATGAAATAGAAATGGTTTGTTGCAGTAGAACTCAGTATTAGTTCAGGTAGAGCCAAGAGCTTTGAACACTTTTTCAAGTGGTTTAAGGAAATGAGAATTTTTTTTCATTGGCTCAATAACTTTATGGCCAGTCATGAGAAAAAAAGGAATTCTATGCCCAGGTGATGCTAAACCAACTAAGATTTTAGGAATGAAGGTACTGATTCAGAAAATTATGTTAGTAACTCGAAATTGCTAGGACACCTTACATGATTGCTGTTAGCAAAGTGCTCAAGTTCTTTCCCAAAGAGATCTTTCACCTTTTGTGGAAAGCATTGCGCCAACTTTTACATTTGCAATGTTATGCTTGGAGAGTAAAGAATAACAGGTGAAAGTAACAGACTGAGTCCTGGTATCAAAACAGTCAGTCTTTCCCATGTTTATGGCTGTTTTATGATTTTCAGAATAAACATTTGCAGTTTTGCTTTTCAATTTGAAAGATGTATTTTAAATGTTACCAATGAATAAAATGTTCTGCATTGTGAATTAATGAATGAAGATTGTAATTCATATTAACTCTTTCTAAAGGGGTAGCTCAAGTGTTGAACAGGCTTGATGGGAAACCCTTTGACGATGCCGACCAGCGACTGTTTGAAGTAAGAGGTGTTCAGTTTTGTAGCAATAACACACTTTTTCAGCAGGGTTTGGTATTTCTGGGTAGTGCTGCTGCAGGCTGCTCTAGGGAGGGGGGAAGAATATGTTGTCTGACTTTGTGGTTTGACATTAATTCTCAGAACTCCTCACTTAATAAGGTTGCGTCCTAATTAAAACGAGTTTCTTGCATCTGATCTTCCTCCTCTTGTTGAAGCCAGTGACTTACCTGTATTCTCAAGATAGCCTGTCCAAACATTATTCCTAATGTTTCCATGCAATTCCTTTTCATGATTAGGCCGGCATTCATCTTTGTGTTTGTATTATAATTGAATTATAATTGACTTTCTTTTCTTTCTTCTCTTTTTAATTTTAGGCTTTTGTTATTTTTTGTGGTCTGGGCATCAACAACACTATTATGTATGACCAAGTGAAGAAATCCTGGGCAAAACAGTCTGTGGCTCTTGATGTATGTGTGCATCTTAATGAAGCATTTTCTTGCTCATAAGTATCATGTGTAAAGGAACCTACTGCTTCTGAAATTATTGTAGTTAGCATCAGTTTCTATATCAACCTTTCTGCACCTTAGAGTGTTGTCTTGTTAAGGTAATGCTGAAGGGAAACTTTATCAGGGTACGCTTGGCTATGGAGCTTATGCACAGCTTAAGTAATTTTGAACCTGGATATCTCATTTGATGCCTGTTTTTTTACATTAGAAGAGGGGACAGTGATGATGGAGAATCTAGTTTCTTAGAGGTATAAGAAAAGGAATTAATCTGGGCGTTTTATGTATTTTCTTGTCCATGAATAACTGGAAACTCCTTAGAATTTGATATTTTTGATAGCTTGCTTTTCTGGTGTCGTAAAGTGTAAGTAAAACATGCTATGAACAGGACAAAATTTGAAAAAAAGTGATCACCATGATTTTTTGATGTCAAAACCAACATCAACTGAACCCTTACCTGATATATGTCTTGCTAGAATAAAGTCAAAGCAGGGTGGCTGGCAGCTCAGTAAGAGCTCTGTTGTGGGTCAAGGCCAGTACATAATGCACGGTCCTGGCATTCAAACATATCACACCTTTCTCTAAAATACATATAGGGTAGCTAAATAGGTGGGAAGCTTTCTCTTTTTTTGCACATTGCCTTTGTAGGAATTCCTTTTTCTGTTTCTGTTCCCCGCCCCCCATTCACGAATAATGACACCTACCAGCTCCTGTAAAACAAAATCTAAAATGCAGAGCATTTTGAAAAATTATTTAAACTTCTGTAAGCTCATTCAACAATAAATAACTGTTATCTGTTATATTCTGGAGATTTTAAACCTAATCATATTAAAAATAGCCTTGATGAGAACAAAGCTTGGTGTTTTCAGGATAGCTTTACAAATTTATGTTATTCCTACTAAAACAATAATTAAGATTGGTTCAAATGAAACTTAAGATCTTTTAAAAAGCATTGTGCAAGACTGATTACTCTAAAAAGATTCCTCCGGTGAAAGGGTAATAATGTCGCTAAGATTTTGGTATTGTTATCAGTTTCACATGTGATAAGAGAAGAAAATGATCTAGCTATCCATGATGTGTGCATCATTGAACTGTGTACTCCTTTGAGTTTGTACAGTACCCCCCATTAAAATAAGAACCACAAAAATAGCTTTGGCCTGATTTGAGATTTGAATGTGTCTTGATTAAAACAAAACCCAAACCAAACTGGATTGCTTTGAAGATGGCATGATTATGTTTTCTTTGCTTTAGGGTTGGAGATACTTATCTATGTATTGGGGACTTACCCTGTAAAGCACATAGGCACATTAAGGCTTTTTGAAGCTGATAGGACTGTTTGTGTTAGAAAACATTCTAAGCATAAGTGGCTTTTTTATTGTTCCTGTATATGTATTCACTTAGGAGAAAAAGGTAAAAACTTGCCATTTCAGGCCTCCTGCAAGATTCCTTATTCTTTACATATCATAGTAATGAATTACTGTAAGCCCTCATACGCCTCAGATATTTGTGTGTTATGACACCTTAGAGTGAATACTCCTCCTGGCAAGGGAAACAAGCAGCGCCAGATACCACACTCAGATACACAGGGGTCAAAGTTAACATAGAAGTTTTGTTATTTATTGCTAAAATCAAGGAAATTTTAATTTCTTGGTTCTTTCTTTGACCTAAAAAAGACTAATAGCCGTATAGCTTGAATGTAGATTATAGATTTGATGAATGGCCATTATGCTTCAGTGAAGAGCAATTCTTTCTATAAATGGGCAGCAACTCATGATAATATTTGTGTAAAGTGATGGAAGATACAGCAGAAAAATACTGAACAAAAGAATGGTATATGCAGAAGGACTTAATCCGTTTTTCAGTAACAGACTATTAGTATTTATGTATTTGGCTAGAATGGCAATGATGCACATTTGAAAACGACATTGATATCAGATGTAAAATAAATCCATTTTATATATACACCATAAGAAGATTGTTATCCAGATATACACATACTGTTTTTCATACAGATTTCTTGTAAGTCTGACTAATAAACAGAAGACCAAAATGTAAATAAATGATGGGGAAGGGTTGACATGTACTCTTCTCATCCCGCGCACGGTCAGACCTTGGTGGGTCCAGTACACAGGATGGCTCTTGCACCTTCTGGAGAGCTTGTTCGTATTGTCACATTAGGATATAATGTATTCCATGTAAATGTGTGCATACTTACAGGTAATAAGAGGAGGTGTACAGTACTTTGTGCATTATATTTGATGCTTTCATCTCCAGGATGGTGTGGCAGAGAATGTCAGGCATAGCACGGAGGTGCTAATTTGTATGCAGTGATGTGCCACTAGCAAAGGCATTAAAGCTTTAGAGTAGAGCAAAAGGCATTATTTAAAGTCTATAAATCTACTGTTCTTTTTACATTAAATTCTTTCTCTTTTAGTTGTAGAACTCCAGGAGAACAATGTGGGAATGCTTATAATATTAAATTACTTACTGTCCTTGATTCCCTGTAAAATTCCCTGCAACATAAACGCCAAATGTATACCTGATAACCTGCAATTAGTTATTATATGCTGACATTCAGAACTGAATTGCCATGCATAAATATTAATTAAATTTGTTTTAAACATCATTGATTAGACTGCAGTACAGACCCCTATTATTTCTACTTGTCAAGTGTACAAAAATGGTTTTTTATCTTTTGTTCTGGGACAGGTGTTATCTTATCATGCAACATGTTCGAAGGCAGAAGTTGATAAATTTAAGGTAAGGATTTCAGTTTTTAGTTATTTCTGAAAATATAATAGTAAATTAAAATGGATGTAGATTATCTGAGAGAAAAGTTTTACCAATAAAGGGACCAATAATCATGTGTTCTCACTGAGTCCTGCCTTGCCAAAGGTAGAGAGTAGGGGCATCGGTGACCTTGCTCTTCCGTCACTGCCAGTGCTCCAGAGCTGCTTCTGTGATAGGCTTTGTTTGTCCTTTTCTGCTTGAGGGAACATTGGGGAAACTCGATGGCACTTCCTTGGCTATGAGGAGTCAGTGTTGCAGAGGGCTCCTCAGGGCTCTTTGGGAGGCTCTCGTGACAGGTATGAGCGTTGGTCTCCTGTACGCAAAGTGCATTGGAGGCTGTGGCAAGGTCTGGGAAGGAGATCTGGACTGTTGTGACCCTGCGCTGCTGGCATTCCCTGCTGTGGCTCCCTGACACCTGTCTGGCTGAAAAATAGCTGTTTGATGGTTGTTTTGGCACTCGGCTGGCTGGCTGCAACCTGATCTCTGCACCATGGGGATGGTTGTGGTGGAAGGAGGAAGCTGTGGGTGACTTATCTGGCGATAAGGGTGTAATATTCACCCTCCATTGTAGTTATGGGTGCAGTAACCCACCCTTTTCTAAACTGAAGATCTGATTACTGAGGTATTGCTGGAATCAAGCATGTTTTGAAGATCATTCCAGCGCTGCAGCCAGCAGAAAATACTTTGGTGGGCTTAATAAGTTCTATTTTAAGTTGGGCAAAACGAACACTGAACACTGTGAGAGAGGGGAAAGAAAGGGATAGCGGACCGTAAATATTTCTCTTTTATTTTTTTCTGTATTTTAGTTTAGCTTAGAATAAGTACCTGTAATATAGCTTCTGTGACTGTCAGGATTCAACTGATACCCTTCTGTATACCAGAGGGCCATACTTCTTGGTTGCTGTCAGCCATTGAAAGACAGTTCTCCATCATGGTCTGTGTAGCTGAAATAAAAGCCTGCTACGTTACTCTTTGGACTTAGATACTAGCATGATGAGGAGCTGTCCTGCTTGTTTCCCCAGGTGTCCTCATTAATAGATTTGCCAGTCTCGAAGTAAGGTATATCTTGTTGTCGTACATTTACCTTGAAGGCATCTAGCTATCCATTTCATGGTTGATTACAAGGTGAAGCAAAATGAAAAGCATTTATTCATTAATAACCCCAATAGATACATTTTATAAGGAACATAGATGAGAAAATGAGGAATGTAACCAAGCTATACTTAAACTAAGCTGAGATATTTTTTCAGAAAGTTTTTCCCTTTCCTATATCCAGTGTCCCACTTTCAATTCCTGACAAAATGAGTGCCAGGTAGTCTTTCTTAATGCTTTACACCACTGGTTGTAAACAAAACAACAAAACCCCAGAGAGGACCAGTGTGTCTTGTGGGCCTTCGACAGAGAGCTCATCCCCAGAGAGGGCCGTCCATCCATGGGATGAAATTGTTCCCCTCTCCGCCATGGCAAAGCTCTGGCAGCCCGTCGCCCTGCCGAGGTCCCCTGAGGCATCTTGCCCTGAAATCACTGTTCTTTTCTCTGTTCGTTATACGGTTACATTTTGTATAAGCCCTTTGTTTCATTAGGGTCATCTGCTGAACTTGACCGGCTAATAAACAACTCCTGCCTAGGGCACGTTTGGGGCTAACACCGTCCCCCTCTCCCTTTGATGGTTTATTGGCAGATGTCGGAGGAAATGTCTGTTACGATTCACCTGACGTTCTGGTTCGGTCGGAACAGTAACAAACACATGTGGTAGAAACATCTAAATGAGAGTAATGCCAGTAGTTCGCTACTGGCTCTTGACTGACACGGACCTAACGGTAATTCATGACTTTGGAGTGACGATACATTTGAGTTGACGACTTTTCAATGTATTACCCCAAACATACTGTAACTGGACCTCAACAGCTTGAAAACAACTACATATTCTTCCTCCTGGTTCAAGTTCTTTATTTCAGTCTTTGTCATCTTATTTCTTTATAGTCTTCATAAAATGCTTTTCCATTAGTTTCTATTTGACTACGATCTCAAGAATATTCTGGTACCAAGTGATAAATTGCAAGTGTACTTGAAGTTTATTTTTCCTCCGGCTTTTACCAGTGAATTAATTTTGTTGCATTACAGAAAGCCTAGCAAGACTAGTTAAAGCTTATTTTTTTTACTCGAAATTTAGTCAATAATTTTTCACTGTTATTGGATGAATTCACAAGTACTAAAAATTCACAGATATACCTGGAGTCTTTTCAATAATTAACCGCTGTGAGCAGGTTCTGTAAAATAAATAACATTTATTCATGTTGCTATTAATCCTGTCTAAGAATTAATGAAAACAAAAAAACTCACCTTAGTAAGAAACCTTAAGAAATCAAATACCTTTCTCCAGATGCTGGGATGGGAAGATGTGCGGAGCACTGTTGGGTGTGGAGCTGGAATTATACAGAGGGAAGTTCACGGTATGAAACATGAGTGTGTGATAATGGCCCACGTCACGCAATTGGCCCATTCCGTATCTGATTTCTGCAATTGTCTAAAAGCAAAGTGGCAACATACTCACACTGAATGGGTTTTTTTTTTTACACTTTTTTTTAAGGGATTCCTCTTCTGGTGTTACTAGAATATAGCTTTCACTAATAAAAAAACTGAAAGCCAAGTTTAAAAAAGCTTATATGATTAGAAATTCTTCTATTAATGAACGGATGGGGTTTTTTCCTCAGAAGAGAATCCAATTATATGAATCATTACTGCAAAAAATCATGTCACCGGCCCTTTTCAATACTTGCGTTAAAGCTTGTGGGATTCGTTAGCACTCGCGCTAGCAGGCACATGTTTCTCAGGAGGCCAGTATGAGCAGGACCGGCGTGAGGCTCAGACGCAGCGTAGGCAGGTGCAGCTGTGCTGGCCTGGATGGAGCCGCCCACTCAGTCTGCTGACTGCGCCCAGGGGGAGTGGGAATGGAAAATTCACGCCCTTAACCCAGTGAGCTTGTTTTAGCGATGAGAAGGGGGCTTCGCCCTCCAGGGAGACACCGCAGAGATCTGGACCCAGAGCCTGAGCAAACCTCTTAGTTTCTGTAGGCGATAATCTGGCCCCGGGAGAGCTCCTGGGAGGTTTGCTATGGCTTCCAGCAGGACGTTGCTGTCTTTGGCTTTGTTTGACATTTGTAAAAGTGCATAGTAATGTTCCCTGTGCCACCTTCCATCTATTTATTCATGGCAGTCAGTCTTTTGTAATACGTTTTCTCATAGAACAAGATCTCTGAAAAAGTTAAAATTTGAGATCAAATCCTCTTTTTATGCCAGTTTAAAATGAGGCTTAAGTGAAAACTTGTGTTGTTGTGCAGTGTAAAATGGGTCCTTTTTCCTGAAAACGGGTAGGTTTTTAAAATGGGGAAAAACATGTAGAAGCTTAATTGATAGAGTTTCAGTAACAGGCAATTGAATCGGAATTAACGTGGGGTATATATCATTGTTCCTGTATTTGGGGTACGTGTTGTACATCTGGGTTCTAAGAAAGAGGATGTGGTTTTTGTGAATGGTTTATAGGATTAAAACGAGAGCAACAAAGCCATACAAATTGTAGTAGGTGTTGTACATAGACTGTCCATTGCCAGTTAATTTTACATTTATTTGATACTAAGTATTTTTCATCTTTTTTTAAAAAAAAAAATATATTACAATGGCTTCAAAAAATTTTAAATAATTTAACTGTGATATACTGCTAAGTTCATATAAAGTGCATAATATTTTTTAGGTTTCTGATCTGTGCTGCATTACTGTGATAGGTAGATTTCTGAGGCCATAGCTCTAGATATAGGGAGAAAAAGTAAACTTTACTTGTCAGGGCATTTGCAAGTGGAACGAAAAAACATCCACCTTGAGTGCAAACATTTCTCACGTATCTGAGGATGTTTGTCTGGAGTCTTGAGCCTCTTTTGTCACAGTGCTTCTCCTCACTTGCATCTATATAACTAAATTAAATTCAAACTGAATTTTGGTGGGATAAGCTAAGGTAATGGACCAGTGAATCATACCCACATCAATATTAATTTAATTTTTAAATTTATCAATATTTATTTTATTTTTAAGAAGTTAGAAATCGGTGCAATTTTAAAAAACTGTGACAACTCCGTTCTCTCTTGTGTTTAAACTTAAAAGACAATTCCGTTATTTCCATTGTGTACTAGCACTAGTGCTTAGCTATAAGCATTTGTGTTATTGGAATAGAAAAATTTAAGACTAGAGAAGTCTGATTCATCTAAGACTGATGCTATCCTATAGCATTGCCCTGTACTGCCAGGTTTCTTCTCATTCAAATGCAGGCTCTCGAAGCCTAAAAATAGTTGGGTTTTAGACAAATACAGAAAGCCGAGATCCGTGAGTAAAGAATGCAGAGTTATGTCCAGGGCAGGGTAATTGTAGGAAGAGTTACTGATTTCTGAGGCAGTAAAGGATAAGTCCTGTGACTTAGCAAGCAGTCCCACAAACACATCACCTTTAAGTTTAACTAATATAGTTTCCAGAGAGAATATGTAAACACCGTCCTATTATCGGTAACATACAAGAAGCTATTTTTAAAAAGCTAATCTAATTGTGCAGCTGTGACTGGTATAAGCCAGATCAATGTTTAATGACTATGATGCATTATTTATAGCCCTGTAAGAGATTCCCTTTTTTAGGTCAAACAGCACACAGGAGAGCTACACAGCGGAAAATAATGTATCACCTGCTTTACAGAATCTTCGATTCAAAATGTAGCGTGAATAACAATTCCTGTATTTCTCAATTCCATAGCCTGAGGTATGGGTAGTTAAGACCTGCCTCCACATAGGGAGGCTTGTCTGTCTCTCTAAAAAGCACAGACATTTAACTAAATAACGATGGAAAGAGTTGAACCAAAAAAGGAAACAACTTTTAGGACTGCTACTGTGATAATGTAAACAGTTGAATCCATGAAAGATGATTTAAGTGAATTTGATACTTGGAGTGCATTAGATGCATTATATAAAATTAATTTGTTATTCATATCTTGTGCTGTTACAATTTTACACCCACCCTTAAATGTGTAACAGTGGGCAGTACAATGAAAAATTGAATTTTATGTATTAATTTTGTCTCCAGTCTCTCTAAGGATTGGGAAAGCATTCCTAGGCTATGTTACTCTCTGCTGTGATGCCATCGTTCAATTTAGAACTATTTTAGTTACTTTTATGTTCTGGTAATTAAATCATTTGTAGTGGTTTATAATAATTACATTATAGTTTTCCTCAGTAATTATATTTCAGAAAGGCAGGCTGGCCTTTGTGTTTTGAACCTCTTGTGAATATTACCACTTAAATATGTATAGCTAGAAGATCAGGTTTTTATGCACTGGCGACACTGCTGTTTCAATCTGTTTGGTAACGTGTTTACCAAGGACCGAAGACGTGTAATCACGCCGCAAAGTCCGTATTGCAAGCCATGGTCCCAGCCATGCGTGTGGTGAAACGCATACAGTTCTTTAGAGACCTGCAATTCTAGGTAAGTGCATGAAGTTGTTCACATGCTTTAGTATTTTTCAAATTATCCCCCGAGACTAGTTGCACAGGCTCTTGGGTTGCTCTTTGGCTGTCACAGGAGGGTCTGTGCTGGCACCGAGCTTTTTCCCAGTGCTATTCCAGCTGCTCACGTTCCACTGAGAGTAGCGGCAATGGGGAGAAAATGAGGAGAAACCTTAGGGTAAACAGGGCTTAAGTGTGCGTAGTGAGCTCTGTTGCCTTTTTCGCTTTTGTGAAATGCACATGTTCACAAGATGTAAAACACAGTTTATTGTCTCTGCTTTTTCGCGTGCGCTGCCCACGTAAGACAAGACCTAAAAAACAGCGTTAAGAGTTTCATAATTTATGAAACGGAGGTCTTTATTGTATTACGTTATTTCATACACTTTCACATGTGCCTATGTCTTCAGTTGTCATGGAAACAAGAAGTCAGGGACACATTGCATACACTGAAAATTATTAAAAATAATAAATACTGATTATAAACAAAATACTGGGGGTTTTGTACTAGTTTCTGAAATGTGAGGCTGTCATCTGTTGACATCAGGCTAGTGCTCTGTAGTTCAAAGATATATACAACTAAAAAGAATTTTATATTTCAGTGAAGAGAGGTAGTGGCATGGAGGAGAGATGTAGGGAAAGATTGTTCGTGGTCTTTTCTCATGCAATGCTTAGGTTTAGGGACATCAAATGAGATTAACAGGGTACAGATCTTAATCTGACTTAAAGATCTCTCTTCAGCAAACATAGTTAAACTGTATGACCTATCACTGTAGATGTTAATGAGTTAAAAACGAGGAATAAACAGAAGGAAAAGGCAAATGAGGACTGTTGTAAGGTGGCAGTCATCTCTGGCACTGGAAATCTTCAAAGTGCAGCTTGTTGAAGCTGAGAGGAGTGCACCAAGAAAGTATGTTTTCTGAGCTCAAATAGTCTTCCCTGTTCTCGGTCACTCTCAAAGCTACGGTACAGGGCTTAGAAGGACCTTTGGTTTGGCAGTACAACTATTCTTGCGTTATTAATCAGTGCCTTCCAAGAGCACTGCTTGGGGAAAAAAAAGGAAACTGCCTTCTTTGCATCACTTTTCATCACCCAGAAAAGAGACCGTGCCTTCTGTGTTTAAAATTGAGAACTCTGACTTGATCGTTCCTATCATAAATCTCAGAAATTGCAGAGAGCAGGTTTGATGAAAACGCCCAAGTTTGCTGAATTGTTCGTTATAGTACAAGCTGTTTCTGTTCCTTTCTTAACCACCTGCCCCTGGAAGTATTTCTGGGTTGTCCTGCTAAAGCTGTTCTTCAGCTCCTTATCTCAGTGCCAGGACGTGTGATTCTCCGGTGCACTTCTCCTAATGCAACAGCCGTTCTCATACAGATATTGTTACCTTCAGGAAACCTGTTCCAGTGTGATAGGTTTTATTGAGAATAAGACATAAAAGAGCAGTATGACAGTGTGGGTGGAAAACGAGGTGTTTAATTTCTTTCATGAGGCTCATCAGAGATAGAGTGGGGCGACTTCAGTGTGTCAGAGACATGAGAGGCACCTGTTTACAAATTACTTTGGAGCTGTCCTGCTAGACTAGTGTCATACTGCAGAGTCTCACCTAATTCTAGGGATAGTAAATAGAAAAAGCTAATGAGAATTCTGAATTTGTTTTCAAAAGTGTAAACATTGAGTTTTACTGAAATTTCAGCATTTGAACTTACTTTGTAGTTGACAAAGATGAGATTAAATCATTGCAAAAGGTCACTGAAAGGATTCCTCTTGTATTTCTGAAATGATCACGTTTGTTATTTCCAGGTGAAAACATGGAGCTCCAGAAGTAAAATGTTCCCTTCCTTCCAGGGCAGATGAAGTATGAATTTTCCAGGATGTTGTGGAGGGAAGGGTTTACAAAGACTAATTTAACCTGGTGAGGCTCAGGCACTGAGCTGCTTTCTGAAGGGGCCAGCCCTCTTGTTGGCTGTAGAGAGGGGTAAAGGGAGGTTATAGCAGTCAGGAGGAGTACGTCCACCCCATGTGCCCGCCTCTGAATGTTTGTAGTGTAACTGGGTGAGTTCCTTGCCCTCGTGTTGTCATGTCATCTGTGCAGGGCAGGGTACTTCTTCAGGTTTTGGTTTCCCATCTGCAAAGATGCGATGGAAATATTAAAACATCTCTGTGAAAGATTTCAACGTTTCTGCTTTCTGACTGCAAAAGATCTGTATGATGTAACTGTATTGCATTTGTATGGTAAGTCTGCACAAACCCAGTTTATTTTGTAGTGTAGCAGATAAGGAAATCCTGTTTTTTAAAAAAATGTTTCTCTTGAGGAAAAGCTATATATTTTTTGAAAGAGCTAAGGGAAAAGAAAGAAAACTGTGGCCTGGAAGCTAGATAAAGCCCACAATTTAATCATGTATCCATGCTCAGACATTTTTTTCTGTTCATTTATGGGTTTAGCACAGCTCATTAAATGAATTTTTAGAAGGGATCGGATTCTTTGAGCAAAGAATGAGTTCTGGTCTGTGGATTGCGTCAGGGCAAGGGTGTAATGCAGATGTCAATAAGGAACCTCCTGTGGAATTTTTTTAGTGTGCAAAGGCAAAATGTATTTCTTCTTAAGTGTTTATGCTATACAGAATAATCTCTGAATATATTTACACTGTAAATTAAAAAGAAGGGAGCTTAAGGGTTAGGATTAAAAAGAAGTGAAAAATCAACACTGATATTCTGACTGCAGAGTAAAGACAGGCAGCAACTAGAAATATTAAATAATAAATGACTACTTCTAAAATCAGCTACTTCATAGCTAGACCAGAGCTTAAATCTCCTCGTTAAATACCTTAACAAGTAATAAACGTCAATCGCTGAAAATAGCAGAAAATTAAAACAGAAAATGGTCAAAACCAGTCTTTGTACTACTTTTTTTTTTAAAGGCTTTCTTCTGTAAAGCTGAAATAAATTTCACTTGATTTGGATAATAATACTAAGAATTTCTACTATAATATTATTTTACAGCACTAAAAACCATTCTAAGTAGTAGTTTTAAGTGTTACTGACTTATTGCCTTTAATAGTGACTGTTTTTCAGTTTCTTAGTAATTATGCACTCTAATACGGTGGTACTTCAACAACAGAAATTTTCAGCCAAGGAGTAATAAAACACAGTTATTAAGTTACTCATACTAGAAAAAGTGTGCTGCTGCTTTGCTGCTCTCAAATACTGCGTTTTGTTATTTACATGGCAAGTCTTGTATTTATTGCATCTGGTTTCAGTTCCAAAACCACAATTGGTTCTGGACTTGAGAATGCTTAGAAATTCAAATTAGAAATAGCAATTGTTGGGGATGTACTGTTGCTCATAAGCGAAGGTGAAATGATTTATTATCCAACAGACCTGTTGTCTGTCCTTCAATCTGATCGGTGATCATACTCCACAAGAATCTCTTGTCAGCTGGAAAGCATCGAGGAATAAATACAGTTCAACATTGCTACACCATTTAGCCAACAACCGTACAAAAAGTGATAAGGCATAGAAGACATTTAAAATGTCATGCAAGCCTGAGGAATATCGGATGAATGATTTAAAAAAATAAAAATCAACACTTGTCAAATGATAAAGTACCATGCCGCAGTCAGTGGCAGACTTGGGAATTTATATTTGGAAAGATTTTCAAACAGGAGGAAAAATCTATCTAGCAAAGACTTGTGCACTTAAATTAAACCAGAATAATTTCAAAAATTGAGGTACTTCAGTGAATAATGGTACTTTAGGATTTCTTCACTGTGGGTTTATCATGATTCTTTTGCCATCAATAAGGAATTATTCCCCCTGCACTTGATAGACATCCCTGTGGACAGCCCTGTATGTGACAGCTCACTGTTCCGAGACTTGCATTCCCACGCTGGCCCGGGAAGACCATTGTCCTGTTTGTTTTAACTCATGGAAGAAAGAATTCTTTAAAGAAATACAGAAAAAATGGCATAGTATTTTACATTTAAAATTACTATTTTTCTGTGCTTGGATTCCTTTTGTAGTCCCAGCAGACTGACAGTTACAACTGGGCATTTTCTGGTTTAAAAAAAGATCAAGTTGCTTTTCACCAAACTTTATTTGGATAGAAATTTTCTAGTTGGCATTAATACCATCAATGTTAATTTTAAAATTAAACTAGCTCCTGATTGGTTGTACTGATTTTAGCACTGGGGGAAAAAAAATAATCTTTTGTTTTCCCTAGCATATACTCTACAAAAGGAAGAAATACTTTTCTTTGTTTATTTCTGTCTCTGTACAGTGTTCTGGCTGCAAACAGTTGTTTGTCATAAATGTTTACTACTGTTGATTTTAAGTTACTAATGGCAAGATTTCCATAAGCTTTATTTTTTACAAAATATTTTACAAAAGCAAACATAAATGTCCCCCGAAGGAAGACGGCAGTGTCCTTTAAAGGCTTTTGACATTGCCAGCGAGTTCATATTATAGCTAGAACCTTTTAATAATTAAAACTCCAGAAAGTGAAGAATGGGAAATGGATGAGAAATGTTTTTCTGAGATGAATCTGTTTGGCCACTGGGTGCCATCCTTGCTCCACTTTAAGGCTGATCGCCTAGCAGCATTTCTGTTGAGCTGTAAAATCCTGAAAAAGGCAATCCCAGTGCAACTTCACACCGTTGTAATGTTTGCGTGTGTGCATGTAGTAGAACGTGTTAGGAGCACACGCGCAGTGCGTCCTCCTTGTGCAAGTCACCAAGAGACTTGGGAGAAACATCCTCACGGGTTCAGCCATGTTACATCCACAGTCTCATATCCAGCAATGGTTTTTTTGCATTCCTCCATCAGCTGGTGAGGGTGAGGCTCTGCTGAAAGATCTGTTCCCACACACGAGTGTGTGAGTGGCCGTGCTTCTGTGCAGTATTAACTTAGGCTCTGGGGTTACTGGAAGGAAAAAATTACATGGATGCACACTTGTTTTCTACATCAATTCGTATTTGGACTATATGGGCCTCTGTCATCCAAGCAAAACTATACCTAGCACGTCTTATATAAAAAATACTTGCGATTGCAACCTTCTATGGATTATTTATTACACTGTTTCATTGTCTGCCTGGGGGGGATTCCTCTATTGTTCTACTCTCAAAAGTCTCTTGTTTTAGTCTGGGCAAAACCCCAGGCAGAGTAAATGTACTTTCTAGCAGACAAATTATGTCAGTAGTTCTGTGGTTTTAGTCTTTGAAATTTAAAGTGTAAACACTTTAAACGTATGAGAAATAGATGCTACTGCTTCTCCTTCTTGCTGCAACTGTACGGACAATGTGCAGATTGTACCACAGGCAAAAACAGGAAACTGAGTATTTTATGAGGCCGTTTCTGTGAAGCGTTCCGCCATCTTGTGCTTTGCAACAAGCTACACCCAGCTCTGAGCACACACAGAAAAGCTGAGAACATCAGATACCAGTGTTCTCCAGTGCCTTTGTGATCCCCCTGCACGTACAGCATCCTGTTTGGTGCGCTTAAATGTAACTCAACTAACCCTCCTTTCTGTGCTGCCATGCAGGAGCATGGTTTTTATCCCATGCATACAAGCAGCTTATGGGCACACAAAAAATCCCCACCCCAAAACAACAAAAAATGATTTCTGTTTATGGCCTTCATAAACTCTTAGTGTTAAACTGATTCCAGTTATCTACTTGTGTTACCTGTACTTTCCCTGAAGGAGACCCGTTGCTGTGGGTGCTGGGTAAGGAAAGGCTGTAAGGGGCATAATCGCAGCAACACTGCGGCAAGTTGCGGCAACGCCTGGTGTGTGGGTAGTGCCTGCCCCAGGGTTGCATGGCAGCGACCTGGGGAAGATGTCGGTGAGCCAGGTGCTGTGTGCCGCAGCAGTGCAGCGTCAGTATGGTCCCATATCCAGCTCCTCGCCTGGCTCATTTCTCACTTCCCTGCACTTTAACTGCCTCTCCGTTTGAGTCAGCGAGGCTGAGGTATTTGTGCACCCCATAGGTTTGTGCCAGGCACGGACAATCCTCGGTGTCGCTGTAACAGTCACACAGGCAGACCTCTTCACTGAGTTTCACGGCTCCTCAGCTGATGTAGCACCATCTAAGCATAGGATAAGACGTTATATTCAGAACATTAATTAGGCAGATGCAAGGTGTCTAGAAGAAGAAGTAACAGTCGAATATCATAAGGGTATTTTCTTTAGGGCCAGTTAATGTGTCTTATAAGACCTTCGTTAAGAACCTCATGAATAACAAGAAACAAGTATTTATGGCTGTGTTGTAGCCTTTCACCTCAAAGTAGTGATAGGTGACAGCAACTTTTGTTTAAAAAAAATTATAAAGCTAGTAAGATACAGGTAGTAAGTGAAGAGCTAAATAAACGCAAGATTTAAGTGCCTATTACTTTTGTTGAAGGAGCAGGATCTGTGCATTTGACTTTTTCTCAGGAAACATGATTAGGCTGTGAGTTGTGTGTGAACGAGCACTCTGTGCTGCTGTGCGGGCTGGGTGCTCAGCCTTTCTCTGCTGGTGTGCGTTGTGGGATGAAGGGTGCTGGGGAGGATGTGCGTTCTGCTGCGGGGAGAGGAGTTTGAGCTCTGTGTTCGCAGTGTGCCCAGCAGAAGCCTTGCACAAGATTGGCTTGTTAAACTGTAGCAAGGTGAAGCTCTGTTTGTTTAGAGGATGGTCCGTTTGGGCAGTCCTGAGTGCTCCTAGGGCACGAATTGTGAATTCGGAATAGGATGGGTGGATTTCTTTCAAGCCTGCAATGAGAACTTGATAAAAACTAAGGAGAAAAAGACAAAGATAAAAAAATATTTTGAGGATAATCATGGCAAGGTTCTCTATAGCTTTTCTCTAAATGTATGTTGGAAGTTTGAAGGTGTTTTCACTATTATTTATTATCTATCTGACAGCGTTCTGCTATAGCTGTCACTCTAGCAGATCTGAAATAGGACTTTCTCCCCAGTGGAGCAGTAGCCCACGCATATATTTGCATAACTTTCACTCCCAGTCACTGTACCACCAGCCTGATTTGTCACAGGTGCTCAGAAAGAAAACATTGGTGGCCAGCCGGAACACCTTCCAGTGCCGTTTCTGTGTGCTCCTGCAGCATCGCCACGGCCCACGGCGGCGTGTGCCCAGTGGTCTTGCAGATTGGCTTGGGCACAGTGAGTGCTGCTGGAGTACGCCAGAGTAGTAGAAAGTGTAATACCAGTGCATATGCCATTGTGACACCGGCGGGGTTTTTGAGGTTTTATTCTTTCTTTTGGTTTTTGGTTTTTTTTTTTTGAGTGTCCGTTCTTGGTAATGCCTTTACTTCTTTCTCACGCGCTCTCTCGCACCACGTGTCCAACTGAGAATTGCAGGGCACAGTTTGGGCTGTTTGCCACTAAAAGAGCCAGTTCCTTCCTGCGCCTTCACATTGTGTCCTCTGTGAGAAGAACCCTGACTCTGTTCCTTCCACCCTTAATGAGATATTTCCTCTTTTGAGTGTTCGAGGAAGCAGCTGGAGCTTTTGTTCCCCTTCCTAGGTAGTCCTGTGGAGGAGAAGGCTACCTTGTATCTCTCTGGCCTCACCCTTCCAAATTTATAGGCGTAAGGGGGTCAGTCCGCATTACGTATTCTGCTCTTCGTGGGAGCAACAAAGCTGACTGCGCCTACCAAACCCAAGTGAGCTGTTGTGGGAAATGGCAGCCTGTGTGCCAGACGCTTTTGTATCGTGGAGAAATACTTGCCCTAGGTTTGCTGCTTCTGTTTGTTTAAAATTCTGGGACAGAGACTGAATAGACCCTTTTGTATGAGCTTCTTCTCATCTGTACCAATGGTCATAAAAAGTTGACAGTTGCTAGCCTGCAGTATGTGACACACTGGTTATTTCCTCCTCACCACAAGCCAGAAGGAGGCGAATGCTCCCCTGTGCGCCTCAGGAGATCATTGTGTTGAATGTGCATGCCCTGTAAAACTCCAGTCCTAGGCTGCTGTGGTTATGGACTTTGGCCTTAAGAATAATAGATGCTCAGACCATTAATTGCTTTTATTTCATGTCTCTGTTCTTTTAAAATAGAAATTTCTTGTTCCTTTTATAGGCTGCCGTATATTTTGTTTCTGTGTACTAAGAAACAACTTTAACATCAAGAATTGATATTTAGCAACATAAATAATGTATTTTGTGTCTTTTCTATTATAGTTTATAACAAATTTTTAAATGTAATGTTTTTATCTCTGAAGCTTATTCCTTTTGATGGGTTCTAGTTTCAAGAGGTGGCATGTTCAGACAGGATTGATTGACTGATCAGAAACATGCAAAATACTTTCAGCTTTTGAGCTGTAATTCTGGGCTTCCCTTTGGAAATAGCGTGTGTAATGCTGTAATGACATACCTTCCCTTGCCCTCTTAAAGACAAGTTCTTTTCTTAGGCATATAGAGCTTTATACCGAAAGCAGGAAGTAAATACCATGGTTTTGTCCTAGGCTGACAGTGCATGATGATAAAAAAATTTCCTAAATGCTGTATTTTATAGCAATATGTTGCTTATTGGCTACTTTCCTTGTTCTAATAGAAGGAGCGGAATAAATAGCTTTCTTTAATGCTATAAAGTTTCTTTTTTAATTAAAGAAAATACCAGTATTCATACTGAGCAGTAGTTATGTTTGGTAAATGGTCAAACTAAATATAACTTTTTGAAACAAGACTAAATGCAACTTTCTTTGTTCCACATTTCACATGTAAATTACATGTTACACTGTTAATTTGCTGGTTGAGGATGAAGCCATAGCACCACATACAAGTGCTTCAGCTGCAGATTTTGAAACTGGATGCAAGAGCAGCATTATTCTTGGTTTACAGTTGTGGAACTTTGACTAAAGGAATGAATGACCTTTTCCAGCAAAGGGCTGAGGCACGTACTGTGGGCAGAGCTCGGGCATTTGATTTCATGATTGCAACATTCTGCTTATCTGCTGCGTTGCTCGGAAGAGGTTTAAGATGTGTAAATCCTGTTCTAGGGACTGTTGATGTCTTTTACATCTGAATAGCTGTTGGGTAAAACAGTGTCTAGCACGCAGAAACAGGGAGTCTGGTAGATTTGATGGTGGCAAAGCTTGTTTATGTGGCAGCATGAGGCCTCCTTATCTCATGTTTTTGTTGAACTGCCTTCAGATGAGTCCAAAGCCCCACTCCTATCTCATTCCAGTCTCCAGTTGTGGTTATTTGAGTATCCTTTCATACGGTGACGTAGTTCAGAAAATTCAGTGAAAGTTGTTGAAGGGCAAATGAAGGGGTTTATTTTCACCCTGCTCGAGCAGGAGCATTGGACTGGCTGATGACAAGAGCTCTTTTCCAACCTAAATGATTCTGTGATTCCGGGTGATTTCACTCCCGAAGGCAGCAGCAATGCTACTGTGATAATAATCACGTTTAAAAAATCGTTAGAATTAAAATCCAGAGGATAGTACACATGCACACTTTAAGTCTCTTCCACACCCACTCCCCTTTACTGTAAACATTATAAAATTCTCTTTAAATGCCACTGTCCTGCTTCTGCTGCAGTTGGTCATTGGGAAAGAGGTGCTAACTCAGCATCGTGAAGGGCAGAGAGATGCCATCCGCAGTCTGCAGTAACAGATGGAGGCCTTGAAAAGCCCGGTTGCTCTGGGCATTAAACCATCCCTGAGCTGAAACATTTGATTCTTTCCCCTTTGGAGGGTGTAAGAAATGTGTCAGACTGGAACATAACCGGCTTTGGTCTTCCTTGGCTATGAAGAAGTGAAAAATTTGTCCACTAATGCTTATAACTGACTATAGAGATGCATTTTAAAAGATGCCTGCAGCTATAAATATAAGCAAGTATTTTAGAGGCCTTTATACATGAAAAGAACCTTTTACAAATAAAAACCTCTGCCATCAGGAAATACTGTCTCCAGTATGGCTTGCTAGAAGATTGAGAGAGAAAAAAGGTGTCGCATTTAAATATTCTCCACTTTGATGCTTTCTGTGCAAGTTTTGATCATCAGCCTTTAAGGTTTTTCAGTTCCTAAGCTTCTGAGAGAGATTCTAGGTGAAGAGATACTTGAAAAGGTAGTCTTACTTTTTGTGCATGTCACGTTGTCTGAAGCTCCAGTTTCACTATGGAGTATAAACGAGGTCAGGTCCTAACCTGCTGTTGAAATCATAGTACATGGACTCAAGACTGAAACAGTGCCCCTGGGAGTTGAGGCATACCAAATAGTTTTGCCATGCTTTTGCTACATTGGGATGTACATTTCATGGGATATCTTTATATGTGTTACATGTATTCAAGTTTCTTCTTACTTTTTTCCCATCAGTCTGGCAGTATTTTCTGGTTGGGAGACCTTGCTAAACATTCCACGTCATTGTCCATAGGGCTATATATACAAAAGTGGACTGTATTCGTAGTGGAAGTTAGTGTTACAGAACAGTTCTGATGTTGCATGGGCAAGAAGCTGAGCATACTAAATGGGCTGGTTTTTTTTAACAAAGCCATACTAATATACTTATCAGTAGGTTTCAAAATGCTTTACTCGCATAATAAGCACTGATGTCTTATCCACACAGGTAGTAAAAATGAAGTAGAGTTTAAGCTGACATAGCAAAGTAGGATTTCGGTAGAGTGTTTTCTGTGTTTAGCTGGACTGCTTCCATGGTAGTGAACGTTTCACAAGGAGAAAGAATGCTTTGTGAAGAACTTGCTCATTTCCTTATGTGTGATTTTATCACATTATCAAAAGTAGATAGAGAAGATCACAAAGAATGTGCTATTGGAAGAGTTAGTGCAAAATCATTCAGTAAGCCTTCCCCGTCAATCTCTGGAATATTTTTGTCCCGTGTCTTAGTATCAAGTGGGATCAAAAACTGTGTTTTGATAGAACATGTAATGCTGAATGAAGTTATTACAAACAGACCCTTGAGCTGTAGGTATCTTCTGTTTAAGAAACTCTTTAAGCTGCCTATCAGTGTGCGCCAACTTGCAGGAAATAAAGTAAGAAGATTATGGGAAGATGAGACAAAATGTAATCACCGCCTTGAAATTGCCCTCTCTCCACCACTGACCCAGACTGTCTCATAACCAAATTCTGTTATAGGAGATTATTAAATATCCAAATTGCTATTACATATTTGCTCCTGACGTGATACAGTCTTTCCCCATGTAAGGAGTTATCTCCCTCTGACCTTTTTTTTTATGCTGGCAGCGTGTGAGCTGTCTGCTGGTCTACACTGGCAGTACGTCTGGCTAGCTGGGACAAGAAGATTTAGGTTAGTATAGCTTTCACATACTGAAAACTAGACTTCCAACTCACAGAGGAAGTTTGGCTTGTAAAACTGTGTGGATCATTAGGGAAGCGTGTGAAGTTTCTTCCCTGTTTGGAAGAATTGGTAATGTGTTTCCAGATCCTAAAACAGCAAGACACCTATCATGAGCTTATAGCAGCTATCACACCTGCAGGTTACTCAGGACAGGAAGCTTACCCACTTTCACCCATCTCCAAGGGATCATTCTTGTACTATTTATAACTGTAAACTGATTTAAAGTGAATTTGTGAAAGGGCATTTAATGGTATGCTTTGCACATGTTTTTCTTAATAGCAGTGTTGGCCATTATGAAGGTACCAGTGTGGTATATGACAGAAACTGAAAGTAGAATTAGAAGGAAGGCAATTTGCAGTAACATTAACCGAGCTGAATGTAAAACCTATCTCTCATTCAGGAAATCTGTTCAGTAAGAGCAGTAGAAGTCTCTACCTTGTGCTTGTGTTGGTTGATTGCAATGGCTTTGTTCAGCCCTTACAGTGAGAATGTTGTAAAATGCTCTGTGTATATGCGTGTGCACATTGTACTATATTTTTCTGACATACATTTACACGAGTGCTTACTGCCTGGAAGAAAAAACAAGTATGAATGAATACTTACCTTTATTGTTATCTAGTTGCATGCTAACAATATAAAGAAACCATTTTATACAGCATATGTTTTATACATACTTCTAAAACTGTGAAATAGTTGTCTTGAGCAGCACTGATGTGTAAGCATCACATAGTAGCTTTTATTTCAAGTATTTAGCCTTTCACAGTTTCCCTAGAACTTTGACTCTTTAGTTTCCTAAAGTTTTCCTTCTTAGGTTTTGTTCGTCCACAGCAGCCCAAAGTCTTACTAGTACTGAACCAGAAACATTATTTTTCTATTCCGATGGACTGTCTTTTATAGTGGCCATTCATTGTTGGTAGAAGTCACTTCAGTGTTCCATGTATTTGCGAGTATGATGGTCATTAACGACATATGGCCCTTTGGCACATGTGCTTTAAGGCTCGACCAGTCACTCGTCTCTTGGCTGCTCACATATACCAAGCGGGCTGTGAAGCAGTTTACGTGATAGCAAAGAGCAATGAGGAAAGGAGAACCTGTCTCCAGTCCAGAGCAGAGTACAAAGGCATTTTTCCTCCTTCCTGTATCCGTGCCACCCCATCCCATGCATCCCATGCACCCATCTGAGTACGGGCTAGCCACAGACCTTGTCTTTATGCTCTTGTTCGGGGGCATGGCTTCCTCTTTTTCAAGCTGCCTACAAGTGGTGTTAGTTTCCCAGTCTGGTTGCTGCCGAGTTTGTACTTTATTAGGCAAGACCAGTTGCCTTCCATGTGTTAAGCCCAACTTGTGTTCGTGGTTCATTTCAAGACAAATTTTTGGTTTAGTACCAGAGGGTATGGAGATGTGACCAGAGGTGGCACATCCAGCTTTAATTTACTGTAAGCTCACAAAAGAGTCATGTGATTTTTTCTCAAGGATGAAAAGCATTGAAATTTCTTGGTCTGCAGGGTAAAAAGACTTCAGAGTATAATATTCTTAATTGTTTTTAGAAAGGGGAAATTGAACTTCAAAACGTTCAAAAGGAAGCGAGCCTTTTAAGTGATTCTAAATCACTGCGGTGCTTTAAAAAATTATTTCACTGTAACTTGTATTTTAATTGCCTGCCCCTTCCTCTTATTGTCATGGTACTTTTATCCCCTCTGCTTTCCTGGAAGAGAGTGTTGTTATTGCTGTTTATTTTAAGAAATCCACTGGAATTTGTCCTGCAGTGCAGCAAAATTTCAGGGATGGGTATGTTTTAATATTCTGTATTATGAATATTTTTTATATCTTTGTAATTAAAAAAAAAAGAAGTTTTAATGACTGCTCTGCTATAAACTCTGGGCTGCTGCATTTCCAGCTTAAGAAGCTGAGGACAGACAATGCCAGGTGCAGCCAGAATATTGCTGCAGCCCCACAACACATCATTTTTTTTAACATTATTCAAATTAGTCTCAACACTCATAATTCTGTTGTTTCCTTTATTGCTGTAGTAAAGCAAATGGTTCTTTTATACAAATGTTATCTCCTGGCTATTAATTCAGCAGTTATTTTGGATTATGGCACTCCTGTTAAATTTAGGAATGCAAAAGCTCATAAATATTTAGAAGTTTCAGACTGACGTGGGAAGAAATTGGTGTTGACTTGCTTTGTTAATATCCTGTTGTTCAGTTTGTAATAGATTTGAAATATATTGTTATTTCTCCACCGTTTGACAAAGGGAAAAACAATTGTAGTTGAGCAACTGCTTCAAGTGTTCTCCCTTGAATTGTAACAGTAAAAGTGTTTCTTTCCAGTAAAAAATAGGAAGGAAAATACCCGTTTTCCTTTAAGAGGACAAAAAATGTGAAAATTGTAATCGGAGCCCACTTCAAAGTTAATGAAAATACAACAGTAGGTTTGTAAAGATAGTTTCGATAAAATGATTTCAAGTAGGTGTACTTACAATCGAGTGCTTCTGTTCCAGCATCTTTGTTATTTAAACCTCTCTAAGGAACGAACGAGTAAGATGGACAAATGCATTCCTTCCTTCAGGCATTTTATAGAGAGTGCGTTTAGTATGCAATGAGTGTATTCATAGACTAAATATTAGTATGCACCTTGAGTATCCCCCAAAGCTCTGAAGAATAACTGAATGATAAAATAGTCACAATTTTTGTAAGACTGCTGAAGGTCTGGACAGCACAGTCTCTGGGCCTGCGTTCCTGTTTCACACCTAACCGTGTTTTCTGTCTTTCTTTCTCTCAGAAGTAAATACATAGCTTTTCATCCAGATCTTAAAGGGTGTCAAGGTGTAACTCATGTTGGGATAATGTAGAAGTATTTCAAATGTTTCAATAATTATTCAAAAAAAGATGCTGAATTGATTCAACCTGGATAAGTACGCTAGCAGACAAAGCAAGAATGCAGTTAACAACACCTCTGCCTGTGTGCTCCAGGTTTTTCAGCTGTGTCCTGAGATGACACTTGACTTGATAAGTTTGTTGTATTTCCTATGCCAGTTAACGGCACTGGCGTAATGCCGTGACTTTTGTGGTATTGGCATGCTTTACTGGGCGCTGAACTGAAAAGACTTTTCTTCTAGCTAGGAAATAAGTTTACGCTGGAACCTTAATACTACTTTATGGCAGGTTCACGCCATCTTCTCTTATGTGGTGTAGCTAAACCAGCTTAATCTCTGCATAAAGTAATTATCAAGGTGGCACTTTCCCTTTGCCTAGAAAAAGCTTTTGTCGGTAACTTGTTGTAGTTAGGGTGCAATATTTGAAAACACAAGTTTTCAAAAAGGAAACCGTGAGGTGGTCACGTAGAAGCTGTAACTGTGAAGGTGAACTTACAGTTGCATGAACAAAGAGGTATTTTATGCAAGTGAGGAGCTGGATGTGCCACGCCAGCTGAGTCGATGCGATTGTAAGTAATTCAGCGTGGTTCAGCTCATGGCCTGTGGGCTGGATCCAGCCCCTTTGTGAGGTTTCTACCTGACCCATAACGTTCTCACTGCGGGAGACAGGGAACAGATGCTCCTTCAGCAAATGTAGCCTCCTCCACCTGCCCTCCCTAGGGAGATGAGTGGCAAGTTCAAAGGGGCGTAAGGAAGGGCAAAGAAGCCCGTGAGGGTTGTCAGCACCTCTGCCTGGCTCCCACAGGTGCTGCCACTGGGCTGGCCACAACACATCTGTGTGCGCAACTGTAAGTGTTAGACAGTCCTGCACACTCATTCGTATGGTTTTGTGTGCGTGAAAAGCTCATTCCTCTCTTACAGACAGAACAAAAGTCTGCTTTTACATGGACAAAGCAAAATGTAAGGCTTTTGCTGTTGTTTGTTGACTTACTACATAATGAGCATGTTGAAAATTATTTTTATTTTGCTTTGAAAAGTACTTCTGGTACACATTTTGTGTATTACTCTTTTTGGTTCTATGAATGTGTAGTGAACAATGTAAAGCAAAGAGCACTTGTATACTTATGAATGTAAAAACATGTGGATGAAAAATTCTGCAGAGCAGTGTATTTACTTTGCATTTCTGAATGGTAGCAATTAAAATTCCCAGCTGCTGGCTGCCCAGATGTTTCTTGCATTACAGCATTGTAATTTGCATTGGAATATATTGTGTTACTGCAGTAGCGGTAAAGTGGTCAGCTCTCACAGTCTAAGTGCTGTATACGGGCTCCAGTTGGGATGGCGAGCATATTTCCTGCTCATACCAGGTTCTTCTCCTTCCTACCATTTCCCCTCTCTGTTAGCTTGACATGTTTGTATCTCTCAGATGAGGGCTTGTATTGCTCGGCATTCAAATCAAGCAGGGGATGCATTGACAGGTCAGAACCGATGTATTATGGATGGTTTCTTGTGAGAGCGACACACACAAAAAGGTACAAGTTTTGAATCAGAAGTTTTCCCTTTCCCTTTGGCGTTCCCAGGCAGCAAACATCCCTTTGGTGTCAGAGCTTGGCATTGATGATATCCATTTTGATGACTTCTCGCTTGATGTGGATGCCATGATTACTGCAGCCCTGCGAATGTTCATGGAACTTGGAATGGTTCAGAAATTTAAAATTGACTACGAGGTAACCATCTGCACTGCAGAGATATCTGCTGCTTTTGTCTTGGCACCGCTCTGTCCATTTGCACGCATTTAGTAGCCCTGATATGATTTGTACTTGTCGTTTCAGACGCTGTGTAGGTGGCTTCTGACAGTTCGGAAGAATTATCGAATGGTTTTGTATCACAACTGGAGGCATGCTTTCAATGTCTGCCAGCTAATGTTTGCCATGTTAACTGTAAGTATCCAGCTACAGACACAATCCCATAAGAGCTTTTACTGCCACATTGCCTTACCTGCCTAAACATTTTCCAGCGTTTGGTTTCTTTTCTAGTTACTATGATACTCACTCATTTCCAGTAGAAGTGCACACAGAATTAGGTTATTCAACTTAAGGCGGCACGTATTTGGCAAAACTTCACAGTGTTTTAGTGATATCACAGGCACATTAAAGTGACTGAAAACAGATGGCAGTCTTGGGGTGAGCTTGTTGTTACAGATCTTGGTCTTACAAAAATGTTTTTCTTTTGAAACTCTTTGATTTGACACTTATTTCAGACTCTTAAATTGGGAAGTACAAAAGCAAGGAAGATTAGAATCCCAGAAGTATTTATTATGTTGATATTTATTACCTTCTTATCTGGCTTCATCTAAATAGTTGTAGAAGGTATTGCATTAAATATATATATATATAAGTATATATATATAAAATATATATATAAATATATAGCGTTCTAAGATTATCTTCCAATATAGTGATCTAAGTGAATTTTGTGTCTCCATTGGACACGATAACACTTCTGGGTTTTATTAACACCTATCATCTCCATCAGTACCAGTAACTCCTCTCAGTGTACAAGTAAATTCTGTTGAAAGTACCACTGCTCTTACTTGCTCACTCTCCCTACCCCGCAGCAACCTCACTGCATGAAATAATCCATGATTGCTAGTTAATTCTTGAAAATGTGTCGATAAAAAGCGCAGTGGTACTGGATGATTAATATTCTGGTTAACATAGCAAAAGAGAAGCAACGTGTCTGTGTGCACACAACACTTTCCACTGTACTTCACATTTTGGGTTTGCCTTATCTCCAGATAAAAGTAAGAATTCAAGTTTTTCCATTTTTTAATTCTTGTTCAGTTTTAACGGCCAGAGTCGTCTATTGTGAACCTTAAAGTGGTCATATCGATAGCATTTGTGCGAGCATTTGTTTATCTGGGATATCGTGTGCTTTTTGCCTAGTTTTTAATCGCTGAAGGTTTACGTTCTCGTTGCTGGCTGGTCTCTGCGGCGTAGTTAGCATTTGGGCCCTGTCCGTAGAGGTGGAGCCTCCACAGCCTGTGCCATCCGCAGCACAGGTCGGAGCTGTGTTACATGGAGTTGAGCCAGGCCGTGGCCTGTTTCCTGCTCGCAGGGCCTGGCTGTCTTCTGCGTGGGTTCCCAGCTGTCCTCCTCCGTTTGTCATTGCCTTTGTGGCCAAACTTTGTGTGTCAGCCGAGGGGAAAAAAAGTGCATGATGTCCCCTGGCAGGTAGATGTTGGTCTAGTGCTAGGTCCTTCCCAGCTGTGTGGGTTTGTTTCTGGGAGCGTTTACCGAGGCGTAGCAAAGTTGTAGTGTACATTGTGAGACAAAGGAAATGGAGACGTTCAACAAGAGAGAAAGGTCACCTCTTCTTCTGGGCCTGAGGCTGTTCAGCTGAGCAGGATTAACATTGTTTCAGCAGGCGGTCTCTGATCTCTAATGAAATCTTGTGGTAAGGTGTGGGCATCGGTCGTCTTTAAAGTTTTATAAATGGGACACGCTTTTTTGTTTTTATTATTTTTTTCCTCCAGTTCTGGAAAAATGAAAAGCTTTGTTCTCTGAGGAGTAAGGGCAAAGTCAGGCAGCACCTGGGAATGCCATTAATTTCCGCCGAAGGCTGCCAGGGGGTGAGGAGCCCTCCGCCCTGGGGACCTCTAGGTGGAGCTCCGAGGCCAAGTTTTGGGCAGGCACCTCGGTCTCCGCTGGCCGTGGCTGCGCCGGCAGAAAAGCAGATCCGTGCTGCTCCAGCAGCCGCCAGCCAGCCTGCGGGGCCTCGACCGTAAACTGCTTGGCCCGTGGTTCTCAAAGCATCATTTCAGGACCCCGTTAGCGGTCAGCACAGGGGCGTAACTGTCTGCTGGAGGTGATCTGCCTTGGAAAGTCTGTGGGATTTTCAAGCCGAGCTTGTTTCATTGCCCACACTCCTGGTAATAAACGGAATGAGGAATTCTGCGTGCGGGGCTGGACGCGTGTGCCCACGGCATCAAGCTCGCCCCACGTCCCACCCTGCTTCGCTGTGGCTCTGGCTGAGAACAGAGTAAGTTCAGGTCCATGATCCGCTTGGGCTGCTCTCCCTTCCAGAGATGGGAGGAGTGATCTTGTGAAAAAAGGCATGAAAGAGAGGGTCAAGAGATAAGTAATAGCACAAAGCTTGCTCTTACTGCGTTTGTCTCGGGGGAACCATCCGAGTTAGTACGTTTTCTCACTCGCAAAAAGGGGAGAAGAATTCTTTGACCATCAGAGAGGGGCTGTGATGGTCAAGGCGACGGTGCTTTTTGCAGTTACTGCACCCTATTCCCGATTTCTCCATGACAGCAATATGGACTGCACCACAAATACAGACAAATAGGTCTATTTTAGGGTGTTTTCAGGTAGGACTTACTGTGGTGTAGTACCGTCTAATCCATAATGTGGTAGCCTCTAATGGCCGGACCATGCTCCCACTGAATGCAGAAGGAAAATTCAGCTGGGGTGAACACACCAAACAACAGAAATTCAGCAAAGCTTTGACCAGTTGTTTCACTCCTGGGTCAACCTTTTGCATGTGTTACTTAATATACTTACTGCATACTACATTAGTATGTTCCTGTATATCTAAGTATATGTATTTTTCTCTCATGAATCAGACACTGAACAATTATAAGCCCAGCCCTGTGAGCCGTACTTCTGTATTTCAGACTTGCCCGAATGTTCTGAAGGCAAGCACTGAAGCAAGACTGCTTCTGCGACTTATGGACGTCACATGAGATTAAACCACAGGATCAAGCCCTGGCTTCGTTATCAATGTGTTTGCCTAGTGCAGTTCACATTGATACGTATTTCAAAAAGTAAAAATGAACAAGTAAGCAATACAAAATTAAAATCCCATCTGGGTGTGCTAATAACAAAACATATACATGTGGGGCAAGGTATAATGAATGCAATTCATTTCCTCACATGAAAGAATGACCTCCATAACTCACTGGAGACTCTGCCACTCATGAGTTATGGGTCATTCCTTTTCTGGTGAAAATAAATTTTACTGCACCGTCGTCCGTAGCCATGTATTTTTTTCTCTCTGTATAAATTCAAAAAATGGGGAAACGCAATCCTCTATTTTCTTGCGTTGTTCTCAAAGCAGATATCCCCTTACTTTAACATTGTTTTAAATTAAATGATTTTTATGAAGTGAAATATGGTCTATTTCTCTCAAATATTCAGTGACAAGACTTGATTAAATAAAATGTTGCATTAATTTTTGAGATATTGCTACTGTTAATAAATTCCTTAATCATCTTTCCTGCATTTGCAATACAGGTTGAATCCTTGATTTTAATCACAGAATCTATTATGCTAAAGAATATTTATTACAGCACCAAATTTTATATTATGAAATTTCTATTTTAAGTTAGCCTTGAATGTTTTGTCTGGATTGAAACTTGACACATGGCATGTTGTCAGTTACAAACCTATTTTTTAATCCTTTTTTAAAAAATAGACCTTGATTATTATTTGTTATATAAGAGTAATGTTTCAAAAATAAAACCAGAAAACACTGTTTTTTGGATGATTTCCTCTGCCTGGGTAGCTGTTACTGAAACTAAAAAAAGCTATGCCACTAGAAATCAGGAGAATCTCTTTCATGGTATTCGGGTTGCTGTATACACCAGTGGATTCTATACGAAAGGAATCTTTTCGTATTTGATCGTCTTTTCAGATATGGAAACTTTGAGCAAAATCATAAAGCTTTTGTAGCAAGTCCTGCACTTTGTCAGTTCCCACTGAAGTGCATTCCTGAGCACCTGGGGGACCTTGGCTCCCTGTGCTGCCTAAAGATTAAATGCGGCCACATTTTTCAGGCTATGAAAACAGAGGCTATTTGGATTTGAAAGTGCACTTATTTAAGTAGAATTTGTGGTCTTCAGGGTGAACACCAGAATTTTCACATGGTATTGCAGTAATTGACTGGCATTTCTGAGTGGGCTGTAAGTTCCTACTGGGTAAGGACATCAAGTTCCACTGATACTCACTGTCTTTGCATCACTTACCCCTCTTCTTACCAGTGGATGAAATTACACCCTGCTGAAAATCAGTGGAATTCAGGATTTCTTACACAGTTAGTGTTCAGCCTTGGTTTGGTCCTCCAACATAAATATATTTTATATTCCTTTTGTATAATTTCCTTTCATACTAACTGGACCATATGGCTAATTTAGGAGTGTCATTGTAGATTGGCACTGTGGCATTTTCCAGCTCAGCCAGTCATTTTTGCAAGCAGTATGCCCTTATACTTCCGAAGAGTTGAAGAACCAGGTTGTTTCTGCCGTGGGTGAGATGCATGGCACCAGAGAGGTGGTGTCCCACACAGGCTCCAGCACCTCCTCCAGACAGGATCTGTTCAGGATGCTTGAGGTTCGCAGTAACAGTAGCCTTCTGACAGGAGGCAGTTCGGGCAGGAAAACTGCTATGGCAAGTATCCACAAGAGAAGTATAGCGGCAAAAAAATGCTCCTAGTACCAGCTCCCCCATTCACAGGGGCGTATCTGGTCTGAGCTGCTTGCGGGGAATTCAGTACACCAGCTTTCAAAATTCTCTCCCAAATTCAAGTGGGTATCTGCAGCAGGAATATGCCATTTAAGACATTTCCTCGTTAAATCACATTGCTTCATTTCGTGTGTCTGAGATTACAATTCTCTTCGTAATTCGTAACAGTTCCACAGAGTATATTTTAGCTGGCTTCTTTTATATGTCTTTTGATTTAACATCTCAGCTATCTCTGACAGTAGGGATTGACTAAGATGGTCACCTCAGGATTGAAGAAATCTAAGTACTTCTCCGAACAATAATTTCAAAGTGGAATCAATTTTGTTTTGTATTTCTCTGATACGAAATTCCAGTTCTTGTCTTAATGTGTAGTTATAGGTGTTCGTTTTCAGCTCTTTTTGCCTTTAGCGCGTTCTGGGTAGTGGAGAAATGGCATGCTGGAAATGCAACAAAGAGATAATAACAGATCACTGCATGGATGTTATCTATTCTGCTAGCCATCTAGCATACAGCAGGGAATATAATGTGACAATAAAGCATTTATCTTCTCCTTACTGAAACGCTCATGGTATCAAAACAAAGTTGATTGTTGCTCGATGGACTAACATTAGTTATCCCTTTTGCTACTGATAGTTACAGCTGCTATTTTTTTTCTGCTCTCAGACTGCAGGATTTCAGGAGATTCTGACTGAAATTGAAATCTTAGCTTTGATTGTGGGATGCTTATGTCATGACCTTGACCACAGGGGAACCAACAATGCCTTCCAAGCCAAGTAAGTTTTCTAATTCTTATTACTTTAATTTGTTTTTCTTCCACAGAAGAGCAAAAGGTGACCAGGATAAAGAATGAAGCATTAATTTCAGGCCTCCTAGGCCAAGGCCAAGTATTCTTATTCTTGTATGTAGTGAGGGACTATCCATCTTTATCATTCTCTGTTCTTCTGGGTAATTGCTGGCTTGTCCTTTGAATCAGGCAGTTGAACTGACACCGCATATTGAAACGTGGTGCCAAAACCTGATGTTCTTTTCAGGCTCAGGTATTACTGATTCTGATATTCAACCCACGAAACACTGAAACCGTCTATCTGAGTTGTTCTTGCTGGCTGGAATGCGTGACGTTACCCAAAACTTTGTTCAACTGTTAAGAAGAAAAGAAAATAGGTGAAACTGAAATAATGCTTTCACAAAAAGCTTTCACACCAGTATAGGCAAGCATACATAAAGTAATTCCTAGCTTATGAAGTATGAAACCATTGCCACGATGGTGCAGCAGGCTGATGCATATCGTCCGTAGTGGGTGGCTGGAGTAGTTGCATGACTGCATACCTGTCAGTTGTAGAGCACGCAAGATCTGTGGTCTGTAGAAATGCCTCCTCCTTGGCCGGCCTGCCCTGCAAGCCAGAGCACACAGAGCCTGTTCGGATACGTGCTGCAGTGGGCAGGGGATCTTGCTCTCCAGACTGTTTTCAATTCTAAAAATGAATTTTATTCTATTCAGTATGCTTAGGACCTGATTCAGCACCCCTGACTTGCATATATTTTTACTGTCCAGGCTGCTGCCCTCAGACACAGTGAGGGAGAAGCAGGTTTGTTGAAGGTTTGAAGGAACTTCTTACTGTGGGGGTAAGGGCACTCCGTGGACCGAGGTCAAATTCTTTCCAAAATCAGCATTCCCTGAGAACAGGGAGGGACAACAGGAAATGTCCCCTGACAGCATCCTGGCCAAGCTGTGAAATAAAGATGTCAGACACAGAGACTCCTCCAAATCCCATGTTGTTTTCTCGACTCCCCAGTACCTCAACAGTCAGAATATGAGACCTCAAGGCTCTCTTGTCCTGCAGATCCCAGTGTGCGTTCGCAGCTTTGTCTGTTCTGCATTACTGCTAATCCTCCAGTGTGACAGGGAACTGGTCAAATGGTTGTCCAAAGATATTTGAAAGACAGGGTGAGGTTGTATTAGCCTGTTTTGTCCTACCTTTTGCAGAAATACTCTGCTGCAATGTACGTATGCACGAGCTGATGCATTTCTGAGGGTGAGTTGCCTCTGTGAACATCACTCAAACTGATGTTTCTGATATTCGCTAAGGTGCCATTTCCTGAGCTATTGGTGTTGCTGTGCAGTCTCAATGAAACAATGACACTGTCTGGATCTTCAATCACCTTTGCGAGGAAAATCAATTGCAGTGCTCAAAAGACAGAGCTGGTGGTGCAAAGGTTACCAAGCACTGCTAGATGACTTTTTGCAGCTGCGTCTTGAAGAGAATCAAAAAAGACGAGACAAACTGGAAGGAAGCTCAGCTGATTGATGTTTGTGTTCCTAATTTACAGAAAGGAGACCTAAGATTTACATCCTGACTGTTTTAGGCTCTGATTAAGTTAACCACTTCTCCACTGTAGCATTACACAGCAATATCTCTTGTGCAGAGGGATGGCTGAGTTAAAGGTAGAGGTTTCAGCGTTAGACTGCTATCACTTATACCCGTTGTTTGACAATGGGGTACAAAGAGGAGGCTCCATTTTATGACTCCATAAAAAAATTGCTGAAGACATTTAACAAAAGACAAACATTACCACGCACATATAAAACATCCCTGAAAACAGAAGCTGTAGTTTTCATAACAGCAGCTATGATTTATTCCTCTAACCTGACATAAATTTAAGCATCACATTTTCCTATTTTATCTTCAGTGTTCAATACTGCTGTTTGGTATGATGAAAGTTCAAGAGTTATATGATGGAGGCAATATCACAGTTGTCTGAAATGGCTCTGTTATATATCTCAGCACCACATTCCCGAGGGATGTTTCCTGGACATCCTTCTCTCTAATATAGCTGCTTCTGATAATTAAATATCAGTATGGTGCAGTTTATAGTGTGTGCTCCTCGGAGACTCTTTCTGTTTGTCTCTAGTATAATCTCTTATTCTCATTTCTTTGGAAGGAAACCCATCTTGCCACTTTAGGCTGGGTCCCAGAAGTGAAGTAATGGTGAACACTAACTGTTCTGACAAACTGGTCCTGTTCTCTGCACCTCCCAGTGATTTGCAATGTTATAATTGTATTCCATAGATTTTTGTTCTTTAAACTTAGAAAACCCACCTGCTCTGTGCATTTCAAAGCTTACTTTGTTTTAGACAATAAACATGATGAGAAAACTACATTCTAACAAGATGCTAAACTATACTTTCATATTCACTGTTCTCACTTGTGCTTTTTGTTTCACTTGGTATTTTTTTAAGTGCATGACTTTACATACTGACAACCTCACTGCATTTGCAGTTGGGTTTTTGTTGTTATGTTTTGGGGTTTTTTTTAAAGCATTTGTAATCATCCATTGTAAGCCACTACATTTATATCTATTAAGAATTAAAAATAAAAACTAGTAGCAGAACAGCTGGTCTTAGCTCAAGGACATTACTGTTTGTGTTTACTGCACAGTGGTGTGCCTGTGCTGTTGCATCGCTGAGGCACTTTGAAAGTCACATTACAAAATCTCATGTAGTTCCAGGAAAATTATTAGTCAGCTGATAATATTTAGCAAGTTCTGGAATGTAAATGCCTTGTATCTGGCTTTAAATTAGTATTTTGATCTTGTCAACTGTCTAAAGTGTGGTTGCTGAAATGGAGAGTGGGGAGTGCGTGGCTCCCTGCTTTCATTACTAAATTGTCTCTGAAACCTGCTTCGTAAGCAGACGAGCAGTATTTGTTGACTCCTCATGTTCTGTTTCAGGAGCGGATCAGCCTTAGCTCAGCTCTACGGCACCTCTGCTACCTTGGAGCACCACCATTTCAATCATGCTGTCATGATTCTCCAAAGTGAGGTACAAAAGCATTATTATTAATGTCATTGTAAGCTGCTGGGCAGTTTCAGCCGGAGAAGGGAAATACCACACACAGTACCTTTTTAATGCCCCATTCTGAGGAATTATTTGTTGGTTACCACAAAGGTCACAACTAGCACAGAATTAAACAGCTACAGATGCTGTTCATAGAGCACAGAGATTATATTTGTCTCAATCAGCTAGGGGCAAGGAGAACGTACCCTAATTGTATTGTCAGCTTTTCTCAGTCTTCTTGCATACGTACTGCTTAGTGGTTATAGGTGAAACAAGCTCTTCCCTTTCTCCACAGGTGTTCTATTCAGAGTATCACACTCATCCTTTACTGGACCAATTTAATTTTTTTTCTATAATCAGTATTTTTATGATGGTTTTGCATAATTCTGTGACATGATTTTTTTAAAAAATAGTATCAGTAATATTGTGCTGTCCAAAGTACACTAGTTGCTTTGCAGTTACGTATAAAGACATAGTTCTTGCCTAGAATACCTTAGCATAACAGTACGCAGTACGCACTATCCCAGAGACACAGTAAAAAAAGTGAGAAAAGTAGAAGGATGGGGACGCAATCCTTACAAAGCAATGGATGTATTTTCTTAATTTACATAGGTGGTTATAAAATGCATTAGGTATATATAAACCAAAAATGTTCATGCAGCCCAATTGGAGACCATATGCTGATCTGCAGTAACTTTTGAAGAACGTCTGGGAGTGTCCCAGGATCACAGACAAATGGGAGTAGGGTGATGCTTCACCTCTGTGTACAGTGCCACAGTGATCAGTCATGGGACTGCAGCTTTAGTGTGCAGTTTCTCGACATTGTATTAAAAAAATAGAGGAAGGCAGAGCACCAGCAGAAGATTTAAACAGCTTGATCTGCTTAGCCTAGCCTAGCTTATCTAAAAGGTGATACTAGGAATTAAATGGCTCCTTATACTACCAGGGGAAGGCATAAGAAAAAGCAGCATTTGAAACATGAACGGACCAATTCAGAATAGGTGTCACGGTTTAAAGCTGGGCTGGCTGTTAAACATATGACAGACGCTCTTTGTTAACTCCCTCCCTTCCCAAAATGGAGGAGAAAGAGAAAAGGGAAAGAGACTTATGGGTCAGAAAAGTTAAAAACCAGCTTTAATCTAACTACAAGAATTGTGTATTATAATAATGGGAAAATATGTACAAACCCAATATCAAGCTCCCACCACCACTGATGGCAGATACGTCACCCAGATGCTGTAGGATACACCCCAGGAAAGTCCCAGACCGTACTCTGCAGCAGGCAGGAGCTGGATTCAGGATCAAAAGCAGAATAATTAGATAGAGGCCTCCTTGCATGCTTAAGCAAGGAGCTGGGTAGAGTTGGAGAGTAGCACCCTGCAACATCACCAGCCCCCCTCACAGCCCCATACTGGGCTTACATAGGCTCCTGGGCCATGGGTGTGGGCGGAAGCAGCAGGTGAGGCTGTTTAGGGCCGTTAGAGCCCATCAGTGCCCTGGCCATAAAGGGAGAGGGAGTGACCCTTATGATCCCTCACCTTTATTCTGAGCATGATGTGTATGGGATGGAGTGCTGCATTGGGGGGTCAAACCAGGACAATAGGAAATCTGTTTTTCTAAACCAGTGAGACTGTTCAGCCTCGGGTACAAGCTTTCCTGGGAAACGCTGATGCTAGTTGCTGAGATCTTCATCATGACTGAATGTCTCTGAAGACAGGCTCAAGACCTGGACAACTCTGTGAAAGTTTATAGCTCATGTCTGTCCAGATGCTTTTCTTTATCTTTTCCACTGTAAAAATCAATAAACTTATGAAAAAAAAATCCCACCCTTTTTTCATTGGAATCTGCTCCAGCTTCTTTCAGAGATGATAAAATATTACTTGAAATGTAAGTCCTCCCCTTTGATCATTCAGGCAGCTGCTTCTCCAGGTCCTCATTTCTAGACCAGAAAACTAATCCTATGGGATTTTTATCTAATAGATACTATTTGCTAATGGAACACAACACCCCTTAGTTTGGAATAAATGCAGATTTGGATCCTCCAATCTGTTTAAAGATACACCAACTTCCACTAGCTGAGCAGTTGGTCTCCTCTGAAATAAGCTGAAATTAGATTATATCCTATCCACTAGTGTTGATATTCTAGTCTGTCTTTGCTATCTAGAAGGAAACATAGTATATTGTACTATTTCTTTGGATTTTTATCATGTTGGACAAAGGAGCTATTTATGCTTTACTGTTGACATGCTACCATCAGTATAAGTGATCTTGGGCTTTGTAGTGACATGGTTTTATACACCATGGAACAGGTCAGAAAGGCAACAGATGATACAGAATGCAGACAACTTGGTAAATTACTCCTGTTGTAAGGAGCTGCTCTTTTCTGATACACTTTGCTTTATTTTCTTCTGAGTACTTTTGTTTTAAAATCGTTTTTCATAAATAAGCTTGAGAGTCTCAAATCCTTCTCAGTATTTAGCTGAAAGGAAATAATCATTTCATTGTCACAGAGAAGACTATCTTCTATGCATGGCAAATTGGTTTTTTTAGTCCAACAATAGCTTATCTATTAAAAAATACGATCTCTACCTCCAGACCTTATCTCATTCATGTCCTCATACCATCGCGGTTATAGCAATCTTGTTGCTGGAAAATTCTTGTTTGTAAGGGCATTTTAATCTTCCTAAGCAGTAGATGGCACTGCATACTGAATGTGTGCATTACAATACTGAATACCACCAAAATTAGATTGTGTTTAGCAAGAACCTCATTATTTCTGTAGGAGATTAGAAAAAAAAAGTGTAGTACATTAATTTAGTTATATGTGACTAATGTCACAAAGACCACTTCTTAAACTTGTGTTTAGAATTTTCAATTTTGCTTCTTTAAAGCTTATTTTCTCTAGGATTTCATAGAGNGGTCAAACCAGGACAATAGGAAATCTGTTTTTCTAAACCAGTGAGACTGTTCAGCCTCGGGTACAAGCTTTCCTGGGAAACGCTGATGCTAGTTGCTGAGATCTTCATCATGACTGAATGTCTCTGAAGACAGGCTCAAGACCTGGACAACTCTGTGAAAGTTTATAGCTCATGTCTGTCCAGATGCTTTTCTTTATCTTTTCCACTGTAAAAATCAATAAACTTATGAAAAAAAAATCCCACCCTTTTTTCATTGGAATCTGCTCCAGCTTCTTTCAGAGATGATAAAATATTACTTGAAATGTAAGTCCTCCCCTTTGATCATTCAGGCAGCTGCTTCTCCAGGTCCTCATTTCTAGACCAGAAAACTAATCCTATGGGATTTTTATCTAATAGATACTATTTGCTAATGGAACACAACACCCCTTAGTTTGGAATAAATGCAGATTTGGATCCTCCAATCTGTTTAAAGATACACCAACTTCCACTAGCTGAGCAGTTGGTCTCCTCTGAAATAAGCTGAAATTAGATTATATCCTATCCACTAGTGTTGATATTCTAGTCTGTCTTTGCTATCTAGAAGGAAACATAGTATATTGTACTATTTCTTTGGATTTTTATCATGTTGGACAAAGGAGCTATTTATGCTTTACTGTTGACATGCTACCATCAGTATAAGTGATCTTGGGCTTTGTAGTGACATGGTTTTATACACCATGGAACAGGTCAGAAAGGCAACAGATGATACAGAATGCAGACAACTTGGTAAATTACTCCTGTTGTAAGGAGCTGCTCTTTTCTGATACACTTTGCTTTATTTTCTTCTGAGTACTTTTGTTTTAAAATCGTTTTTCATAAATAAGCTTGAGAGTCTCAAATCCTTCTCAGTATTTAGCTGAAAGGAAATAATCATTTCATTGTCACAGAGAAGACTATCTTCTATGCATGGCAAATTGGTTTTTTTAGTCCAACAATAGCTTATCTATTAAAAAATACGATCTCTACCTCCAGACCTTATCTCATTCATGTCCTCATACCATCGCGGTTATAGCAATCTTGTTGCTGGAAAATTCTTGTTTGTAAGGGCATTTTAATCTTCCTAAGCAGTAGATGGCACTGCATACTGAATGTGTGCATTACAATACTGAATACCACCAAAATTAGATTGTGTTTAGCAAGAACCTCATTATTTCTGTAGGAGATTAGAAAAAAAAAGTGTAGTACATTAATTTAGTTATATGTGACTAATGTCACAAAGACCACTTCTTAAACTTATGTTTAGAATTTTCAATTTTGCTTCTTTAAAGCTTATTTTCTCTAGGATTTCATAGAGAAATTATAGGATCTCTGTCCCTCTTAATTTTCAGAAATTCGGTTACAAAAGGACCTTCCTGCTCTTAAATAGCAATATTAAATAATTTGTTCCCTTTCATTCTGGCCATGGAGCGCCTTTTAAATTCTTAATCCGTGATCCCTTAAAAAGTGGTCTCTTGGGCCTGCAGAAGGCATTTAAACTGCATAAAGTTGCGCTTCTTTGGCCTGCGTAGGGCATGCTTGTATACACTGTAAGACAATGCAGTAATGGGCAGAGTGAGCAAATGGGCTGTTCTGAACGAAACACTGATTTAGCGTCTTTGACTGCTCTAACGGCAGTTTGTGTGCCTGCAAGCAGCAGCACAGATAAATCGTGTTAGGAGCACAACTCAAAAGCCGCAATGCACAGCTCCCCAAAACATTTAATAAGAGGAAAGATTGAAATGTATCCATAGTTTTTCCCCATAAACTGAATCTGCGCAGGGTCAGAGCAAAGAGTAAATCTTTACTCAAGAGGCTATAATTTCAGCAGAGTTTAGAAAAATATCCCAGGTTCTTGATTACAATCATCAACTCTTCCACCCCAATGTAATCTCAGCAGTATTAACATTATTATTTTGTCATAGTTTTGCCATGAATCAGAAGCGGCCTCTGTTACAGGGGAACAGTAGACTAAAGAGTTAGAAAACCTTTTAAAGACCTATATTGATTGCTAGCCCTTTACCTCTTTTATCTCTTTCATTATAGGGTCACAACATCTTTGCTAACTTGTCCTCTAAGGACTACAGTGACCTTATGCAGCTTCTAAAGCAATCGATATTGGCAACAGACCTCACTCTGTATTTTGAGTAAGTATTGGCATTTCTTGTATTTGACAAATGAAAATTCAAAGAACTTACTCTAATGACCTATTAAATACCAATAATGATATATATTATGAGAAATTAGTGTTTAGCTGTGGTTGGAGAGATTTAGTCTAATACTTAGTGTATCTTAGGCTAATAGAAATATCTCAAGTGTCCAAGGAAGTTTTGCTTTAATATGTAACATGTCTGTATCAACAAAAAAGCAAGTGAAATCTTAGGCTTATACTTCAAAGCAATCCCAGGAAACAGTTACAGCTCAGTCCTGTAATTCTTCTGCCCCTTCTGTGATCATTTCTTCAGGCATGTAGAAGACATTTTATGATTCTTTTCCACCGTTTCAGAGTTTCTAAACATGTATGCTAAGAAATAGTGTATTTCATTACCGACCCAGTTGCAGAGGTAAGGAAAGCATACACATTGCTTCTTTGAAGAAAAATTATGCCAGTTTGCATCAGATGAGAATAGGTCTTGAAAAGCTTAACTTGAGAGAAGTATAATAGGATCTCTCTCATAGAGTTTTCTTCCTTGTTTGCAAATCAAATCTCTAAGTAACTGTCAAGTTGGTGCTATTTTTTTTTTCAAAGACTGCTAATTATTACCAAGCTCTTCCCAGTTGAATATGTGGGAGCATGCATGTAGTTGGAGGAGTCGTGGTGTCACTGTCAAATTGCACTTTTGACATCCCCCTCTCTGGCACGCTCCTGGGGCTGACTTACAGGGAGAAGTGCTGTCAGATGTGCAGTTTCAGCGTACTACATTCCTAGCCTTGACAATATTTCATCCTTAGGGTTTTTTTGGTGCCCATTAGCATCCTATCCCATACAGTGCTGTGTAGCATTTAGTAATGTTTTTCGTAGGATGGTATACCTGGATTCCGCTCCTTTGTGCTGATGGTTGATGCCAAACCAAGTTTCCAGAAAACTTCAGGCAAAGTCTTTACCCTTAAATTGTTCAACTATCTGTATCAGCATTGTATCTTTAACTGTTAATTGTAAAAATACTACCTGGGATGCTGCAATGTTCACTTTGTCTTTTTTCCTCAGTATTTGGGTACTGTGCCAAGGGCTGTTTCTAAACAGTACTGGCAGTAGACACGCTTAGATTGTCTCCCACAAGTCTGTTCTCAGAGAAGTTGTATTAAGAAAGGGTTTTGATTAGTAGTTTTATCATAAATAACTTCGGAACGTTAGTCCATGAAGAAATTCCTGCTTGCTGACGTGAAAATCCTGAGCAGGACAAATGCTTTTAAGCATACCCTTTTCGAAGCTGTCTGTTAAGATCGCTTGTTATGTGGGGTGCTGGTATGACAGGGGTATTTGCTGGCAGCTTTAAGTGAGATACAAGGACCAGAGATGTGTCAGTACGGGTTCTCCTGTCTCACCTCAAGTAACAAGTGCTACAGAATGTTTGTGCTGTCAAGAGATGAGTGGCAGGGGCTGAGAGGGCAGCTGAGCTGGCACAGCCCCATGTGCTCCCCTGGCCAGGGTCCTGCAGCCCCTGGAAGAGCCAGAGAGGGCTCGCAGCAATACCTTGGCAGGGAACCCAGTCCAGACCCAGACACGATGGAGCTCTCTTCCCTGCCTGCCTTAGCTTGAAAAACTACGTGGTCAAGTTGTGCTTCTTGTTTTAATACAGAGAAATAATGTCCAAAAGGGGACGTCAGCTGAATGTCAAGATTATTCTTCCCTGTTTGCATAATTGATTTTTGTGCTACATGAATCAGAAAACTTTTAGCAAATAAGGCCTCTTTACGCAGAATTATGCAAATAAGTTCTCTTTTCCTCTTGTGTTACTATGATTCATTAATCAGGTAGTTGTTAGGATACTTTACTTCCCAAAGTGCCTGAAAATCACTCCCTGGAAACAATGATGATTTACGCTTCTTAAAGCCACCCTATGTGAACAGATGTTTCCGCACAAGTACCTAGCTTGTTTTTTCCAGTTTGCTACATTTTCAATATTTTTGTAGAAAAGGAAATTCTCATACAAGTATTCTTAGAATGCCTAAACCTGATGATCACAAAGTCCAGCTAGCAAAACAGCAACAAAACTCCAGGCAGAGCAAGGATTTATGACCTTCTTAAGGCACTACTTTTCTACAAACAAACAGAAGGATGTCTTTCAGCGAAAGATCAGATGGAAAATATATTTGATTTTAGTAAATAATTCTAGATAAAGATGCTTGTAGCTTATACAACAAGCAAAAGCACGGAACCAAAATGAAGTTTATGGAAATTCACTCAAATGATGTCTTGAGCCACTGGGCTGTAGAGCAACTGGATTTGCTTTAATATAGCAAGGCAACTTTCCCTTCCAGGCAAAATACAACCAGAGTCAGTGTTTCTTAAAGACACTGCAAAATTGTTATCATTCTGTTTATTTCTGAAATCCTGGCCTGTTACAAATATATTGTGAGTAATAGTAAACCTCTTTGTTTTGGATGCCATGTATAAGCAACTAATAGGAGGAAACACTAAATTGTTTCCTTATACATGGTTGCTTTCCTCAGGTTGACTCCTTTCTGTGCTAGAAATTCTCTGTGGAGTTGGACAACTACTACTGCATCCATCAAAATGGATTCCAAAGAAAATTCTTATTTTAAAGTTTTCAGCTTAAGACCTTGAGACTCACATTTTCAGTTACTGTTTATGGATTTCTATATTTTAAATTTGAATGCTTGAGCTTTCTGGGATGTCATCTTCCTGAGCTTTCAGCTTTACACATTCTTGCCTATTTTTTGTCCAGTAATACATGAATTTCCCAGAATATCCAGTACTTCAAAACGAAATAATTACCAAATTTTATATTGTTAGACTAGGCAGTGAAATACAGGATGCAAATATCCACTGCTCGCTCTTTCAATAGAGTATGTAGTTGTTGATCATCTGCTCAGGATTAGGCTGGTTTAATCTTTATGTGCCAACTACTCTTGGCCGTTAAGATTTTCATTGTTGCAATGTTTTTTTCCTCTCGGGCCATGATGCTAGGACTTTGTGTGAGGGAACCGAGTTTTGTTTTCTGCATGTGTGCCTTTGCTTTGTCCCAGCAAATATTGTAACGTGAAACTCTTTTAGATGAAAGATAAGGAATTAGATATCATCACATAGTCCTTGTATCTCCCTGTTCTAGCTGCTGTCAAGAAATCCACTACAGAGAGGCCCTGTAGTAGGAGTGACTGGTCATATAATGCATGACAGCCAGGGACCAGAACAATGCAACATGCCCTACATAAAATTCTGTCCATTGATCAAGGGCAATGTTCCTGGAAGTGTGCATCTCCTCATGTGTAAAAACCTGTACTGCCTGCCATCAGACTGTGCTTTCAATAATCGTGGTTCAAAATCTCAGTCTAGCTGAAGTAAATGTAGAAAATACAAGACTTTGCAAACTCTCTCCTGTTGGGGAATCTAACTCAATTTCCACCTGTTGGAGAGACGCTACAGTCTCCTGTGAGATGGGGCACTGGACTGTCACTCAGAAGATGAGTATTTGCTTTCCAGCTTTGATGCTAATATGTTCTATTACCCTGGGAAAGTTGCTCCATATTTCATACCTCAACTTCCACTCTATCTGGGGCAGGATCCATTTCACATTGTAGTCACACTGCGTGTAATAAGAGCTGCTTGGAGTCTCAGTACCATAAAAAATTACAGACTATGCTGAGTCAGAATTTTGGCACTTAAAAGCACCAGGCAAGCATTAATGTGTTTTGGCTCATGGTTTGTGCACCTTCGAGGACATAGGCAAGACACTCCAGAAGACAAAGCACGGGACCAGGCAGGGACACCTAGCTTCTAGTCAGTAAGAACTACTAGCTCTAGACATCTGCAGCTCCTGTGGCTCACTGTGCAGTTCTCTGTGCTGGAAATAACAGGAATTGCATGTCTCCAAAACACGTTTCAGGATCCAGAAGTAAAAATCATTTTGCAAGGACAAGTAAAGAGAAGCGTGTATATATTTCAGGGGTGTTTCAATTGTCTGTCTTTCCATTGCTGTAGTTAAGCATTTCATGCTTCCACGGAAGACTGAACGTTTTGGTACCATTTATTTCCTTATCTGCAGAGACCATAAATACAATATTGCTTTTACTAGGCAACTCTGACATTGATAACAGACATTTATAGAACGTGTTCGGAAATTAGTACGTTTCGGTTAAATGGACTGTCAGTGTAACGACTTTAACAATAATACATGAGGTGCAATGATTACGTATCATCCAGAGAACTGTGTTTCTACTGCAGTGCTGCCCTGGAAATGTCTTGTTTCCTTCTCTGATGATCTGTTTTGTTGCAGGAGGAGGACTGAGTTTTTTGAACTTGTCAGTAAAGGTGGTTATGATTGGAAAATAAAAAACCACCGGGAAATATTTCGGTGAGCACTACTATTTCTTGCTTTCTTGTTATTTCAAAGTGTAGCCGTGTTTGCTTAAGGAATTTCATATATCATGGAGTGAAGACTTAGAGTAACAAGAGAAGGCAGCTTAGTTTAAAAATATGATCCATGATATGAAATACATGGTGTGATTTCTGAACATTCCTGAGCAGCAGGGATGCAATCAGCATGACCTCTCCTTCTCCATTCCTATTTCTGCCTTCACACTCTGTCATGTTTTCTTCCCTTTCTCCCAGCCTCACCAGTTACTGCTCAGCCCTTCCGCTCTTTCTCTGGAAAGCATCAACATTCTGCCTCAGGACACAAAGATCATTCTTGTCTGTTTCCCCATTCCCTCCTCCTCTCAGCTGTTTTCTTTCACTGGCCGTGCTTCTCTCTGCTCTTCTAGTCTGTACCTGGGAATCTGCAGATACATGGTACTCTCCTAGCGCTCATGTCTGAGCTTGCATCCTATTGAAAACCTCAGATATTGTGGGTGGTTCGAGTACGTGCTTTTGAGTCAATAAAATTTGCATACGCGTGCCTAATTATGCCTCATTTTATCTGAAATTTCATTAAAATTCTGTTTCCTTTCGGCCTTGTGACCAAAATGTTGGCCATTTTCTATTTTCCATATCATTTCACCCATTCCTAATGCTAGATTCAGGCAATATATTTGATGCTTCATTTTCAGTGCCCTTGTTCTTCATTTAAACTTTCTCAGACTTTTATCTGCATCATGTACTGTACATAAACGTTTTCTACAGCTGAATGGTTTCTTTCTCCTAATGCATATAAAACATGGTTGTAGCTAGGTATTAAACTACGGTGGAACAGTATAGCTCATAGTAAATCTTAAATTTTTATTGTAGATGAGCAGTAGAAACTGCTTAAACAGTGTCTGGGATGCCTCCTGTGATTATAGGTTCTCTTGCTACAGCAGTCACTTACAAATAGGCATATAAATTAATCTAGTTTGCAGGTGTTATTATTTAATAATACCCTTACTTACATCATGTGAAGCATGTGCTTTCTATTATATTGTAGGTACTAACGTAAGTAGTGTTAGAAGTATCGCAAAATTAGCGGTTACTCCCTTGCAATATTGTTTCTTTTCTAGTGTGCAGTGCACATACCAAAATTCATCACGTGATGACCTGCAACACATTAGGCTTCCCAGGCACAATTGTGATCTAAAAGCCGTGCTGATGGCTGAGATTTCAAACATGTCATTCTTTTCTGGAGGAAAAGAAGGTGCCAGGGCTGACATTTTATATATGTATTATTTATTTATGCATCCAGAGCAGAGTTGTTTAGAAATCCAACAAAGGTTGATTCAGCTTGTATTGTTCATTTCTGTTTTTCAGATCAATGCTAATGACAGCCTGTGACCTTGGAGCTGTGACCAAACCGTGGGAGATTTCAAGACAGGCAAGTCATGATTAATAGCAGGGCTGGGAGGAGGCGGGACTGGCGGGACAATATTCCCAGGGCCCTGACTTACAAGGGACCAAAACTGGAATCAATTTACAGCGGTATTAATGCTATAAAAAAATAGCAGGGGGTTTCTGCAAGAAATGGTTTATTGCATAATCTTTCCATGTACACATGCTGGTGAGCAAGCATGTAGGTACCTGAAGAGATCTGGCTTTACAACCTCTCCTCTTACTAACCTTTTAAATCCATATCAAAAAATGGATGGATTAAACAAAAAAACCCCGTTAGCCACATGTAGCTGTGCTTACTTCTTTTGTCCCAAGGTTTTCTTTGGCACTGGTAGAATCTTCCCTACATCAAAAATACCAGCGGATGATCTGTAAAATTTGATTAACATAAAATCTTCAGCGTATATAAGAGAAACGTGCTCATTTTCTCAACACTGATGGAAAAAACTGCAAGCGTAGTATAGAGCCTTTTTTAGCATCCTGTAGTTAGAAACAAACAAATAAAAATTCCATTTGCTGCTGCTGTGTAGGCTCTTTAGAAATACAGATAAAACTTGGGTCCAGCATTGGTGAACAATTACAATGTGAGAAAGCAAGCTGTCCCGAAAGTCTTGTCCTTTACCACATGATTTTTGCTCTGCTAGGCGTCTTTCCTTACTCAGCATCTATCCTTAATATTTCCTGTATCCATGCGAATAACTCTCTATGCTTCCTGAGGTCCAGAACAAGCCAGTAGAAGGTAGGCTGTGTAGGGTTTTGGAGGAATATACAGCATTAAGAAGTGGGTAGGAACTACACCAGTGCAGCTGAGTGTGGGTAAGCATCTGGAGGGAGTTTGATTGGCTTAACGGCAAAATGACAGTTAAAAAGAAGGGGTGAGAAAGAGAAGCTAAACCAGAGAATGAGTGAGGCAGGAGCAGCCAGGTTTCTTGGAGAACAACAAGGAAGTAACAGAACCTGAAAGGGACGAAACGAGAGTTACATGCACATTAACTCAGTAAAAAAGCATTTATGCAGTGAGGGCTTCAGCTCGGCTTGCAGTTTTGTCAGGTGAGTCTTTTTTGCTTTTATAAGCAGACTATGACAATAGTCCTTCTAAGGCCATTGCTCTACTTGGCCAGAATATGGTCACTTCACCTAGAGATCAGGGAAGTTGNAGTTTTGTCAGGTGAGTCTTTCTTGCTTTTATAAGCAGACTATGACAATAGTCCTTCTAAGGCCATTGCTCTACTTGGCCAGAATATGGTCACTTCACCTAGAGATCAGGGAAGTTGCTCGTACCCCGCAGTGAAAAAACGAGCCACAAGATTTTTTTTTTCAGCGCCACCTAGCCACAGCTGCAGTGTGTGCAAACCCTCCTCATTTTTCCTCTTTAACCCAGTTAGCTTCTCCATTTTCTTTGACAGCCAAAATGTCAGGTAGGGTCTGTCTTCCATGTTGTCAATCTTTGTGCTGTGGTGCTGAATTAGTGCTGAAGTCTCTAGCAAACTGGTTTTTTTATCTTTATTGCTTTTGAGGTCTGCGGGTGAAAACTCCCCTGCAGCCTAGTGTACAGGTTTACTTTATATTGAAAAATCCAGTCTGGGATTGATTGAAACATTACCTGGTTGAGCAGAGAGGCTAGTAAGTCCACAGAGGGAAAACAGGAAATAGTTGGACCTTAACTGTGCCAAAAAGAAAAGAAAATGAAAAGTGAGGGAGAAAGAGATTAAAATGTATGAATCGAAGGAAATAAAGGCTACATGTAAGAAGGCGGAATTCAGGAAGAGAAGATAGAAAGAAACAAACAAAAGAAGAGGGAAAGGGACACAAGGAGAACAGGATCAGAACAACAGTGAGAGACAGAGATGAGACTATGTCTTGATTATTTTTATACAATACACTTGGCAAACCCTTAATTTGTGCTAAGTTGTTAAATTATTCTTCTATCTGGAGTATTGATCCAGAATTTTATTAGTGCGCTGGGATTACATACACTATAAAGTTCCAAACTGTGTGATAGCTTGGCTCAATATTTAAGAGTACTTTATAACATCAGTTCATCTACTCCCAATTTATTTGGGTACTCCTTATTTCGACTGTAACAAGCTTAGGATTTGTGAATGTTAGCTACCGTGCAGTTGCTAGCGCAAGAAGTTTTGAGGTTTTATAAAGTGCAGGTTCTCTCCTTAGTTCACCCTCTTGTGCCTTGGCATTACGAAATAATGTCCTAGCTTGAAAACACTTGAAAACAATAAGCAGGCGTGACAGAAGCCTTAGGAACTGAATGCCATCTTCAGCAGGTTAGTTTCCTTTTTAGCATCTCAAACGTCACACATGCCTACCTTCAAAGCCCCACATGAGAAGAGTACAGTACGTAAAGGCTACTATATCAGGATTGCTTGTTGTTTGACTTCGTAAAATTCCTGTTGTTTCCATAACTCATTTTGGTTTTAAATCTTGTGTTCTTCTGAGAAGCACAAATCTCTGCCGTGAATAGAACATCTTCATTCACAAAAGTCAGGCAGACACATTCCAACTTCCAACCCACCAGTTCTTAATCTTGATTCAATATGACAATCACAGTCTGAGTTCATATTTACATATTCCGATCCTATAGCGATGGCAGTTACGGGGAAAAAAAGTAAAGCCTAGTGGGGAAAAAACCCTTTGTGATCGCCCATTAAATTAAGACAACAGAGGTTATTGGTTAATTAAGATTCTTTGATAAGTGAAGTTGTTTATCTAAGGCAACAGCCTGTAAATACCCAGAGAGCTCTTGTACATTTTACAAAGCATTTTTACAGACATAATTGTGGATACCAACAAGAAGCTGTGATTTTCTATTCTGTTTTCAGTACTCGAGTAAGTTGCATATAACTGCCTTGAGTGCTGCCTTGACACTGCAATATAATTCCCCCCGTCAATTCCCTATCAAAAAGGGATAAGTGGTTATGGCCGTTTATATCCCCTGTATGCCCAGTCCTGAAAACTATACAATCATGTGCCTGACATCCGTCATGCAAGTGGGGCTATTCACTTCTTTAAAGTTAAGCAAAGGCTGAAGTCATGGTCTGAGAAAGAACTTGTTACCCTAAAAATTATGTAGCAGGAACTCTAATCTTTATCATGATTTATGTTTTAGGCAGCTGAGCTGGTAACCAGTGAATTCTTTGAACAGGGAGACAGAGAAAGATCTGAACTCAAACTCACCCCTTCAGTAAGTATTTATCACTTCTGAAATAGTTACTAACTTGAGTAGGGTAAGAAAATATAATTGGGTTCATTCAAAAAACTAACTGTATTTTGTGTGCAAAGAAAAGTATTAGAATAAATAAAAGCTCTGTCCAATAAGGACATGCATTTAGAGCCATATATAGAAGCTTTCTGGTCAACTCAGTCACTTTTGCATTGAGCCCTTTTCCCCATTGTCTGTACCTGTTCCCAAGGTTATTCTGTCAGCTAATTTTTCTAAGCAGTGGGTATTGTTTTTAATACACAGTATTCAAATAAAAAAATCACCAGCTACTTATGGAAAAAAAAAGGAGTCATATTTACTTTATGCTGCAGCTGTCTGTGTTACTTGATGTATCAAATGCTGAAAAGCATTTCTGTAGGTATACAACAATTATAATACTGTGATTGAAAGAATAAATTGGTATTGAGTGGAATATAGCCAGGTGGGTATAAAGTGTCAAACAAGAAATCAGAAAAAAGTTTCATAAAGACTTTCAGTGAACTATTTGAAGAGAAAGCCTTATCCAGGTTAAATACCTCAAAATGTTGACAAGCCATTATCTGGAGGCAACAGGAGGAGGGTAACAGAAACTGTTCTAAAGAATTTAATTTACAAACCATCCACAAATATATTTATGCTTCCAAAAATAAAAAGACCATTCCAGTGGTTCAGACTTGTTCTCACTTTCATAATACTCGCACATGAGCCTGTAGTGATGTAATGAAGTCAGTAAAGTTAAAAACTCACAGTAAATAGTGCTCAGATACAATACATGGCTTTTCACTTTGATTACTGTCATAGAATGGGATGCAAAGGGATTTCTTCCCTGTAGTAGTTCTGTGTGTACATCTTCTCAGAAAAAATGGTAGCTATAGTCCAGTAGAAGAGTCATCAGTCAGTCATGGTTATTCACAATTCTGAGACCAAATCTAGGCCTGAATAACTGCAAGTACCATTCCATGTAATATGGCTATAAGTGCCTTTCCAGTGTTGTAGATAAAATTTTCGAAGTGTGTTTCTCATGCTAATGAAGCATAATAGGAAGTAATTTTATTTCAACACATACATTAATGTTACTGTCTTCAAGTAGCAATGAATTCCAGTGCAAATGGCCCAGGTCCAGCAACCTAAAGAATTATTTTAAGGTGTGTTATTACATCTACATTTTGGACATACAGTAGACCTGGTGGAATTGCAGAGAAAGATAAAAGCCAGAGCTTTCTTTTGGACTCATGTCTTCTGAAAATCCACATCCAACAGCCTAGACAGGTGGGAAGGAAGAGTGTATTGCTATAAATGTCTTCAGTATTTCCTCCATCATAGGAGCCCTCCCACTCTTCCTTTGGGCTCTACAGTCTGCACCAAGGAATACAGTAGTTTGTGGGCCTCATGTAGGATGCTTTGAAGCTATGCAGCTTGAAGGAATATTTTCCTCTCTGTTTGGCCCTTCACAATTTCAAAAAAATCCAGTAAACTGATGTATTAGGTGTTTTATGTTGGGAGATAAGGCCAGTAAATAATCACAAAGCTGATCAGTTCTAACAGTTGATGGCTAAGGGCCAAAATTGTGTAGAATTTTACCACATTAATGAGGAATTTTTAAACCAGCTCAAGTGCTGATGTATTTCATGACATATTGCTATGACAAGCCACCTAGACAGGTATTGCTGTTAGTTAGATAAGAGTTGTTAGTCAGCAAGATAATGTGATATTCTCTTATCTTGTAACTCAAGGATTTTTTTCTTGTGCTTATAACATGAAAAAGACAGGATTTTTCAAAATCATTTCAACAGGAAATACAGAATTTTCCAAATTCAGACCTAAGTTTCTCATTTAAGATCATAAAGCCCTTGAATTTTACCTCCTGCTCTTATTTAGATACGCTGTGTGATAGCTGTGTATGTCAGAAAGAACAGGCTACAACCAGAAGAATTCAACCAGACATTTAAAGTAATGTAGTATGTATAGTCTGGACTTTGTAGAAGGTAGAGAAGGAAAGTAAGTTTTCTCAGGAGACATCAACCTTGAGGAGATGGGCCCAAAATAAGAACAGACTTTCCACAGAAAAAGACAGAGAGATTTAAAGCTTGGCATATTCAGAGAGTATAAAATAGGCATTTGGTAAATGGTGTGGATGGGCCACTAGAAGGAGGATTAAAATCCTGTAGACAGAAAGCTGATGGACCCAAGTAATCTCAGGCAGAGTATGGAAGACATTCAGCTCACGTTCAAACTTTGCAGAACTCGGTTTCTTCCATCTCCTTTCAGCCAACAATTCAGCCTCTTGAACAGCAGCTTTGACCTCTATCATTTCCTCTCAGGGCATAGTGCAGTGAGCAGTGAATTAGGCTGTTTCCGGAGGAACAAATTGATAACTGCTACCAAAATGGATCTGTTGGTTCCCCACCCTTTGGATTCGCAGACGTGGCTGGTTCTGCAGAAAGGGTCTGTAACTAGGAGGGAGGGAGCCAGCCCAGATCCGTTGCCGTTCATTTTGCTGAACGGGAAAATCCTGTGTGAGAAAAGGGAAATTTCTACTCAAAGGTATCTACTTTACATTTCTACAGGAGGTTTCTTACCAGCTTAGCCCCAACTGTGGAGCACTTACTTTACATCACAGAATTATAAAATTCAAATATGTTCAGCCTACAAATTTCAAAACAGAATTGAAAATAAACAGTTTATTTTTCCGTGCCAGACAAAGCAGCAGGAAGACTGCTGCAAAGATTGATTACAGTTTACGAAGTATTCTGGTTGTGAGAATTTGATCATAGCTCCAAAGTGCTGGATGATGTATCTGTAAACTACTCCAGTGTAATAAAGCATGGTGGTTTTGTTCCCTTCTCAATTCAGGCCATTTTTGATCGGAACAGGAAAGATGAACTGCCCAGGTTGCAGCTCGAGTGGATTGATAGCATCTGCATGCCATTGTATGAGGTAATTTTTACTTACTGCTCCTGTAGAGTCCAGAGAAGATTGTTCTTGCCTCTCCAGGGAAAGAGTTAGCTTACAGTGCAGCCTCGAAGGGTATTTCAACTCATCTTTCTTTGACTTTACCAAAAGTCTGAATTCTGTGCAGAAATCTTCAGATTTCCTGAAGGTGGTAATATCTGTAAACATAATTCTTCTCTAAGTTATAAAAGCCAATACGGCAACTATTTATATTATTGTGTTTGAGACAAACTGATTCTCATCATGGCAAGGTGTGGAGTGCTCTGCAGAGAGGTGCCAGAGGGACGGCCTCATTAGGTGCTGCTGTCAAACCTGTCTAAATATGTGTGACCCAAAGGCAAGTTCAAGGCTGAGCCTTTGCACCCCTTTCTGGCTCCTTTCCAAACTGTTACGGGGCACTCTAGGCCAAGCCTTTAAGGTCAGTGACAAATGATTTGTGGTTTAACCTGTGTGCTGTTTCACTTGGAGTTTACTGTTTTAATCATGCTTCAACACAGACTGCTTGGTATAAGGTGTATAAACTCTCAAGTCCTACTTTATTCAGACTACAGATGACCAGAATAATGCTTCTCTCGTTTTGGATTAAGCCAGCTTCAGAATTTGACTTGTGTAACATAAGCTTCACCTTTTTAACTTTTTCTTTCTTACCTGTATAGAAAGCAGAGCTACACGAGCAGGATGATAAATGAAAAATAACACTATAGAAACTTAACAATCAATAACTGTGTCAACCACTCTTCCTCCTACTCACTGAAACCACACAGACTGCCTTATGCAGCTGAAGACTGCCACTGTGGTCATTGATACCTGAGAAAACACGGGGATGTTATCTCTAGGAATTTTTGGTGAACTGCAACAAGTTCTCCCTGTTACCATTGCACCCTAAACTGCCTCACTTCTCCAAACAATGAATAGGTCAGTGATAATACAAAGCCAAGAGCTGAGAAGCAGGTCCCAGCTCCCACGTTAACAATAAACTGATGAACTTGTGCGTGAATGTAGCTTCCCCACACACAAACAAAAATGGATTGGCAGTTTCTTTTCATTTTGTAGACCAGATATATCACCAATAGCATACGAGGTAAGAAGGATGATGTGCTCCCGCTGCCCTCTACACCTTGTGGCATCTGAGGCTGCCACTGTGGCAATAACGAAGTGACTGCCCAGCAGCAAAGGCAGCTCTGGTTGTGTGATGTGGACAAACATACACTTGTGTAAACAGTGAGGTTGGCTACCGCTTGGCCAGTAGGTGCTGTCCCTTTCTTAGGTCAGTCTTTGTCATGCTGAAATAAACTAAAGCTATTGCTTTCAGACAATTACGGCAAAGCAAGCACAGAAGAAGATCAACCTGTATTTTTTAAAACACCAAGACCATTTTGGACAAGATGGGGGGAAGGGAACTGACCTGGGACAAAAACTTTTTAAAAATATTGTTCCTTTCAATGTAATAGTTCATATTACACTAGAATGCATATTACACCACAATTCATGATTTGTAATAGCAGCTGTAATTCAGAAATCTACAATAAGCAGGAAGAGCTGATAATCAGCCCATGCTCTGCATGAGAAGACTGCATCTGAGCACTAAAGTTCCATCTTAGCAGGAGATCTCTGGGGAATATATTCACATCTGATTTCTCTGCTTTCTGCTGTCTTTGCATCATGCTGTGCAGCTGTTAGCCTGCTGCTCAACAACTTAAAAAGGAGACACCATCAAACCTGGAAGTCAGTGCAGCACTAGCCTTAGGGGTAAACAGAAAACTTCATGTCATAGTATCACACTGTGGGAGATTCTCTCTTCAATGTGAAGCCAAGTTTTAATTTTCATATCCAGCTTAATCAAACCTCAATACACATATCACATCAGCAGTGCCTTCGGGCATTGTAAATCCTCCATTTAGGGCTGGCTGAACACTACAGCTGTAGCCAAGTCCTAGATTTTTCTTTTTTTTTTTTTTTTTTTCCAAATACGTTCTTTAAAATTTTAGCCATTGTAATATGTTGTAGGGACTGCATGTGGGGATAGAACGGGTTACATCATTACAAATGCAACATAAAGAGGCGGAGTAGCAGCTGACAAATTAGTAAAATCTTAGCGGTACTTGCATAGCTCACTAGCATAGTGCTTATAAAAACCGTATGTTTGAAATAAACATTCGACACTCATTTTGATACCAAAATTGCAGCATTAAACAATGCAGAACAAATAAAGGCTTTTGCATGTAGTTTTTTCCAAGCTAGTGATCAGAAGTCCTGAATGCATGTGGGCAGATTCCAGCATCCAGAGCCCTGAAGGAAGCTCTGCGGGTGAGGCCTATGTGCATACCAACACAGTTGCTGCAGCAGGACTTAACGCTGTGCTCTGTTCTGTTTGACAGCCGCACAGCAGAGATGGTCCCAGCAACCAGTGAATGCTGGCAACTCCCATGAAAGTCACACAGAAGATCAGTAGAGCCACCTGAAATTTTCTTTGCTCAAAGTAGTTTCTAAGAGTAGGCTGTTCTTGACAGCTGTGGATGTCTGAAGTGTGCAGTACAGAAGGAACCTCACAGCCCAAACTTCCAGGAGTGGTCTGACACCACCCCAGTGCCACTGACAGTACCACAACAAACCATATCTTCTGCACAATTGAAGCTGATGAGCAGGCTACACACCAGAGAGCCCACGAGGGATGTTTCGTACTTAAACAGTATATAAACCTTGCAGAGCATTTTAGAGAGTTATGGCCTTCCTAGCCTATTTTTTTTCTCCATTCTGAAACATTCAGCCTGGTTCAGTCTTCTGGGGAGATTTGGCTCCTCCTTATGCATCAGCATTGCTATCCTGCATTTCCCTAAGGTAGCTCAAGACAACCCACTTTGAGGTGCAGTTCTCCCAAGTAAAGGATGATGTCTCCTCCTTTACTGGGAGATGTGTATCGCCTCCCTCTGCTTACCTGGCTAGAGCTGTTTTCTGAGTTTGGCCCCTTTTTGTGAGAAGGTTTACAAGTGACTAACAAATCCTCAAGGTCTGTACACCTTCCATTAGGAATCCTGTTTGACTGCCCCTTGGAACACCCATCCAACCAAGAAGAAAGGTCAAAGATAGACAAAAGGTGCTACATCATAAGCTAATGTGGAGCTTGAAGCTAAATATAGATGTATATATAGATTTATATATATATAAAATGATAGCTGGGGATATAAAAAAAATCAGAAGTTATACACAGCTAGATTTCCCATATCCAAATGTCTAAATCCAAAACCTTTTTGTGTTTGCTCTATAAGCCCGACTGCTCGTGGCACAAGGTAAGCCAAGCCATGGCTCTGCTCCCTTGTTCTCTCCCGCATCTGCTGCTCAGTGCAGAAATCAAGCCACCTCCAATTTCAAAATACTTTAGTAATCAAATCTGTTTCCTTCACACTGTGGATCAAAGGTTTGTGAAGATAAAAGCTTCCCAATTTTTGTGTTCGTTGCTTTATATTACACTTGGGGCATTACAATTTTATTGAATTTACTTTTTTGTTACTGTAGTGATCACTGATCAGAGCATTTTATCTGACAGTGGAGTTTTTTGCCTTGAGTAGCAGAACAGCCATCCATTTACTCTGAAGCTCTGATTTTAGGGGCTTTAGTTACGCTTTACTGCATCACATTTGCTCTTCATTCAAAAATGCTAGCAAGAAAAGAGTTCATCAGCAGAGATGAGAAACAAGCTTATTAGAATAATAATTTATAAGGAAAAATGCATTTTTTGGCACTGTAGAGCATTTCAAATCTACTAATGTAGCTTCAGTATAAAGTAATCATCCCTTTTTTTTTTTTGTAGAACACTCTATAAAGGGGGAACGCATGCAACTAAAGCAGAAAAATCTAAGACATCCCACTGAATATAAAGCATTATGTCTAAACCAACAGCTGTGTTTGCCACACAGAGAAAGTATTCTGTACCTATTTGGACATACACATTCATGTAACAGGAAACAGGATTTTTACCATTAAGACAAATTACTTCCCTGACCCTCCAGTAAAGAGATGGTGAGAGTTTCAACACTAATGGATTCTTTCCTGGACTCTACGTTTTGTGTGTACCTAAGACAGGATCAGTCACAGATTTTTCCCAACTCAGATTAGATTTCTCTGTGGGAAGCAGACAGAGCAGGAGAGTAAAGATCTTACTCTTTTTAATCATTATTTTTCTCACAAACAACATCAAAGCTTCAGTGATTCACACCACACAAAAGATGCTAACAGAAGCCCAGCTCTGTTCACAGCATTGTTAGGCAGAGACACTAACACTATGAATAGCAGGGCCAAAGGCCGTGCACTCTGCTTCTGGGCAGATAAATACATAGTCAGGTAGTCAGTGACAATGACAGCAGCTATTTAAATTTAAGGGAGATGTCTTTGTGGAAGATAAAGAAGCTCACAGCTTTTACAACTTATGTGTGCCTGAGATTGCCCTGCTCACCTCTACCTTGGTGCTCCATTGAACTGCTCCATTTTAGTGCTGGTTTTAGTGCTATTCAAGATTTTCTTGGGTATTGAGAGCTTTAAACATACTATAGTATCTACAGAAGTGAATTTGCATCACTCCATCCAAGATTCTACGGGGAATCTATGGAGAGCAGAAACATTTGTGTTTAGCCTAGCAAGTCCTTTAAATGTTTTGAACAGAATGTGGAGGAACGGAGTCCTTCTTTATCACATTGTTTGATGTACTTAAGAAATCTAATCACTCTGTCTACAACTCTTAAGAGCTCTGAAATGTCTGTCTTCCTACAGAAGATAACGTCTGGCCTTGTAATTAAATCTATCTTTACAATAGAATGATGTAGCTGCAGAAGCATCTGTTCTACTTGTAAGCATACATTAAATGCACGGGGCATTTAATCATAATCATAAATGGTAGAGCCTCTACAAAGCACAGAAAAAATACACAGAAATCTCCAACACTCATGGCTACCTCTGTGCTTTAACTTCTCCGGTTCAAGAGTTGACGTTGACACCTCAATTGGAAATGCATATGCACACACAGTGATTATTTTTTTTTTCCAAAAGCATATACTCTAGTTACAATTATAAGGCTGGAGATTAACCTTTAGTATTCCTTTGCAGAGGAGAAGGTGGTATGTTTTAAGCATCATGTTTACACAGCTGTGTCTTGATGCAGCCCTTCCTCAGTTACCACTTCCATCCCTTTCCCTCATTCCTTCAATTACAATTTTGCATAAGGAAATACTGCATAACAAACTCAGGGTTTGGACCACTCCTCTTGAAGTCCTGCTTGTCCGGAATGGGCTGTATGGGATGGCTTAGTCCCTACTCAGGCAAGAGTCACTGAACGCAGCCAAAACAATGACTTTTTCTTCATATGTTTCTGGCCTCCCTATACAGACAGAACTAAAAAACTTTGAAAATTAATTAATGAGAAAGAGCTTATGTGTATGCACATTTTGGAAATGGCTTGCTGTAGCCACCATTCACCCATACCTGGTACAAAAGTCGGAGCACTGCTGTTCTATTTTAAGTTTGCAACTAGTCGGGGCAGGGATAGCACTAGGTAGTGAGCTGTTCACCATGAGCAATATATAGACATTCCCTGAAATATGTTCACAAGTTGTTAAGAAGTGTTTTAACAAAAAAAAGGAAAAAGGGAATCAGGACTAAGCTGTTCAGAAAAAAACGTGTTCACGGAAGCAATTTGATCAGCTCTGTGTGATTCTCACTGAAATCAGCTTTTACTTTGTAGCCTGTTGAGGGGAAGAAGAGGATACCTTTCATGGATCCTAAAGAACACCATAAAGATGCACGCTTTTGGCAGGGCTTATTTCTGACATTTGATTTAGACACAGAGAGTGAGAGATAATGCATTTATCCTTCCTAGGACTGCCTGGCTGACAAGGATTAGTAAGGCAGATGATAGGCTCAGGATGCAGTATGTGATACACCATGGACTGAGGCTGCACAGACATTGGCAGATCAAATTAGTCTCACTTTGTGTTGAAATCCAGGGGGTAATATTATCCAAGAAAGAGCAGGTGCAACATACTCTGCTGTGTTTGTAAGAAATTTGCTTCAGAGGAAACGTAATCAGGCCAAATGCCAGTGCTGGGGGGAGTTGGTAGCTAAGGATTACATTAGGAGTAAGAGTTCGTCCCAGAGAAAGGAGATTTTGGCACTGCAGAAGGATCTTTCTGTAGCCTTTAAATAGGAGCTCAGCTAGGTTTAGCACTTTTGTTGCCTTGTTGCTTGTCTGCTAATGATGAACCTAAATGAGGCTAACAGGAATGAATTCTCGTGAACTTTGAGAAAACTCAGGTACTATGACTATGTTACAGCTTCCAGTAATGGAATAAGCATCAGCAAACTGTTTTTCTTCCCTCGTGCCCTTGACCTAAGGGTCTGGTTTTTTCTGCTACTTTTGTACTAGTAGAGAGAAAAGGTGAAGAGCTATACAAGAAAGAAAAATCCGGGAAAGAAGAAAGAATGCTTTTATTTGCAATTCCCTTCTCAGTCAGTCGCTATTTCACAGTGTAATATGGAAAGGCATAGTTTTGATGTATGAGTATCATGAACGCCTTTTTACAATGGGCACAAAGATCCTAATCCTCTTTTTTGTTTCCTGAGACCGGAGGGATTCACTTTGCTTTTGGAAATTAAGACAACATTATTTTTGCTAGGATTTTTGTAATTTGGTGAGATTACTGATGAAACATTGTATTACCATCAACAATTTTAGGAATTTACAAGTTTTCCCAAATTGCTTAGAAGAAAAGACGGCAGAAACAAGTACTTTTTCCGTTCAAACAAGAGTGCTTCAACTTCCTTCTCTGATAGTCATCTTATGCCAAAAAGGTCTCAACTGAAAGGGCAGGTCATCAACAAAGATATTTGGGAGAAGATAGAAAACCCAACATTTGCCACTGACTTTAGTGAAGATAAGCTTCACTGAAAGGCTTTCAGCCTGGTCTGTGAGAAAAAGTGAATAATTCATAATACTACAATTTCTCTTGCTGTTTTATTTAGAATTATCTGCCCAACGTGTTGCGAAGGAGATGCAGTCATGTATGGAAATGTATATAAAGATCTGAGGAAGTGAATTGAAAAGTTGGCAGATAAGGTAGAAGAGACAGCCAATAGAGGGAACTCAAATTGTACAGCAAATCTGAAAGAAGACAAATGGATAATTTAACAGCCATTCAGTTTTCAAGAAAGACAAAGCACAAACTACATTGCATCAGAAAAGGACTAGAAATGATGATGGATGAAACGCTTCAAGTAAGTGTTTAACACAACAGAATCACAGTTGCCTGCAGAATTCCCAGCTGAGGGCAAATTCAAAGAACTAAATACAGATATGAGACTGATACAGTTTGAAGAGTTTCTCAAAATCCATTTAGTAGCAAGGCAGAAGACATTGATCAGCTGCTTGGTTAAAACGTTGAAAGGAAGAGAGAAACATTCTGTCTCTTGCATGCTTTAGACATAGAATCAAAACCATAAACATCAGAGCCAAATAAGAAGTTGTTTATGAAATAATAACTCTTCCTCTTCTGAGCAAACCCTTGGTTTCATGAAATTATTGTGAACAGATGAATCATTTGCAACTATAGCAACACATCAGTTGAGCTACTTCTGTAGGTACCCAGTCCTTCAGCGTTACTCTTTCCCTCTGACAGCATAGCCTGCTTGATATTGGTCAGAGCACATTTGCCTGTACATATCTTCCTCCCTGAAGTACCTGGCACATTTTATGAGCGGAGAATCTTACTTTATAATCATCCCTCTATAGTATACATGTTTACTTGCAAAGGAGTGCAGCATTATTCTTGCTAGCGTACCATCACCAGAAAGAATTGTGACGCTAATTCATAGTGGAGGAGCTGAACACTCGTGCACGCGTTAGATCCCTTTCCAGTCACAACTGGCTTCCTTCCGCATTGGTAACAATTTCTATAGAGGAGATAAAAGAAACTTCTGATTTCTGTCAGGGAAGTCAGTAGTATATTCATTTCATCTGATTACATTTTTAGGCATCAGAAAAAATGCACTGACAGAAATGCAAAAGTAAAGTAATGCACTGATGCATTCTGTACTTGACCTTGACCCGCTCCTCAATATGCCCTAGTCTCCTTCAACTATGAGGAGACTACAGTAATTTATTTTTTTCATGAACTCAGCCTCCTCCCAAATACAGTAATTTTTTTTCTGATTAATGATTAAATATGGCCCTGAACCAGCAGGGCAAATAATTAATTCATATACACACAGAGTCAAAGGTTCATACAAGTTAATCCCGAGATCTTCTCTGTATCGCTTTGTCTTCTGTATTCTACCTATAGAAGGTAGAATTTTAGCATTTTTTTCTTTTTTAGAACACAGGCATATATACAGAAATACTTTTGGATTTTCAAAACCATTTCCATCAAGTATTTGTATTAGGAAGATCAAATCTGTGGATGACTGCAGTACAGGGTCCCTTTTAGCTGAACTAATCTGAAGTTCAAGGACTTTCAGATAGATGGCTTACCTTTGGCCTGTGTATTCTCTCGTGAAAGCCACTTCAGCAAAACTCAGGAGTCCAATTCAGCCTTGCTGTAACTGGTCACGACTCTCTTGACTTCAGCAATGCTTCATATGCTTACACCAGTCTGAATTTATCCCTATGACTTCTAAGTCACTAGTCCTCCCTTCCAACTCAGAAACTGCCTACACAATAAAAGTGATTCATTACAAACCACTGGGTTCCAACGTAGAGTGAACACTGAGACCTATAACTTTTTGATATGTGCTCAGTCATAAAAATGAATTTATATGGTCTTATTCCATAAAGTCACTTTACAAATATTAGACCTGCAACCATACTTCCGTGAGCTGTAATTTTCTCAAAGCTCGTAAGTTAAGCAAGGTCAGAATTGGTCAATATTTGGATGAGAATCTGCAGGGGTAAAAAAAAAAAAAAAAATTACTCTGGAGGTCCTGCAGTGTTTGCAAGTTAGAGCTTACCATGCTCCTCTTCAAAAGGATTTGGTATTAGCCTTAGAATACAATAAAATACTGTATTTGCTTTAGCAATAATTTAGACTCTGGCTACAGCCGCGTTGCATCTTGGCCGTTTCAGGTAACATCCCTTCCCAGAAATGAAGGTAACGTAGCAGACAAAGGCTCTCCCCCAACCCCCTTCACCTATGAAGTAGATCTACCAACAAATGCCTCTACTGCTACTCATCACCCTCTCCCTGAAATGGTTTGTTGCTGCTTCTACTATCTTGGCATTCTCTATGCTTTATCTAGCAAAATATACCTAAGAAATACATGTCTATACCAAATATTCTCCCCTCCCTCCCTGCCTTCTCCCATAAATGAATCCCTCTGAGTGCCTCATGCTCTCTCCATTTTGAGCTCTTCCTTCAGGCAGCCCTGCCCCTCTCCCAGGTGTGTGCAATGTATTGCTGAAGTGCCTTTAACCTTTTCTTGTACTGGAAGAGCTTATATGTAAGAGGAGCTATACTCCTTGAAAGTACGCTGTGGGCAGAGCAGTACATAGTCACAAAAGATATTACTGAAATTTTTGAGTTATTGAAAGTGGTAAGGAAAAGTCAGTGCTGTACAGTAACTTTCTGAAAAAGAGCTTAGTCACACATCTGAGGTGATACATGGATGGAGAAGGGCTTTTCCTAACGCCGGAGCAAAACCGCTCTTCCAGCACCCTTTATCACTCTGTGATTAAGAACAGCTTTTACAGCAAAGGGGATAAAATGGGAAAGGTCACCAATCCTGTGCCTATTGCTGTGCAGCAAGGCAGCTGTGTGGCAGTGGAAGGACTGACTGCAAGTGGGCACGCAGGTCCCAGCTGGAGAGACAGGAACTCCCCCGGGCAGGGGGTCGCTCACCTGCCATGCACAACTGGCTGCCCGCCAGCTCACAGCCTGCCTGCCGCGCCAAGGAGGGACGAGGAAAAAGGGCTTTTCTGGAGCTATGAGCTCGTGTGGTGGTATCCCATGTCAGACAGCTGTTGAAGACCAAGCCTCTTCCTACACAATGCAAATAATGCATTGGGGGTTAAGAAGCTGGATACCAAATCAGACAGATCACTAGCGAAGCCATTCGTACGAGACATGCATCAAAAATAGCAGCGTGGAGGAGCAGTACATCAAGGGGTTTTCATGCAATAAAATGGAAAGTGAAAAGTGCAGCCAGGAGGTAGAAAACCCTGACTAGGCTACAGCCAAATAAACTTAAATAGCTTTGGGAATAAATTGGTGGTTTAATCCGGATCAGGAACAGGTGCTTTAAGTGTAATTCAGTAAATGGTCAGGAGCCTGCCAGAAGGGAGAGAAATGTGTTGCTTTTGAGATAATTTCCCAGAAGCTTCATAAAAGAAAACTGATTACTGGAGTTTAATAATTAAAACAGGGCCAGATATATAGTAATCAAATGAGTTTTTAATTACATTTCAAGCAGAAATAAAATCCAATTTGTGTACTTGGTATCGGAAAAGTCCTACTGAAATGCTTCGGTAGCTGGAAAAAATAAAATAAAAGCTAATTTCCATAGGAATTATAGTAGTTGGTTTAATTAGAGGATTAGATCAGAATGAGAGAATCCCAAAGTGGAAGAACACTAAATACAGAAGCAGTGGTTTAAACATCAAATCAATGTCTGAATAAAGACATTTTATAGACCAAGTGCAAAATCTGCACTGTTGAGTATCCCTAATCTAAATTAATGTGTAACTAAATAAAGTTTATTAAAATTACACTATATATTTTGTAAGTATTCCATAGAATTAATTGCTTCTGCCAGGGTAAAACTGAAAATTAAAGACATAGTTTATTCTTTCATAAATATTCCTTTTAATTTACTTCCTCAAAGTGAATGTCGTTAGTTAACCATCCTTGTTACTTACCTGGTAGCCTCTGTTGCGCCTGGGTTCTTAGACTCTGTAATATGCACTTAGGTATATATTTCTAAGAAATGCATGTGTTAACTTTTGGATTTAAAACATGTTTCCAGCTCGTAAAATACAGCAATTACAGTAGAACTGCGTGGGTGCTCCTTGAATCCATTCCTAATCTACTTGGGCATCTGGTGTCTGCTGTAGTCGATGCAAAGCTGATTGATTTAAGCAGCTCAAGCCCTCACAGCCCTGCTGGCACGGTGCACGAGAGGGCCGTCTCCTGCCGTAAGAGTGTGGCATATGACTCGGCCTGGAGGGTCAGCTCAGCAGTAGGTCACGCCTAGGCCTCTGCATTTGCTCCCTGCCAGTAGAATTGAAAACATCGTGATCTTGTGGCCAGTCTTGGCAACAACACAGTACTGAAAGGACAGATGTAGCCTAGAGCTGCGCGCCCATACTGAGACAGAGTCCGCTGTCTTGATGGAACTCCTTCTCCTCTACATTGCCTGTAGCAGGTGTAGGTTGCTGGTATAGCATTTATGACAGGAACAGCCTGTACTGCATTTTGTACTTACAGGTCCTGGGGCTGATGGGGTGTGAGTGCACCATGCCGTCTTCCTGCCTAGAGATGTTTGAAATAGTACACTGATTTTTCAGACGCTGATTTAAACACTGATTTGTTTTTTCTTTTAATCTAAAGCGTATATTGGAAAAACACTTCACGAAAACTTTTTCAGGATTTGCGAAATACAACCTTAACGGCCAGTGGACAGATCCTAGCTTTGCACAGAAAGGATGCTGTCAAGAGTTGAATATCTAATGTGCTGCCTCTAGGCAGTGGGTTGGCAGTGGTAATGCAGGTGCCAGTGACAGCAGCAGTGAGCTTTTGAGGTGTTTATGATGTATCACTGCCCTTCTGGTTTGGACTCCATCAAATCGGGTTGGGGGAATACACAATGGTCTAAAATAAAGAGCTAAAAATGGGAAGCTCTGAGGCACGGTGATGGGACTGTTATAAATCCGCGTCCGTTCTATCACATGAATGACCGTCACCGGCGAGCAATACTGTATGTGGCAGAGGCGGCCGTAACTCTGCCTCTTATCCAAGGCCCAAGGTTGCAAAATTATTTGCCCAGTCTGTGCCATATTCTAAGGAAATAATTTCAAGCAGATTTGCTTCAAGTTCCACACAAATCAGCTACTTACTCATGAGGTGATTTTTCAGAAGTGCTGAGCATTCATATTTCCTACTGAAGTCAACTGAAATTGCAAGTTTTCAGCACATCTTAAAATCAGGCCATTAACCCTTAATTATCATATAATAGCTCAATTAAAAATCTGCCAAGAGTTAGTTCAGTAGCTAACCAAGCTCCCATGGCTTGCAGACTAGCTAATAAAAAAATCCAGTTGTTTAGTGGTGTCTGGGCTCTGGGGATCATTGAAAGTGGTTGCTGTTAACCCTGCTATTTAAAGCAAATAATGAAAATGATCAACTGCAAGGGTACCTGCTTCCCCTTTCCTTTCTTTTCCTTACAATTTTCTGCACTTTTAGAAGAAGAACTTTTGCTGCCTTCTCTGTCATTTTTTATTATATTGCAGCAACTCTTTATTTCAAATGACAAATACGTAGTTTCCGTGCTATCAGAGAAAGTATGATAATACTTTACAGCAAAATCCACTTCTTGCTAGTCAAAACAGATGCAAAAGATGGTACTTCTCTGTCCTGAAAGGGCACATTACATGAGCACTTGGGAGGTAACTGGTTAACCCTTTCTTCCTGTCCCAGTGCTGCTGTTAAAGAGGTTCTCTCTCTCTCTTTAATGTAGGGACAAAACCGAGTGAAGCACTTGTGGTCTTTCCACATAAGCATTTGGTACTAAAGGGGAAGGTAAAACAAACTTCTAGCAAAGGTATGCAGGGAGTATATAATTTTGGGGCTGATTCCAAGCCAGCTGAAGCCAGATAAAAGATTCTTACTGGCTTCTGTGAGCTTTGGACTGGGTATACAGAAAAGAAGTTATTTCAGTGCAATCTAAGGAGAAAACTTCTTTTTCCTTTTTTTTGAGCACACAGAAATGGCTTTTTTTGCCAGCTTTGAAAAGCACAGTACTGTTGTGGTTTACTCATCTATAGGAAATAACAATCTAGCACTAGGGAGAATGTGAAGGTTATTTCAGCTTTGTCCAACTTGTCATCCAACTAGTGGACCTCCTGCTCACGGATGCCAGCAAACAGACAGCCTCAGAACTGGGGATGCGTCAGAACGACTATCTTGAAGGATTACAAGAAAGCTAAAGACATTGAGCAGCAACTTTGCCACCTTACGTGCTTTTTTTTTTTTTTGACGTTTTTCGTGGCTTACTTAAAGCCTGGGGTAGAAGGAGTAAGATAAAGAGATCTCAGTGGGAACAATAAAGCTTTATCTACACAGCAATTTACAGCTGGGGATGAGGAGAGAGGGGGCATGGTGCAGATTAAACTCTAAATTTTTACTCTGTTACTCCCTGGACTGTCCATCAATGGAGTGGAAATATTGGCAATATTTTTTCTCTCATGCTCTTTTTTTTTTTTTAATCTTCTTCCAGTGTCTAGTGAAGCTGAATGTGAAACTGAAGCCTATGCTGGACTCTGTGGCAGTAAATAGAGGTAAATGGGAGGAGCTGCACCAAAAAAGACTTCCTTCTCAGGCGGCATCCTCGTCCTCCTTTCCCTCTAGCTTTACCATGTCTCTCAAAGACATAAATTAAGCCTGCAAATGTTGCTTAACGGTAAGAGCTGTCTGAAAGGCTGTCGTAAGCTTAGGCCCACCATTTTTTTAAGAAATGCTTTCACAGACATGCTTAATTGATTGGATATTATCTTGATGGCAGCATAGTTTGCTTTTACTGGGAGGCTTAGTGGGACTGAACGGAAGGCCTGCGGTGAGATTGCGCTGGTATCTGGAAGAGCATGGAAGACTTAGCACAAGAAGGATTCATTCAGCTCCACTACATTTCAACTGCTGCTGTGAAAATCTGTAAAGCTGACAACAGACTGAAATATAGGAACTTACAGCTTAATAAAGTTAATAATACAGAGCAGAACTGGGATGCAAGATGATCAATTCATATGCAAGGAGCTGCAGGGAAACAGAATAGTATGTAATTACATTGTTGTTTTGCATCTCTTCAGTACATGTTATGAATCAATTATGCCTGCTTTTGTGATGTTCCTCTCTCACTCTTCCCTCCTCTTTTATGCCTGAATGTCCTGAAAAGCCTGCTTTGTATTCTAAAGAAGTATTTTTTTACAACAAAGCTTCTTAGTGATTGATCAGGGCCTTTAGAATTGCCTACCTTTGCTACATTTAAACCCAAACTTTATTATCTTTAAAAACACCAACCTATCCCTGCTTCCCTGAGAAATTTATGTTAACAATGCAGTAAATTTTTCAGCAAGAGGAAGTTTGCATAAAGGCAAAATACTGCGTGGTAATTTTAGAGTTTTGGGGTTTTTCCTTTAAAAAATGCTTCTTTAACACGTTCATTTCTTTTAAATTACAGTGTCCCCTAAGGAAAAGATTAATGGGCTTTAATGAAAACAGAGTACAAATAAGAAAGGAATTCTGTTGCCTTGTTCTTCAGGTTTATATTACATTGAAAAGTGTAAGCCTTTCTAGTATAACTTCCAGTTGAAATTAATATTTTGAAATCGTGGCGAGGAAGAATGCCATCATACTGGACTGACTACCTCTTACTTCTCTTGCAGTTCTTTCAGTACAATTTGAGATGCTGTTGTTACAGCTAGCACAGCCCTAGTCAAGGCTCACATGTAGACATCTGTGGTAGAAGTGTTCATAAAAATCTAACCAAACACAACAGGTCACAAAACCGAACGTGTCTAGTTCTGTGTGGTGATGCTAGTATTACCTGAAAGTTGGTCTCTTTCCAGTAGTGCAAAAATCACTAGTGTAGCAAAACTGTGATCTATGATTTGAGGGTGCTTTCCGTGCTGCATGACTGGACACGAGGAGTCATGTTGCAGTTCCCATTCATAGGGAAAAAAAGCCTTTGCACTCCATGAAAAACAGGATTCTAAATATAGGGTTGTCTGGCAGCAGAAATTAAAGCTGAATTCAGCTTAGTTTTACACCTGTGCCAAACTCCATTTACTTCAGTGGAATTACCTTGAACTGGCACCAGCTTAATGAGATCAGAACCTGGCCCAGCTGACCAGATTCTAAAAAGAGCTTTATTCCTTTCTAAGGAAAGTGAGTGGTTAGCACCTGTGAAAAGCTGACTACATCTGCCTGACAATCCAACAGAAACAACAAATCTACTGATCCCTTCTTTAAAAAAAAAAACCACAACAAAACAAAACCCTCTGTGCTACTAACCATGGACATAGGAGAATAGCTGGAAATTTCAGTACCATTGCAAGGCAATCTGTTAGTATGCAACCGAACCACATCACTTTGTCTAGCAGAAAGAAGCAGGGAAGGAGCAGAAACGCAGGCTGCACAGCAGTGAATGCATCCACCAAATGGAAATGTTTCTGCTGTTATTTTACCTCTTCATTCTTCCCTGAATAAAGACAGACGCAGGATAGTAAGCAGCAAGCCGTACAAAACTTAACAGCATGTACTTTATGGGAGAATCAGGTACTAGGAACTGACACAGTACTGCTGGCAGGCACACCGAGCTTTCCTGGATTTTGATAGTGCATATTGCTAAGTATAACATAATTTATAGCCCATACCTACCCTACAGCATCCCCCAAGGTTGAGTCTCCCCTCATTTCCTCTCCTTTTTATTGGCTTCAGTGCGCCGTTGCCCATGGCAACAGCCACCGGCAGGGACTGGGGTTCAGCGCCACCCAACCTGACATACAGCTGACGCTCTAACAATGTCAACCATCAATCAAGTGACTGTTTGTAATTGCCTCCATCTATTTCTCCTGTCTTTCGGTATCTTTGCTATTGTGGGTCGAAATTCAGAAACTGCTGACTAATGTTATGGTTCTGTTCCTCCATCACAAGGAAGAAAATGAGAGGGCACGGCTAGATCTTTATCAGGTTGTTCTTGGGCAAAACGAAGCAACCCTACAGAATCCAGGAGGGCACAGTAGTGGATCCCAGAACAGCACTGGGTCTCTGAAAGTGATACAGCTCCATCTTAAAAAAAAAAAACCTAAACAAACAAACAAAAAACCCCACCTAATTTATTTTTAACACTTGGCTTAGGAATCAGAAAAGACTTGTAATTTTGAGAGAAAAAAGATTATTTTTGGAAGCATGCAGTACAGTAAAGAAACATATTCCAAGTTTCTCATAGTTTAAGATGGTGGAGAACATTTTTTAGCTAGTGCTTACAAGCTTGATCTGAATTGTATCTGCTTTTCGTCATTTCTGATAGGGAAAGATTTTCCCTGTACTTCAGTCAGTTTTGCCAAACTCTTCCAAGCTGTGCACAGGACAGATGAGCGTGTAGGTTACTAGAGCGGAATTACACGTTTTTTGCTTCCTTCCCTGCCCACTGCACAAGGAGAGATCAAAACCCATTGAAATCAACTTGTTCTGTGAGGGTGTGTAAAACACAAGTCCACAAGAGGCGAGGACAAATTAGAGGGCATGTGCAGAAGAGGACAGAGAACCTACCGTTACCCAGGACAGTGCTGGTAAAGCACTGCTTGGTCTTTCCCTGGAGGTGCCCAACACATCATGTCTGTCTCAGCAGCAGACAAGTTGTCACTTACTTGCATCAGCTGTTGGTGGAAATTTTGTCTTAAGAGAGGGCTCTAGCATTTACAGTTCCAGTGCTAAAACGTGGTGAGCACGTGGACGTAGGGGCACAGGGGCTTCATTCTCCCCCAAAGCTGCTTTGAGCTGGTTGAACAGCAATGCCTTTTTTCTAGGTGTCCTACTGACTACTGCTAACCACAGCCTGAATTCAGTCGGGTTTCTTGTCTCATGAATTACAGGCCATGAGGTCTCACAGGAGCCAGTCAGCGACCCTCACTTCATCAGCAGAAAATGCTCAGGAGAAGACCTGGGTCTTCATCCTCATCCTCAAAGATAGTTCAGGCCACACAGTAATTCCACTCAGGATTCCCACCTGTGACACTGCTTACCAAAACCAACCTTTCCTCACAAAAAAACCCAAAAGTATAATAAATGCCATATCATTACGTAGGGTAATCGGGAAGGAGCCTCACATTCAAATCCTATTTGATTTGGAGCAGGCTTTCAAGCTGTGGGTGCACCTTCCCCACCAGCCTGTGGGAGTGTCAGGAGTGGGCCTGTCTCTTGCCAAAGCCCCTTACGTGTTGTCAGCAAGGAGACAGGCTGCTGAGTACAGCCCCCACTTCTGCTTCACTCCTGGGAGATGCACAGAGCAGACAGGCTTTGGTGGAAGAGCTCAGGGGGGGCTCCTGTCTACAGCTGCTGGGATTAAAGCCCTCCCCTGCAACATGACACTGTGACCCCACCAGAAAACGAAACACTGTTCAAAGGGAGGAGCACCTGGGGCAGAGGCTCTCCTGTGGTTCCCACGTGTTGAGAACAAGAAGTCCAAGAGCTGTCTCTGGCCATAGTTCGAGTAGTCAAATCAGACAATTTTCCCTAGAAGTGCCACATCATTTTGCTTTTCTCCCAGCCTGGAACCTGCAGGCAAAACAGAACAGCTCCAATAGGACCTGGTAAGAGATGTGGACATCTGCTTCTGTCAGGACACAGTTTTGCTCCTGCTTCAAAGCAGAATCACACTTAACAAGGGTAGGCAGCAGTAGCCCACAGCAGTTTAAATTGGATGCCTCATGTGGCAATCAGACGCTGAACTCCTCATGCAGCTCTGTCACAGCCGGGCCCTACTATCTGCAGGGCTAGCAGTCTTGCTGAGAAGGTCGTGAGTATGTTTTGTGCCCTGCAGAAAATAGCTGTAGAGTAGACGAGTATGTTTCGTTTTAGCTCAGGTATTCCTTCGGATGGTGTCCTTGGTACAGCAGCTGTGTTTTTCTGGACTGGTGACCTTGCTAATTGCTGCTTCTCAGAGTGCACTGCAATCTCATAACGTGCCTGTAGTTACCAACAAAGCCAATAAATACTAGTACTCACAAACTATTTTTGAAAACTGCAACCAGCAGTGCCTGATGTCATTTGTAATATTTAGATGAATTAATCCTAGGGGAAAAATAGGGGTGTCTCAGTCTACAGGCCAAATATTTATTTACCCCTCATAAAATTAAAACAATTTTAGTTACTGATAGATCATTTATGCACTGAGTGAAATTTTAGAACAAGTTAATTTCAAGGTTGTGTAAAACGTATGCGCAGACACTTCCAATGCTTAGAGTGTTCTGGGCGAGAAAATGTAGAGCAAGAAGTCTTGTTATTGGCTTTGTCAAAGAAACTGAAGATTTTAAAGAGTAAAATCGTGTGAACGATTTCTGACCTAACAATGAAGTGGGAAGTGTAAATCAGCCAAAATGAGAAGCTCCAGAGATTTCCATCACTTGAATGCGCCAGTTTTGGAATACATACTGTATATTGCTTGTTACCTTTTCTTTCTTGGGTTACTTTGTATTTAATTAGCAATTTATAAGCATGATGGCCACTGCATCTTACAGTTGTGTGGGGAATACCATTAGAAGCGCCTAACCTTTGCCTATGGGAAACAACTGACACAGGCACAGAAATACCGTGTGTATGTTCTAATGCACGTGAAACCAACATACTTCCAAAATGTGTAACTTAAGACTTCTGCATCCTTTTCCTTTTTGCATTTTAAGACCATTACCCTCATTGTTTTGCTTTAGTAGATCAAACAATGCAGATTCAGCTTTTTAAAGCATGTTTTTGAAATGAACAACTTGGTTTTATTGGTCTCTCTTAAAAAAAAAAAATAAATCATTTTAATCGCTTGCTGTGATTTTTTTATTATTATTTTTCTTTGAAAATACCTCGTCAGGATGAATCAGAGCTGTACCCATTGATTACTGAATTACACGAATAGAAGAGCTTGAAAACACATGCGACTCAGCGGCCCAGATACGATTTTTGAAGTGTGGCCTTGCAGCACTCGTTCCTGGGAGCAAAGCTAATTTCGCTGGATACGCTTGGCATTAGTCCGGAATGGCAGGAAACCAGACCTGGCTGGTGACCGTAACAGAGCTGTTCACACGTACAGAAATGACACAGATTGTGCAGTCTGTGACACCGGACGTATCGTCGTTGTTCAGTAGACATACCGTGGGGAGGGAAAAAACCTACCTCCCCCCAAAGAACGATTAACGTTGGTAAAATAGTTATGTAAAAGCAGGCTATCATTTCTTCTACTCTTTTAAAGCCGCGGGAGAGCTGGCAGATTGTGCCCAGGTGCAAACACCCTTCCTCCCACGAGCCGTGCCAAACTTTGGATCCCAAGGGGCTGCAAAGGGGACGCTTCCCGTTCACAAAGCCCAAGGCACCCATGAAATCCTGCCCTACGTTCCAGGCTGCGTGTTTAGCTCAGGGGCTGCTTTCACACCACCGCTTACTGCTTACGAGAACCCAAAAGTCTGTAACGCGAGCTCTAGGAATAAATTAAAGGCGTTAAAACAAAAATCGGTGGTGAACTCGTTCTGATTTTACGCTTCATGCGTGCCAGCTGCTGAAGCTGCTGAAGCTGCCGAAACGGGGGGGAATGCTTGGCTCCAGGCAGTGGTTTCAGGAGAACTTCAGTGCGCCGTTGCCCATGGCAACAGCCACCGGCAGGGACTGGGGTTCAGCGCCACCCAACCTGACATACAGCTGACGCTCTAACAATGTCAACCATCAATCAAGTGACTGTTTGTAATTGCCTCCATCTATTTCTCCTGTCTTTCGGTATCTTTGCTATTGTGGGTCGAAATTCAGAAACTGCTGACTAATGTTATGGTTCTGTTCCTCCATCACAAGGAAGAAAATGAGAGGGCACGGCTAGATCTTTATCAGGTTGTTCTTGGGCAAAACGAAGCAACCCTACAGAATCCAGGAGGGCACAGTAGTGGATCCCAGAACAGCACTGGGTCTCTGAAAGTGATACAGCTCCATCTTAAAAAAAAAAAACCTAAACAAACAAACAAAAAACCCCACCTAATTTATTTTTAACACTTGGCTTAGGAATCAGAAAAGACTTGTAATTTTGAGAGAAAAAAGATTATTTTTGGAAGCATGCAGTACAGTAAAGAAACATATTCCAAGTTTCTCATAGTTTAAGATGGTGGAGAACATTTTTTAGCTAGTGCTTACAAGCTTGATCTGANTGCGCCCGTCGGCGCCCGCGCGGGGAGCGCTTCCGCCCCGGCGGCGGGCGTTGCCGTGGCAGCGAGGGGCCCGGCTTCCGCTTGCGCCCC
>VZSC01005451.1:149227-207320 GCA_013398225.1 Steatornis caripensis
GGCGGTGCCGTCGCCACGGAAGCGGCGATGGAGGCCGCGCCGGTGCGGGACGGGCAGTACACGGCCGTCGTCTACGGGCTGATCGCCGGCGGGCGGTACGGGGAGGCGGTGGCGCTGCTGAGCCGCGAGCTGCAGAAGAGCTGCCGCTCCCGGGGCGGCCTCTCGCTGCTGGGCTACTGCCACTACCAGCTGCAGGACTTCGCGGCGGCGGCCGAGTGCTACGAGCAGCTGCTGGCGCTGCACCCCGAGCTGGACGCGTACCGGCTCTACCAGGCGCAGGCCCTCTACAAGGCCGGGCTCTACGCCGAGGCCCTGCGGGCCGTCAGCCCCCTGCTGGACCTCCCTGCCTACCAGGGCCGGTCCCTGCGCCTCCAGGCGGCTGTCCACTATGCCCAGGGCGACCTCCCGGCCGCCAAGAGCCTCTTGGAGGAGGCGCTCGCCGGCGCTGCGGACGGCAGCCCCGGAGCGGCCAAGGACCCTTCGGAGCAGGCGGACGCCGAGATCAACCTGGGCTGCGTGTTGTACCGGCAGGGGCGGCACGACGAGGCCAGCGGCAAGTTTGCCGGCGCCATGCAAGTGTTGGGTTACTGCCCTGAGCTGTCGTATAACATGGCGCTGTGCTGCTACGCGGCCAAGCAATATGCCCCTGCCCTCAAACACATCTCCGATATCATAGAGCGCGGCATCCACCAGCACCCAGAGCTCAGCGTGGGCATGACCACTGAGGGCATTGATGTTCGCAGCGTTGGCAACACCCTGCTCCTGCACCGCACGGCCCTGGTGGAGGCCTTCAACCTCAAGGCGGCCATTGAGTACCAGCTGTGCAACCTGAAAGCGGCCCAGGAGGCGCTCACAGATATGCCGCCGAGGGCTGAAGAGGAGCTCGATCCAGTCACGCTGCACAACCAAGCACTAATGAACATGGACAGCCAGCCCACCGAAGGGTTTGAGAAACTGCAGTTTCTTCTGCTGCAGAACCCCTGTCCTCCAGAAACTTTCGGAAACTTGCTGCTCCTCTATTGCAAGCATCAGTACTATGACCTGGCAGCTGACGTGCTGGCAGAGAATGCCCATCTGACCTACAAGCTGCTCACGCCTTACTTGTACAACTTCTTGGATGCCATTATTACTTGTCAAACTGCCCCGGAGGAGGCCTTCCACAAGCTAGATGATTCAGCAGGAACGCTGACTGAGCAGCTGAGAAAACTCACGAAGCAGGTACAAGAAGCTAGGCAACACTGGGATGATGAAGCTGTAAAAAAGGCAGTTAATGAGTATGATGAGACTCTGGATAAGTATGTACCTGTCTTGATGGCCCAGGCAAAGATCTACTGGGACATGAAGAACTACACAATGGTAGAAAAGATTTTCTGCAAATCGGTGGAGTTCTGTAACGAACACGAGGTGTGGAAGCTCAATGTGGCTCACGTGCTCTTCATGCAGAACAAGTATAAAGAGGCTATTAGCTTCTATGAGCCCATAGTTAAAAAGCACTATGACAACATTCTCCATGTCAGTGCCATTGTGCTAGCTAACCTCTGCGTTTCCTACATCCTGACGAGCCAGAATGAAGACGCAGAGGAACTGATGAGGAAGATCGAGAAGGGAGAAGAGCAGCTGTCCTATGATAATCCTGATACAAATATCTACCATCTTTGCATTGTTAATCTAGTCATTGGTACCCTCTACTGTGTGAAGGGAAACTACGACTTTGGTATTTCTAGGGTCATTAAAAGCCTGGAGCCATATAACAAAAAACTGAGCACTGATACATGGTATTACGCCAAACGGTGTTTCCTGTCCTTGCTGGAGAACATGTCCAAGCACATGATCATGCTACGTGACAGCGTTATGCAAGAGTGCGTTCAGTTCCTGAAGCAGTGCGAGCTGTACGGAAGAAACATCCCCGCTGTCATTGAGCAACCCCTTGAAGAGAAGAGGATGCACAGCGGGAAAAATACAGTTACCTACGAAGCCAGGCTTTTGAGGGCGCTAATGTACAAGATCATTGGGTGGACTATGTAAATGGTGTTCCCGTGCAGTAGAAATGAGAACTTTGTGTCGGTTCTTTTTTTTACACTTGTGAGGTGATGCTCACCCAGGTAGTCCATAGTGCTATGAGTTTTTCTTGATTTCTTACCTTTAAAGATTTTGTTCTGTATTTTAACAATGTTCAGTGGAAAGTGGAACATTTGCATGAAATTAACACACACCAAATAACTATGGGCATTTGCAGGTATCTGTCATGCTAACTGCACCTTAAGGTGTGTTGACCAAGAACTCTATTACAGAAATACAGAGCTTTCACCTGTGAAATATTTTATCCTTCTGAAATTTTGACCGAATTTCATTTCATTGGTTGACAGTTGAAGAGAACTTGTTATCCATCTGTTCTAGCACAGAAAGTGAATAAACAGAGTTGTTTTAATTCTCCAATTTGAGCCTGTGTGTGAAATGTTCTTTCTTCTGCTTTTTTCGAGGTATTTTTAGTATGCTATGGACTGTGTTGATAGTATATTTAAACACCAAAAATGGCTTTGTAATGAAAAATCATTCCTACAGATATTAACGTTGCCTTTTGCTAACTCAGTAATAATGCACGAATAATGCTGGCAAATTGCACACCTAATACAGGGACCAGGAATATATTCCAAGAAGGATGCATCAGGATGGCACCTCAGTTTAAGTCTACCCTTGCAGTAACATTCGCAATGACTGGGCGTGCCCCTCAGCTTCTGCAACCCCCAGAGTCCTCGTGCCTGCGCCGTCCAAGCGGCAGCTGTTGCCCTGCAGACCTGTTTGGTAGCAAGTGTTTACTTGATAACACAGTCCTCCACTCGCAGCCTGGCCTGCCCCTTTAGTCCAAATACCATTCTTAGAATATACCGGTCTCAGGTAAGAGACTTTGTGAATGTTAAATTATATTATTTTCCTTATTTCTCAAAAAAGCATGTAACTTCCATTTCATGCGAGGCTTACGGCTTCCACCCTTGGATGGAGAAAATCTGCTCCTCAGTTTCCTCCTTGTGTTACTGTTCCTGCTTTTCTTAACACCTCTCTGAAACTCTGTTTATTTGCTTAATTCCTTTACTTGCCATCTCCATCACACTGGCATCACAGTGCATTTTCTCAACAGTCTTCCGATATGTTTTTAACCATATTACGTGTTCCACAGCAAAGCGAGACCGAAATACCTTTCAGTGGTTTTACGCAGTCTGGTTCTGTGGCCCGTGGCTGCTCTCCTTTTTGCGTATTCTGCCTTCTGAAGCAATGCCTGACCTGAAGTTTTTCAAATAAGGATCAAAGATCCGCGGTTTTAACTCCTTTGCTTACCTTTGGTATCGGCTCCTTGAAGAGCTGGTACGGGGGAATTCTGGAATCAGGCTGCATGTCCCTCAAAATCCAGTTTCTATGCTGCGGTTTGCCTGGAAAGCAAGAGGACAGCATTTTTGAAAGTTGCTCTGTTATAAAGCAATAGAATACTTATTCCTTCCAGAGAGTTAGTGTACATAGGGACTGAACAGGCCTGCAACCATTTCAACATACAGAAAGTCAACTCTCCTTATCTGCTCTGAGAGAAACCTGTCAGGGCTGAGCATATCCTCTGTAGATAAAGAGAATGGCTGTGGGTTACATAATGTTACGGTTTACCCAAACCTTCCTATAACAGTAAAGTAAAATCAAATTTAAGGCAGTTGTCTCCAGTGTCGAGAATGGGACAACATTCTAGAGTGCGGGCAGGAGGTGCAGCAAGGTGTCCTAGAGGGGCCTCCGTAGCTCATTAGTCCAAAAAGTCCCCGATTATGGTGATATTAAATGTTTCCCATAAGTGCTTCTCCACAAGGAGGAAACCTCTGATTTCAAATCTTGTTCACCTGCCTGAAGCACAGCAGCAGGCTGTAAAGTACATTACTAATTTACAGTGGGATTGTATTCTATATTACTCAGCATAAACAGCATGACATTTAAAAAAAAAGTTTTCAAAAGTCACGCACCATAATGGCTTCTGGAGTGCAGCAATGGGTAATGACTTAAGGAACGTCAGCCCTTTATTTAATATTCATTGTGTGTATCCTGTAAAAGTCGGTGGACATTTAAAAAAAACCCTCACTTTGCAGATTTGTGCCTGTGCAAATGTTGAATGCCCTCTAATGGAGAGCAATGTAGAGACAGGGTTTTCCATGGCTGACTATGCGGTGATGTTCACATGCTCTAGCAGTTTCTGTACAACCGGCGCGTGACATTCATTAGGGCGCTGCAGCCAGGATTAGCCGCACTAAGCGCTTCATCTCTTTCTTGCCTTCTGTGGCCGCACAGGGGTCCACCACAAACAAGCACAGGTGACGGGGTCAGCCAGCTCTGGCACACACTCCGATCCTGACAGCCTCCAGGGAAGGCGCAAGGCCTTTGGCTGCAGGGTGGGAAGGGACAGCAGCGGTACTCCCCACAGGAAGAACAGTCACCATGAAAGGACACGGAGTTGTGCAAGATGTGGCTGTTTTAGAAAATGCGGCTAGAGGGCAGTCAGCATGTCAGGAATTTGCTTCATCCTGTTGCAACAGATCAGACATACAAAAAAACCCAATGGAAAACCCTGAGGAAAACGTCAATAGCAGCATTTTCCCCATGCTTCCATTTTCCTTCTGTTTTTACCTGCCTGTCTCCCCAGAGATGGGTGGCTGACTTTATGGTAAGACAGATGACACAAAAAAGTCTTCTTCCTGTACAGTTCTGGGAGGAGCATGATTAGAGTCTTCCTCGGGAAAGTTGGAGGTGCTTCTACTGGATAAGCAAGCCCCGTTAGAAGATGGACAAGGAGAGGAATGTTATTTCTCTAAAAATGGTGAAATCACATACAAGAATAAAAGCTGATTTGGGCAGCCTGTTCCACAGTAACTTAAAACATCCTATTTTACATGCCTGAGTTCAAAACTTCCACACATGCACACTGGCTTTAGCCTCCAGCAAAGGCCCTGACTGATGGTTTGCAGATTTGAGCCACAGATGCGATAATGCGGCTGTGTGGGCTGGAAGATAAGCACCGAACCATCAATCTTCTCTCGCCCAGGGTTTTCTCTAACTCTATCTCCCTTTGGCCTTTCAGCAAACCTTTTCTAAATTTTGGGCCTCTGCTAAATCCTGCTGTCTTCTTAAGGAATGAGTATGCCTGGGACAACAAGCATCTTCTTCACATCATGACACGTAGTTCATACAGAAAAAAGATAAACACACAAATACTACCTGGTTTACCAAGAACTAGTCCACAAAACAACTTTCTTGCAAAAACTTTTTTCAGNAAAAAATTTTTTTCAGTGCAAAGAGCTGAAAGAGGATGGTAGAACACCATCTTCTTTCAGAAGCACAGCAAGGGGCATCTGTAGGCTTTCCTTGCACATCCACCACATTGAAATGGCAGACGACAGTAGAGGAGGCTTCAGCGAGGTGCAGCCTGTGCCTGCTGAAGCTCTAATGCAGTGAGCCAAGGCGCGCAGCACTGTTGCTCGTGCGGCGTGCACCTTTGTCAGTGCCTGCACAAAGTGCTGCGCCAGCTTTCACAAACCACAGACTGGCCTTTCTGAGAAGGCATGCTTGGCGTTGTCACTCTGTGCTAGTCTGGGGACATGGACAATGAGAGCCAGTAGCAGCAGAAATGAACCTGGCTGGTGTCCTAGGGGGTGGTGGGGAAGATTTGCACAAGTGTGGAAATGGTAAAAAGCGAGTTAATGTTCAAATCCTCCCAGCTTCAATCGATTTACTGCTAATCTAAGGACATCCAAGCGTGCACACAGTCTGGGAGACACTGCAGAAAAATATTGAGACGTAACTGATACAACAAAAGCTGTTCTGCAGTCCTCTGCACCTCTTTGGAAAGTGTGACCTAGCCATGAATGGCAAAGGAACATTTTCTAAATAAAGTAAAAGAGGCTTTCAGTCCTTACAAACTTTTAGGCTTTACTTTCAGCAAAACAACTCCTTTTTTGGCTGACATTCTTCCATTAAGTAGAAAAATTGAGACATTCAGGCTTATTTTCCAAAGAACATCTTGATTATCATCATTTTCCTAGGCCTTGCCTGAATTTAAATTGATAAAGCCTGCTCACACAGCAGACCTTGCCAAATCCAACAGCTTCAGTTCAGAATGTTCAGGGGTTCTTCCCCTAAATTCAGTATAGTTTATAGCCCAAACTGAAGCCCAGGGAAGCCATTAAAAAGTTCCCATTCACTCCAATTACTGTAAATTGGCACCTTAGAAAATACCGGTTTTCACAGACTGCTATTTCAAGCCATCCAAGAGCAGCTTCTTGAAAGCACTGAAATGCTAAAACCCCAGTCAAATTCAGTGACAAACCCCCTTGTTTCCACCCGCTTAAATTGCTGCTTAGAAAACAGCTAACCCCATGTTTCCCATGGTGCAACTGCTGCAAGTTAAGAAAACGTCACTGTTGCACAACAAGAGGTACCTGTTGGCAGGGGATCCTGATCCTCCACCTGGGCCCAGCCGGGCGCAGCCTTCACGGACAGCCCAGGCAGCCCGCCCTGGCTCTGAGCGCACGCTGGGGCCTCCTGTCCTTGTAGCGCAGGATTAACCCTGCAGCGGCAGCCCCAGCCCTGGGAGACACCCGCATCCTGACGGCCACCCCACCAGGAGCTGCTCGGAGATGGGAACCAAGACCAGGAACGCCAGGTTTTCTTCTGGAACATGGGAATCATCACTTGGCACCACAAACTTCTAAACTTCCTGGGGTAAATTTGCACACTGGCTCTGAACAGTCTGAACTTCNGGCGCACGCTGGGGCCTCCTGTCCATGTAGCGCAGGATTAGCCCTGCAGCGGCAGCCCCAGCCCTGGGAGACACCCGCATCCTGACGGCCACCCCACCAGGAGCTGCTCGGAGATGGGAACCAAGACCAGGAACGCCAGGTTTTCTTCTGGAACATGGGAATCATCACTTGGCACCACAAACTTCTAAACTTCCTGGGGTAAATTTGCACACTGGCTCTGAACAGTCTGAACTTCTCCGTGGTGCTTTTGTCCTCTGCCACACACAATCATCCCCTACTCTGAATTTCAGCCTTTCTTGCTGCTTACCTTCTCCTTCCCCCCAACTCTGCCTCTAGGACCCTTGCCATCCTGTGTCACAAGCAGGGAACAGGTTGACTAACAGCTTTTTATGAGTCGGTTTTATTTTATAGCCCTCTTTCCCGTGGGAGAGGGCAGAAGGGGTTGGCGAACACTCAGGTCCTGTTGGGTTGAACTGTTTTCTAACAGCCGTCTTCCAAATTAAAATTAACACAGCTCGGATTTTTCTTAGCTGCATTTCTCTGGTGCCTCACAGAGCTCTTTGTGTCCTCCTCCACTGATTCACGGCCGCTCAAACAGCCGGCAAACAGAAACGCAGGAGCTCTGACACGGCGTATCTGATTTTCTTGCTCTGTCAATAGTATTAATCACTGCAGCTCCCATGCGGAGCGGGAGGGTCTGCTTCTCCACCAGAGCTGAGGGACAGGGGTTTCAGAGCGCACATAAATCCTTCGCTCTTCCCCTGCAGAGTAGGTCAACGCACATCGCCTTCTTAACACAAAAAAAGCCACATCTTCCAATGGCTGTCATCGGACCGCTACCTCAGCCATCTGGATAGCAAAGAGATAGGCACCGCACGGATACAATCTGCACAGCTGTCCGTAGGTGCGAGGCAGCTGTGGAGACGTCTCCACTAGGAAACACCGCCGGATTTATCGGAGCGGCGTTATTCTTTCCGCGGCAGCGCCCGCCCGTGTGTAACCTTCGGGGAGAGCGCCGGGCGGCTGCTGCCATGCTCCGGCCGTGCTACAGAGGGCGCTGCTGGGCCAGGTTTGGCCCCGGGGCTGCCGGCCGGGACCCGGCGGCCGCGGGCGGGGGAGCCGCACCGCCAGCACCCCGGCACCCCCGGGGCTGCCACGGCCGCACGACAGCCGGCAGCGAGACCGAACAAATGCCGCCTGCAAGTATTCACTCCAGGCACAGAAGGGTAACGTAATCCCTTTCTGCCTAGCCCACGCTAGAGTTCGCCGCTCCTTCTGCTTGGAGAGAAGCAAGGAAGGAAAAAGGGGAAGCCAAAAGCGACTGGTGCAAGGCAGTAGTCCAGGGCAGGCTCTGCCCTGAAGAGATCAGTGCTCCCTCGGGTCCAGCTCTGGCCTGCCCGTGGCTCTCCAGGAGCTGCCTGCTGCTGCTTTCCCCGTATTTAGGAGGGGAGAGGCCGCGCGCAGGTAGGCAGCAACGTTTTTACGTTTTTCCGTTGCCTCTCAGCGTCACCACCGGCCGGGGGGAGGGAGCAATTATGGGTACCAGTGCCTTCACCCCGGAGATGCAGACGATGCCGTACACCCCTGCAGCCTCTTGCATCCCTTGCACGCCTCTGTAGCACCCTTACACGGATCGCACCTTGGAGGGGAACCTGCCCTTAAGTAGGCGTAGCTCTGACCGGTACATATTCGTACAGTCCAGCGTCCGACTGACTTCACCGGAGCTTGTCTGGACACGTGCTGGCTTTACCGTAGGGACCGTTTGCTTACACGCATGAGAGCACCTCCCCAGCAGTCTCTACTGAAGCCTTACAATCGTGTGCAAGATAGGCATCACTCTTCCTGCAGAGATGGGGAGCAGCCACAACTTTTCGTGGTGTAACGAGCGGTGCCTTCTTTTCTGCAACACTTAAACGCCTGCTCCTGCCCAAGAATCAAATCAGGGCTTTGGAAGACATGAAATGCTGGTAACAAGAGTTAATGGCAATGAATCAGTCAACAAAATATAAAGCTGTTAGAGCAGGATGGAGTCCCTGGGAACAAAGATGCGGGAGCCCTGCCCTCTGCCTTTGTGCTCAGTACAGGGCAGAAAACAGCAGAGACGCCTCCCTGATCTTGCAAAATGCCTGCGAGTGAGCACGTGTAATGTACTGTGAAATTTTTGTGACTTGCTCGCTTATAAAGCTGGTTATAGGAGAATTTAATAAAAAGGAAACCAGTTTATCTCTTTCTGATAATTTCTCTATGGCTTTAGGGCCTCATTCTGGCTTCCTCTCCATGCCTGGAGAGGTGATCCTAATATTCAGTGTAAAATGTACAGATTCCCTAAAGGGAACTTTAAAGAAATTCTCTGCTTCACATTCAAACCTGACAGTACATATCACATCAGGGGATCCCTTTTATCAGCAGGATATTCAGAAGGGATGAATGATTTACTCTCATAATCTCTTAAGCCTTTCACTTGCAGAGTCTAAGATAGAATTTATAGCATTTTTATGATTTGGACCTAAAAAAAACCCCAAACAGTAAAATTCCTCTATGAAATCTGAAACCCTACTCATTGATTTTCTAGCTGATGAAATTTCAAAGGAACACGTTCTTCTGTGATGGAGTAGCAGTAGGCCTCTGCCTTGGCGTTGGTGATTTCTCGTGTTAGAAATCAGATAATTCCTCCCTAGAGAGACATGTTAAATAGATACCTCCTATCTCTTGCATTTGAAGACACTGAGGATGTTTATTAACCTCCCATAATTTAAGACTGGACCAAGCTTTGTGGAATTTATTTCTCTAATTTCTGTTTGCCAAATAGATGTATGTTTATACAAGAAACCTAAACAACTAATGCTTTCACTCTGAGTTTAAACCTAAGTCATCAGCTTTGTCTTCAGGATGATGAGGAAGGCAACCTATGTGACAACACTTGCTTAACGATTCTGCCACGTATCTACTGCAGAAAAGTAAACCAAAAGTGGGCTGTGACATTTTATTTCCCTTCTTAAAATATTTTTGCCTGTCTGGTATGTTCTCCCTTTATCTGATGAAAATATAAGCTGGTCTGAGTCTAGGCTTTGCTTATCCTGTTGTACAAATAGAGTGGTAACACTTTTTAAAATCAATTAAGCTGGGGAAAATGAGCCCAGAATAAGAACACAAAACAGATTCTCATGTCATTTTCTGGCACTGTCGTTTTGTTTGTTGTTTTAACCTAGAACTGTCAAGTGTTAATCTGGGGTGAGAACTTGTACAAAGAAATACATAATAATGCTAATGACTGTTTCTTCATTTGAACTTAAGAAGGTGTCAGAGGCAGGAGGCAAACGAGCATTACTAGATTGGTAACCAACACATTAGAAGCATCCAGAAGTACAAACGAGAGCTATGAAAACTGAGATTTCATTTTAGCTGTTGGTGAATGTGCGCTTAGCCCTTCAGAAAGGCGTCTCTGTCTGTGAATTTATCTCTGGTAGGTTGCCCACAAACAGTGACGCAACTCCAGTTAGGACTCTGTCATGCCCAATTGTCACCTCAGAGCACATTTCTATCAAACCTCGTCGAGTGTTATCGAGGGGATAACTCTATGCCTTGCCACTACGTCCCTGTTTTACGGTTCCCCTGTGAGAGCTCCACACGAGCTGGTGATTTGCTCAGTTGGGATACCACTGACCTCCACGAGGCAGCATTCCTCACCAAGTGCTAAATTGTGCTTGTACTGACCCAGTGCAAGCCCCAGTACTTCCATCCAATTCAGCAAAACACAGCCTGATTTACACCAGCATAAGTGACAGCAGGATTTGGCCCTGTGGAGCAGGCTCTGTAAGGACAGTTCCTCCACGGGTATAAGTTACTGTGGCTCAGTTTGCATTTGTAGGGCCAAATTTACTTCTTTCCATTTAGCATGTGGCCCAAGGTCAGTTAAGAAAATATTTCACTGTCATAATTATTTCCATGAAATCCAGAGCACTTTGTATTTGGCAGCCAATGTAATTTCCCATGCTTTAAGAAGCTGGCATTAATTTCCTGACACTGAACAAAGACAGATTCACTTACACATTTTCCTGACTTCCATTTTCTTTACCTCCTGTGTTTGAATCCCTGCAATCTGATGCAGTCCTGGAGGAGCCTTCCTGGGCGCTACTGTAGCAATAACAATAACCACATCTCCATTTAATGAGTGTTTGTGCCAGATTTCATTCAGCGGGAGTTTTACCCTCAACATGGGGAGTAAGCCTGGCGAAATTGCCTCCTGAGATCTCTTTGCTCCTGCATTTTCTCCTTGAGAACCTGCCTGTCCTCATTAGAGAGCAGAGGTGGGGATCTCACAGGTGGGTCAATTAAAGCCTGTCACCATGCGTCAGTAACCCTGTGGCTGGATAACGCCGTGTGGTTGTGCAGCCCTCAGGACCAGCTTAGTGCTTCTGATACAGACCCTGCAGCACCTTCCCTCTCCCAGCATCCTGCTTATACAGCAGACCCCAGTGCAGAGCTCCCCAGGGAGAAACACTGAACTGTTTCTCCCATCTGAAATGAAACCCAGGCTGGGAGCAGCCAAGTGGGAGCACCAATGACATCGAGGGCGTTGGTGGGGGATAAAGGCCCTCGGTGGGCAAATTGGCACAGGACAGGACACCCACAAGAGGCACTGGGGGAATCCTGGGCTCCCAAGGGTGGGTGCCACAGCGGGGTCAGGCTGGGGCTTGGGGAGGGCTGCAGCGGAGCCAGGGTGCACTCCCGTGCCTTCAAGGGGCCCAGCCTTGGCTCTGCCCTCAAATACAGTCTCTAATGACCACCTCCTTTCTTCTTCATACACAAAGAAATATTTCAATCCATGACATGTAGCTAATATCCTCAGCTGATGTCGGCTCGCCTGGCTTCCCTGAAGAAATGAATATTTATACTAGCTAAGAACCAGCGTGCAATTCATATCCTCCTGATTATTTCTGTTTGTTTTCCCATAGCACTCAGTAGGCTGAATGCCTTTTTCATGCAACATGGTCAGTTTTCACCATAATTTTTTGCCCTATAGGTTTGTTCATATTTACATGTCTTGATTTCCGATCACAACTTTACACTAATTTAAACTGGGCAGTGGCAAAATTACCTAAAGTGCATTTGCCCCACCCTGATAAAGAAAAAAACGCAACCACCCCACCCCCCCAAAAAAAAAAAAATCTCAAAAAATGACTATGTTCAAGTGAGATAATTCTGCACATCCATGGCAACAACAACAATATGGAAACAGCAGTGTGGACCCTCCTATACCCTGGCCAGCACTGCAGGATTTCAATAAAATTTTCCATTTCTCAGGATATTAAGTTTGACTGCAAGGAAATCCAGACATCATGTAATCTCACTCCAGCATTGGAGTGGAGCTCATAAAGATGCATAAAACATGCCACAGCCTGGAAGCTTGCTCAGAGGTGCGTGTTTACATTTTGAAACGAAGGCAAGTACAGCGTGGGTTTGACAGGGACAAAAAGAGGAAGGGAGGAAGATTAAACTATACCATAAGAAGGCACAGCCTGTTGGAAAAATACAGACTTTCATGAGCAGGGAAGGCCAAATGTGACTCAAATCTTGATCACATGCTTGCTGTACTGATGTCTGGCTGCTGCTGCACACTACGCTCCGCTCCACTCCGGTCCTGAGCAGGGTTTGTCCATGGCTGAGGATGCCTGCAGGGATGCCCTGGTTGGGGGGGATGGCCTCCAGCGTGGTGGGCACTAGCTCTTCTCCCACCCCTGGGGATGGGGAACTGGGACCTGAAACATGCACGCATTGAGGCCAGGCTCTTGAGTACAGAAGTGGCTTATAATGATCTTTATGCCCCCTCTGCCATTTCCCTCTTTGGCCCAAGAACAGGGGTGAGGTAACTGCGGATGAAGCAACAGAGACCTTGGGCCAAGATCTGCATGGCATGTAGGCACCTGAGCCTCGTCATTTCAGTGGGAGGTTCCCAAATATCTTTGGGAATCCATGCCTTAGGATACAGCATGCGGAGACACCACCTGAAAGCACACACCTGTACTGGGAGTACATCACTGCTGTTGCAAGGTTGCTTGCTCCTGTGGAGGGTGAGGAGCTGGCCAGGTTGTGGCTCCTGGGGCCAAACAGCAGCATCCCCAACCCCACCAAGCAGGCAGACCTTCACCTCCTGCTTTGGGCCTTGGAAACAGGATGCTGAGCTTGGTGGACTGACTGCAACATTTTTTAAGTGGCTTGGATTATTGCCTGTCTGAAACCCTCTGTTTTCTTCCATGCTTGGGTTGTGGGTGTAAAACTGGGTGCTATGATGAAACGCGAACTGGGGCTTGTTTATTCCTACACCAGTTCTGCTGTTATATGCAGTGCTAGGGTCGAACTCACCAAATCCGCAATCATCAGTTGTGGCAGCAGAGCGCTGAGGCAAAACACACAGGGGCGAGGAGGGGAGCCTAAGCTTACGGCTTAGAAGGTCTCGTCACACAACTTGGGTGGACATCTGGACCTGAGATGGGACTGTACATGAGAGCCAACAGCCATGGGTGCAGGCCAGCGGGACAGAGGCATGAGAGGAGAGCAAGTCTTGGAAGCCAGCAGGACAAGGTCTAGTGCATGGTACATCCGCTCCTGGTGGACACCAGAATGCTGGGATTTCCCTTGACTTTGGCAATGCTTGTACAACCTGCCATGTCAGGGCAGACTTCCATGCGTACCTGGCCTCAGCAACACTTTATCTGCTTTTAGAGGGCTTATCTCTTTAATTGGGATAGCTTTCATCATGCAGCAGTGACACCCACCTCTGTTTTTATAGAGATGTTACACCAGAATTTGACAGAGGTGTTGGGAAACCTGTCAATTTTAGCAGAGCTTTGCAAGTTTCGTACCCCAAGGCAGGTTTTATATATTCTGTGGCCATGTACAATAAATAAATTATATTTCCTGTGCCTGCCCCTTTCCTGTGCCATTCCCTTTGAAACTGCATCCCTGTACTCAGTCACCGATAGGAGCCGCTTGTGTCCTCCCTCTCCAGGAGGAAATTCCCATCCTGACACAGGCAATGATTTTCTGGTTTAGATGGGAAAAACGGGTGCAGAGCTCTGAATCATGATGTCCTAAGGATTTAGCGAGGAAATCTATGGACACATGTGAGCATTCAGGAGTTAAAACCACGTTGTGGGGGCTGTTTGGTGATTTTGCAGAGCTGCTGGCAGGAGCCAGGGTGAGGGGAATCCCCCTGGTGATTTGTAGTTTTGGAGGAGGAGAACCGGAGCTGCTGAACTGCCAGGAATTTGATTTCTGGCCACAGCTGTTTATTCCATCTTGTACTGCTCCCCCTCGCAAGGCAAACCCACACCTCCTGAAGAGGCTACAACACACACTACTTATTTTTACCACATCACAGAAACATCTGACTTGGCTCTCTCGCTGTATTTTTAATGACTGCCAATTCCAACACCTCAGATATAAAACTTTCAGACCATCCTCTGCCTGGCTTTTGCTTTTCAATTTGATTTTTCCCTAGCAACAGGACTTGCCCCAAAGTATTTCTGATGAGAGCAACTCTCATCTTAACAAACAAGACCTTGGCTCTGTATGATATATGCCCTAGTTAAAGTAAACAATAACATTCATATTTTCCTGTAGGCTGCACCAGAGCACTAGTCAACCATTCAGTAAGTAGCCTATATTTCTTATCACAATTTATGGCCTTGAGATTGACAGAAGCTAATGTAAATGTCCTGAGCTTTTGTGAGGGATGGTGCAGGGCACATAATGGCTTTGTAGTTACCTATGCTGAGCAGATACGCAGTTCACTGATCTGTTAAGCACTTTTGAGATCATGCAGTGTGTAAAAAAAATACTATGTACTTGTAAATGTCAAGAGGAGTTAATGGTATTTATAGAAAAGAAACTGTTTTACTGTTTCCAGTTCTGTGGAGCAAATATGCTGTATACTTTAGGGTTCAGCGTCAGCAGCTCAGTAGTTTCCGCGTGGATCAAATTTTTAAGGTCATAAATTGATTGAGATGACCCCAGCGATTCAGCTGCATCTTTTAAAGCCCAAGGAAAGGCAAGTGACATTTAATGGTGAAAAAAAAAAAGCAGAAGGAAGGAGTTTGTTATATGATGATAAAAACAAAGCATGTGCGTTTCATCAGTTGGATTTCATAAAGAGCTTAATCTTGCAAGGTCCCTTTTGCAAAACATGCCGGGGCATATGCATTTGTGTGTTAGCCCTGAATGCCAAACAGTTTGCTTACAGGACTTGCCAAATGCAGAATCAAGTCACGCAAGAAAAGGAAGGGTCAAGTCTGACAATAAACACACGTTCTGGAAATCGTGACTACCCGATTTAATGCACCACATGGAAGGCTTTGCATTTTAATTTATCAGTTTCTTTTTAATTGACCAGATTAATTATTTTCACCTTGCCATTTGGCAGGTAGGTCACTGTTCCTTTTCACAGCATTAATGAACTAATTCTGTTTTTTCCCTTGTAATTAAAAGTTTGAGTTACAGAGATCACATAAGTTGACTTGGTGCACAATAAAATTTACTCTTTGTTAAATAAAATATAACATCATTTCCCACTCCAAAAGGGATTTCTTTTCTTCACATTCCTCCACCAGCAAAAACATGACAGAAAAAAGTTCCCCTCAACACTGTACTTTTCAATCAGTAATAAAAATGGGTAAAATAAGATTACCACCTAACTCCAGAACACCCACAAGTCTCCCACGGGCACACCAAGCTCAACTACAAATGTGAAAGCAATTGAAAGTTTCACATTATCAATGTTTTATGCTCTAATCAAGGTCTCTTGTGATCAGGTCAAAAGGCAAGACTTGAAAGGATCCTGCCATGTTAGCTGAGGAGGATGCACTGCAGCTGGCCCGTTAGCTTTAGCTGCTTGCTTTAAGACAAACCGGAGGAACGTCAAGACTTGCTCACTGCAACCAACACAAGTCAAACTCACTGGGTAGGCTGATCTGAGGTCTGCCGCACTTGCCCTCTCAAATCTCTGTGCTTAAATGCAAGATTTTCCTGCCTTTAAATGCTGTTGTCCAGTGAATTTATGTAATGGCACCTGATTTAGGTAGAGGCTGGGTCTCACTGGTTGTGCTGGGTAGATACACACAGGATAAGATATGAAAACCAGAACTGTAATGAGAGGAAGAGTAAGCAGCTGAAGGCTTTGTACAGCAACAGGGCTGAACAGATACCACAAACGATTATCTGAAAACATTATTTTGTATTTCTAATGAATTCACAAGGCAGGCTGAAGGCCCTTTTATGTTCTGATGTTAGGCACATAACATCAGAACATGATGTTATGAGTAGTGAATTTAGTTGTCTCAAAGACACCTAGAAATTGCATTTCAGAGTCAAGTCCACAGGTATACATCATATCAACAACACCCTCACAAATTTAAAATTCTCTCATGTACGTGCTGGCACTGAACATATCTGTATTTGCTCAGAGACTGGAAAAAAAAAAAAAATCTCGTTTTCACCATTCCCTGCCAAGAAATGTATTTGATTTTTTTTTTTAAGATGTACTTTATCTAGCTGCAAGGCAAAAAAAAAAGTATTTTGAATACATTCATATGTTTCAGAATTGAGCAATAACTTCATGTCTATGTGTTCTTGTGCATGTAAGAAAAGGCAGAGTCTTTTAAGCATGTTTTCTTACTAAATCCCTTGCCTTTCTCTAGTGCTCAAGGTAGCCATTACAGTGCTTGGACGGGGGCTACAGGGTGAAGAAGAATCATAAGGATGGCAGAAAAAAAGGAGGGAAACCGAAGGGATAGGAATTGTTCAGGGGGTGATCAAGAGAGTTAGAAACTAGAACACTGGTGCTGGCCTGGGAAAATAAGTATCCCAGTCATCAGAATTACAGCTGCCTGAGTACAAATGTGGCTGACAGCCCTCGTCCCTTTCTGCTCCGCTGCGTGCATCTGAAGCCCAGCTGTTACAAAGCACTGGTTTTCTCTCCGCAAATTGCATTTTTTTTTCCCCCACAAAGAAATAGGCAAATACTTAGGCATATGAAACAGCCTTAGGACTCATTCTCTGTGCATCTGTGAGACTGAGATGAATTCAACAAGATTGTGAATAAAAATACAGCAACTGGTACTTCTAATTCCATTTCTCAGTGGAAAGCTTCTAGCAACAGCTAATAACTAAGTCATACTAATCAACTCAGTGACAAAACCTCTAAAGTATGTAATATAACATAGTTTCTGATTTTTTTTTAATGGAACCTACATGTTGCAATCTCCTACTCTACAGTCGTAAAACTTTATAGTCTTCTCTTTTGTCTACTGAGATTTCAGGTGTTCAACCACTGACTTCCACCCAAACAAAGTCTGAAGCAACAATAATGCTATCCATGTGCTGCAGTAAATGGGCATTTCAGCTTGGCTGGCAGTGACGGCTTTTACATATGCAGGCAGGCGTAGCAGTCCAACTTCTGCCCTCAGCTGGTGTAACTTCGGTGCGATGTTCATGGTTGTCAGTGGAATTACTTCTGATTTACTTCAGCGCAACTGAGGAAAGAGTTTGGCCCGGTTTGTATACGTTTATGGAGAGAAACCTAGACGACAGTGTCTGTTCTTGTTTAAAGCGTAGCAGGAATTACAGTGTTGGTGAAGAAAAGCATGCAAGCCATGATTGCAGCCAGCAGCGATGTTGCTATGGCACACTATCCTCAAACTGTTCTTAAAAGGCCTGGAAGTTTGGTACCTTGCCCACTGCCTGTGGGACCGAGGCATGTTAAAGTATTTACGTAAATGACTTTTCAATTCAACTTCGACCCAGAGGCACCTCTGGAGAGACAGCGGTGGTGGAGGAGGAAGGACAGCGTATGGGAATCTGAAACAATTAAAGCTGTTTCGTGCTCTCCTAGCACACCTCTGCCCATGCACTGCCTTGTATTGTGTCGAAGCCTGGAAAGTTTGGTAATAAAACCACAGCAGTTCAATTAAATAAACTCTCCAGGCATAGGAATGTAACAAAACTAGGGAGTCACCTAAACTCATTACCACTCCTGACTGGCCATAGCTTTGCTGCAACGATAAAGAGTCATTACAAATAACTGTAATTTATTTTCCGTGTCTTATCTTGTAAGAATTATCAAGGGACCCTTCTAGCAAGTACAGTCTCATTGGCCATAGGGAAATCTTCACTTGCTAAAGTTCTCCTCTTGTCCTACACTCTGGATTTCCTCTGGGTTGTAACAGGGCGTAGCCACAACACTCATAGCGCCATTACGTGTTATTGCAGCCCTTGCTAGCACAGCCCCAGTCAAAGGCCTAACAGTACTTTCAATAAAATAACTTGTTTAAGGGGTTTGGAACCTGATTATAAAAATTTGTTTGAGGCTGAAACTTTGTGCTCTGGCTCTAGAGAACAGCAAAAAATAAATTAATAACTAAAAATAGAGCTTCATAGTTTCAAAGTAACAATGCAGAGAGAAGGAAAACAGAGCCAAGCTGGAACAGCACAATTTGGATTCAGTTTTACAAAGCTCAGATTTCTGTTTTCTTCATTCAGTCCTTGATAAGAAAGATTTGAATTCTAGAAAAGAGCAGCCTTAAAACCCAAGGAATTTATACCTTGAAATCTCTGTATAGATTTTACCATGGATTTTACCACTACCCTCCCAAGTTTACAAGTTTCCTGAATTTCCTGGAGTTGTGCCACTAAAATTAAAGAATGGCTTGTCCTTTTTCACTGAAAGTCTCTGGGTGTCTTGGGTAGGAGAAGCCAGTGTCCTCCTTCCACCACGTTACATTCACATGTTCTACCTCCAAGTATCAGTTCTTACAATTCACTGAACGCCAGCAACGTGCAAAACAAAGGCATCCTAGCTTGAAAGGAGCAGCTTAAAATTCCCCCATACAGACACACATACTCCAAAGTAGCTTTTTACAGTCTGTTAGTCCCCATGACTTCTTTGACACCAGTGAAGATCAGCCAAAGCCTGCAGCACACCACCACCACAACAGACCTAGGCAACGCTACTTGATTTCTTACCCACTGAGCTGATCTTGGACAACTACAAAATCTACCCACAGCTTTTCCCTCCAAAATAGTTTCTCCTGACACCAGTTATCCACTCCTCAAGTGTCACCGCTCTTATTTCATTCCTGACTTAGGGCCGGGTGGAGTCACCAAGTCTGGTGACAATACAGAAATTCCTACTCCAAAGCAATAAGACAGGTTTTCCCGTTTGCCCCAAATATCAACAAGTCAGTCTTTGTGCTGCTAGTTATGTGATTAGAGACAGCCTCTACTGTGTTGAGCTCACCCAAGGGATGCATATGAAGGGAGAAGGGACAGTGCACAAGGCACCTGCTGAGAGAATTTCTCTCTCATGCTCCCAACAGCTTACATACCATGGGCAGCCTGGACCCAGAGAGGGAGCTGCCCCTTGGGTGTATGGGGTCAGTACAGATTGAGTACAGTGCTAGTATACCACATTTTTGCTCCATAAAATCAGGTTTCAGGACGTTATTGGTGCAAACTGCCAGCCACCCAGTTATTTTGATTTAGAGGAAGTTTATTTCAGCCTAATGGGAGCATAATCCTAATCCAGAGAAAAAACAAGTTGGGGTATAAGAGTAATACAAAAGGAGATTTAAAATACACACTTAGATTTTCCCTGGAGGGTAATCACTTACAGTCTAGTAGTAAGAAAAATTAGAAAACACTGATTGAAAAGTAAAACAAAAACCAAATAGCCAGCGCACGTCACTGATTTCTGTTGTTTCTAGATCTTCTGATCCAATTAGTCTGCCTGCAAATATAGAGAGCTCTTATGATTTTATTAGTCGGACCCATCCTCACAACTAGTTCACTGTGCCCCCATAAAAGCGCATTATGGTCTGGGTATGGCACAGATAATTCGCAGCAGAATCCCTGCATACAAGCTTGAAGTTGCTCAGTTTCTCACAGAATTTCCTTTCCCAAGCCCTTCCAGTTTCCTCAAAACAACAGCCAAACTGCAGCTCTGAGAGAGGAATAAAATTTTGGGTAAACAGGCTTCATTCTGCTCCCAAATACATCAGATTATCCCACATCTTTTCATCCATCTTCTAGTACTGTGCAGGCACAAGCAGGACCTGAAACCAAGTCCAGCCCTGTTCAAGGAGTCAGGCAAGAAACACTGAGCTACTTTGAGTCCCACACCAGGTGCTGCAGCTCAGGAACTGTTTGTGCCTTCCACCAAGACTGGCAGAAAACTTCCTTTTGTTTTCTTCCCAGGGCAGTTTTCCATGAGGTTCATTAATCCAAGCACTGGGCCAGGCTGGAGCAGAGGGGAGAGGTGACGGAGGTGACCAGGAGGTGGTCAGGGAGGACCTTGCCCTCACAGCTGAGGCCACTCTAACTTGGCATCATGGTGAGGAGCTCATCGTGTCAACAGGCACCATGGAAGGGAAATGTTGTGCTTAAGTGCAGTAGATATTAAAAAGACTTTAAATTAAAAAGTAAGGAAATTAAAATGTTTAGACTCAGCATGGAAGCTATTTAAGAAACTTGATTGTAATCATGGAGAGCACAAAAAAAAAAAAAAAAGGCATGCACGGAGGGAAGAAGGCAGGAAAGCATGGAGGAAACCAATAAAATAGTTAAACAGCAAGCCAAACAGGTGCCTTTCAAAAACGAAAACCCAGCCCAACTGAAGCCAATAGAAAGGGAATATGAACTAGAACAAATAAAACGTCAAGGCATGAAAGTTAGGAAGGCTGAGAGTGATTATGAACAGCCAATAATGAAAGACATAAAAATAAATAACTAGAAATTCTTTTAGTAAATCAGCTGGCTTACTGGGGATTAGAAGCAGCATTTCATAGTAAGGAGACACCAGAGGAGCTGCATGATTTCTTCACATCAGGGAGAATTTAAGAGACACCTACTGCAGCTGTAGCCTTACCCATTGTTAAGCTGTGAAGCTGTCAAAAGTATGGTTAATGAAACAGTCCGAAACACTAAATCATATGGGGGCAGGCAGAGAGGCACATTGCTTATAAAACTATACTCCAGCACAAAAGGCTAGGTTTTTCCCCTGTGGTTGTTAGTGTTGCCATAGTAAGTATGAGCATGTTTATTGGTGTGAACTGGAAAGGTTTGAGCGATAACACAGGGCGAGATGATTCATATTAGCACTCTCTCAATAGCACTTCTATCCAGGAGAGAATAATTGCCATCCAATATTGCTTTGAAGGTCCAGAAGCACACAAGTTTCCTTTCAAGAGTAAAGCACAAGGTCCTTCAATGGGCAATGCACTGCCCACCAAAGTGTCCAGAAGGGCATTGTAGGTAGTGTGTCTTAACACCACTCACCCTATTTCTCACTTACTTTAGATAACAAATAAATACCTGATCGCAACATCCAGTCTGGAAAAAAAACCTAGTTGCAAGACTTATTAAATTTTGTCTTTTTCCAATTCTCTACATACTTCTGGCAACATTAGTTTATTGGTAAATTCATATGAATGTGAGCTCAGCCACTGCACTGATTATACTGTGTGTAAGGCTTAATGCGTCTTCTGTATCCCCTGGATGGCCTAGAAATAAAGCTATCACTTATCAACAATATTAAAAAAGCAATATGAATTCATAGATGAATGAAATCCTGCCAGACATAGTTAGACAGGCATGCTCTATATCCATTGTCGCTCTAATTTCAAATAAGGTGAAATGAAGAAAAGGTGAAACAGACACAGAACATTTGGTCTGCATATTCAAAGAAAATAATGGTTTCTGCATAATAACTTAAGGTACTCGTACTTGCAACATTTGGACTGAGTTGTGGTGGCCACGAGGTGTGATTCAATTTGTTTTTAAATTCCGTTTTGCCACACTGTAAATGCAGTCACTGCTACAGGTCTCCGTAAAAATCAAAAGCTGGGGTGGGTAGGCAGACATTTGGGTAAAATATTCCCCTGGGATCTATAAATGCAGGGACGGGATCCAAAAAGCACTAAACAAGAAAGCCATCAAAAAAGAAGGGGGGAGTCAGGGGTGGTGAAGAGAGAAAAAACTGCCCTTAAAGCTACATAAATATTTAAGCGTAGGGAGCTTGTAACTTCTATTTAGCTTCACTGAAAGTGAAGGCCCAGAAATCTCTGTTGTGGAGAGCACAGTCAGACCCACACACGTTCAGCTCTGAAAAGGAGCTGAAGAGAGTGCCGCTGTGAGAGCTCAGCTGTGGACCAACAGCTTCCGTCCTTGCCACGTGGTCCAGAGGTAAGACCAAGTAACAAGCAAAAGGTGATTTTTTTTTAATATTTCTTTTAAAAATAACTTCATCTATTCAGGTGTTTCAACCTTTTGAGGATGGGCCAGGCAGAACAGGGAGCATGAGATGGGTGCTGTAAATCACAGTAACTGTGGCTGGCTTTAAGGTCATGGCCGAAACCACAGTGGACATGAGAGGACTATGTAGGATTTTCCCAATTGCATTATTTGTCTGAGAAGAAGAGCCAAAAGAGAAATACATCCCTCTGCACTTGGAACTAACCCAAACTAAAGGATTTTACCTTATGCTGAAGATTGATGAGAACATTACCTTTAATAGGAGGGTTTTTTTTTTTTTAGTGGTCAAGGTCTCCCGGTATTCTTTGGATTTGTCTGTTAGCTTCAGGTGTCACTTAGAAACTCAAAAGCTCCTTTTAAACCAAAAGCCTTGCCAAGAAGTCTGCCCAGTTTTTGAAGCATCAGTGTTAACGATAACTTCATTTTCCTGTTTTCTGTGATATGCATTCATCGGCTTACACAGAATAAGTCAAACATTTGGCATCAATTAAAAGTTGCTTGTATCTTGAAATAAGGGGAGGGCAGAATTTAGCCACGTATCTGTCAAAGCATAGCCCTATACTGAGACTGTATACCCTATACAGAAATATATACATATATACACACACACATACACCCTCCCTATATAGCCCTATACCAAGTTTTCAATGCTGTTATTGTGCAAGAGGAAAAAGCATCCATCCAGTAACAGGAACAGATGTTTCAGAGAAACAATCCACTGTGAAAATATAGTCTAATCACAAAAGCACGTTGTGATGCAAGTGTACATGCTTTATGTGCAGGGCAACCGGATAGAGAGCAAATCCAGGACTTGGGCTGTAAATATCCTCAAACTGATTGCTCTGGGGAGTTAAACTACAGAACCAGGTATGGGACCCAAAGGCGACAAAAGCCTTCACCTTTACCGTCATCCTGTGTAGAGCTGTGTACAGCTCAGCAGCAAATCCCACACCGTTTGCACTCTGAAATCATTCACAAACAAGATGAGAAAAATAGGTTTTGCTTGTGCTAATAGCCCATACTGAGGTTATTTTAGTTTTTTTATTTCATATGAGACTTCAGAACCAAATGAAAAACAACCAGTGGAAGGTTACCTGTTGTGCAGCCTTCGAGCTCAGAATAAGTCTGGTTATTTAATGTGAGACAGAGCATTTGTACAATACATACTCGCAAACTAGAAAATTGTTGAGGCAGCGTGTGAGATTTTAGCGTGTTGCAACTTCTGAAACACCTGTGCAAAGAGTGAAGTCAGCTCATATGGGCTCTTGAAAGCGTGTTATAAACAGCATGAGATGATATTCATGGAAGACCAATCCCAATTTGCAAGGTTGTCGGCCAAAATTACCACCATGGAAGAGAGGACCAAAAGGGTGATGGAGAATTCATTACTTGGTTGATGGGTCACTCCAAATCATAGTGCCCTGTCACTGCAATTCTCACTTCAAGACATACAAAACTGACATTTCTGGTACATCTGACTCCATGCTGCTGCTCCCAAGCTTGGCATTGCAGTAATTGCTGCTACTCAACATAGACATATTACTGAGGGGAAAAATAATTGCCTTATGTAGAGATTTCATGAAAAATGTTAAGTATGAATCCTGCTGATTTGTGGAGCAATGCTGTGTTTTCATCAGCTAATCTAATTGTGTAAAGCTTTCTGTGTTAGAATCGGCCAAATCACAACAATCACATTTCAAACGCACATGATGTGTTTATAACTCTCATGAGACATGCTGTCCACTCCATTAAAAATAACAACCTTTGTAGTTATGCATGCTAAAGTATCAGTAATCAAATCTCATGCTTCATGGTGTAAGATGATCACTAGAAGTGTCAGGAATTATTCCCCTAAGAGATGGCACAGCAAGGTACGTTTGTTGCCTTTGAATCATCCCATGTTGTCAGTAACAGTGTACTCGCATGTTAGATCATCGATCCAGCAATTTGTTATACCAAATTCTATCATCTGCTGTTCAGCAAATCAGTCACTTCGAGACCAGCAAAATATAAATCTGCTTTCACCACAAAGTAACCAGCACTAAATTTTGAGATGGTGAGGAATGCAAGCCTGCCTCCAGAACAGGTTTTGAAGATAGGAATTCACTTCTAGAACTGGCTAAATCAAAACTCTAGATCTAAAAACGCCTCGAGTTTTTGGGCATCAAGATTTGGCTCTGAAATTTGCTACTTGGGGCTTGTCCCTCTCAGGTAACTCTCAGTTTTCTGCAGCTCTTTAAAGCTGCCCAAGTCAAGCAGAAAACATGCAAGGGGAACTGTGTTGGAGCAATTTGTACAGCTGAACTAATTAGCCTTCATCCCCTGCTTTTATGATGATTTCTAGGGAAATTAAATGTAGCAGAACCACCACTACCAAAACAGTCTAACACCATATAACAGCTGGAATTAGGCAGGGGCAGGACTGCTGACCCAGTGGCGTATTTCACGCCTCACATTAGCCTTGTTTGCCACTGATGGGCTTTTGGTAACTACAGGAGTTGAGAGATAATCTGTAGTTGATGGGATCCTTCCCAATAGGTGAAGATAGCTATAATAAAGATGCATGATTTTTGTTGCTGTAATATGGATGTTAGTTTCTGGTGCCATCTGTGCATTAATCCCTACTGTAAGTCTGGTATTTTAAATTCTTCAAAGAATATTTCTAGGAGAAGAGAATCAAATAATATTTCTAGGAGAAGAGAATCAGAGTATTTGCTCTTTGGTAGATGTATCGGAGCACTCTAGAAATTGCCTTTACAAAACCGTCAGATTTCTTAAAATTAAAATAGATTGCTAATTCCAGGAAGTGCCTTCAGAAGCTGTGTTTTATTATCACCCTGGCACTTCTTGCTCATGCTGGCTGCTATTCAAAATCACCTTGGCACCTGAGCCCTGGCCTGGCTGCAGCTTCACATCACCTGGCATCAGTAGCCTGGAAACAGTCCTTTGAGATAAATGACCACCGTGCCAAATAGCAGCAATAAAATGGACAATAAAATGTTTTCCTTCCAAGAAATAACTCTGATGCTGTGAAGCTTTGCTGTCCTCTCCCGCTGGCTCCCCAGAGGCTGTTCGAGCACAGTCTACCCACAGCAACCACCCTTGCAGAGCCTGAAAGCTCCCTGCCCTCCAGATAAAGGTGCAGTGGCACGGCCCTGTGGAGCCATTCCTTTCCCACAGACTCACATGAGATGGAAAGGACCTGTGGCTTGGTTTTCAGAAGACCCACAAAAAGGCTTTCAGCCCAGGACTTCCCTCCCAGCTCACCTGCAGCAGACACCCCCCTGACCAAACATTGCACAAACCTCCACACCCAGCGTTTGGCTCCCACCATCCCCCAGATCCCCACACCAAGGGGAAGTCCTCTTAGCATTTCTAGTTTCCAGCTGTATTTTGGGTTGTGGGCAAAAAGTCACCTGCTAATGTGCACTAAACTGTCTTGTCTGCAGTTTTACATTCTTTGGTTCAACTAGGAAAAATCACAGGTTTGGTATCACAGCAAAATGAGCAGGCATAACCCAGGCTATAAGTCATGAAGAAGATAAAAAGCCCAGACAGATGCAAGAGGATTTGTCTCTGCTGAAACACTAATATTCTCAGTCCTAGCAGCATTACACTGGTCTAGCTGAGAATGCAGCTTTGCCTGCTTCTGCCAGCGCTGAGGCCGGAGCCCGGTCTGTAGCCCTGCACACCCACCCTCGCTGGCGTATGGTCCTTCCAGCTGCTGCTGGCTACCAAGGCTAGTGTCTGGCGAGGCTTAGCTGTGCTGTAGAGAACTGCAAAGCCTTTCTGTCAGCCCACCCATGCTGGCCAGAGCTGGCAATTACGTTGTTTATACAAAATACCTTTTGATTAATGGTTAGAGAAATAAAAACTGTAGCATATGTTGCTCTCCATATAAAATCATAAGTCTGTCAGGCTTACGGTGCATCTGGCTGGGAAGGGAGGACAAAGATTTATTCCTTCTGTTATACCCTGTACCCCCCACGCTTAAGTCTGAGCTCCCTCCATCATTTCACCTATTACAGTCTCAGCCAATTTGGAGAAGACATCTAAGTGTGATCTCCACAGCAAACACTGCCAGGACATCAGAAAGCATGAAGAAGAAACTGGGATGCGTTCATGCTGACAGACTGAGTGGTAAACCGTCAGCAGAACCAGGTCCTGGCCCAGGCGTGGCTGGGACGCCTGCTGGCAGCAGCTGATGAGGATCCCAGGCAAGTCATTGGTTTCTCTTGGTCTTAGGGGAACTGAGAAAATGGTTTCCTTGCTCAAGGAAGTTTATGAAAGTCCTCCTTTATATGTGGCACTCAGAGCACCCAGCGTACGCAAACATTGAAAGGTGGTGTTGCTGGCTCTGCTTTGTGGGGGCCTGTCACACATTTAAATAAATCAATGGACATTTAAATAAATCAAGAGGGTCTAATGGAAGATATTACCTCTCTCTGCAAATTTTATCTTGGTTCTAAACAAGACATCGGGCTAGATTCTCAGCTGGTATAAATTTTGGGTCACTGAATCAAAGCCTAATAGAGTTGCACCAATCTGGCCTATTGTCTGTATTGCAGATTAATAGAGGGACAGGATACTAGACGAGGTATCTGCAGCCAAACCACAATTTCAGGCACTTCCTTGCCAGTTCCTTGTGCCTGGGACCATAGATCACAGAAAGTTACAATACAGATCAGAACAAAATGCAAATGTACGGATAGCCCAAGCATGTTAATTTTTGAGCAAATCCTTATAATGAATGGAAACAGAAGAAGCCTGAGAAGGAACAAAGAAACAGTAAAATCCATTAGCATTAGCAAACTCAAATGCACAACAAAGTTAGAGCAATTCTGCTCATTCCCTGAAGAAACACAACATTTATCTGCAAACTACCGGCAACACTGCTTCAGAACTCCACATGGCTGTATTTCTGTACAGCAGAAATCCCACTAAACTGCTCAGCTTGGCAGAACAGAAACAAAAGCCAGAAAAAGTGATGGGACAGAGGTAAGGCTGAGCAGCAAACAAACACATATCCAAGCTGTAGCATAGAGAGAATGAAGTAAAGGCCCAAAGGAAACCCTAACATGCTCCAGGACTGGTGATTGCTCTGCCAGGGCCCATTAACACCTCATAACTGTAACCCAGCACCCACAGAAAGAATTATATTTTCATATAAAACAACACAAAAACCAAGCTAAGCTCAACAAACCACCAAAAGGTAAATCAGAGTAGCTAACAGAAGTCAGAGTCAACTTTTTTTTTTTAAAAAAGGGATGTAACATGAAGCGAGGAAGGCATCCTGAAACTCTGGAAGGGTCAGTCTGGAAAAAACGATGCGTAGCTGTGGTTTCAGAGCCAGTTATTAGCATGGCTGCTCAACTTGGACCTGTGCTTTTGTATGGGAAGTGCAACTGCCCACGAGAGGAAATCTCCTCTTGGGGGCTACGTGCCTTGTTGGCAGTGGGACTGCAGTATGGGGAGAGACCGGGAAAGCAAACCTAGAAGCAACTACAGCGAAACTGAAGGACTCATCAATAGAGGTGACATCCTCTGTCACCTGGGACAGGGAGAGCGGGAGCAAACCAACGTCCTCATTCTTCTTTTCAACTGAAGCTTTTCCCCAGGTGTTTTCTGAAACAATGATCCTTTCTGATGTTGCAGCCTTGCATCTCATGGTTGCACCTCTAATTCTTGCCTAGGCCAGCAGTTATTCAGAGATGGCCCTGAACTGCGGTGTATGTACAGAAACTTTGAATGTCGTAGTTTGGGATCTTTGGAACAGATCCTTTGGCTCAATCCACAAGAGCGATAAAGATAACTGTCAAAAGGGAAGCCAGTGGATTCATGTTTATAGCGAATTGCCCTGTGTGGGCTGAATTCACATCAGAGTTTGTCACAGACAGTTCATTACTCACGGCTGGGCTAGGGGCCCACTAAACATTGGAGGAGTTGCTGGCCTTTAGTAAGGCCATTAAAAATGAACAGCAGTGATAAATACTCCTGTTGTTATGTCTCCAGAAAGCCCAAAGTTTAAATGAACTGAGAACACTCCTCCTCCTTCTCTGACGAAAGCTCCTGCGGATCATGACCGACATTGTAAAAGAACTGATGGAAGAAGCTTGCCAACATCAGCTGGTACTTTTCTAGGTCACTACTGACATAAGTAGTGATCAGGTTGCTCAGTTTCTCCTATGAGATGTTATGACTGCTATATAGTATGCAAGCAAGGGGAAGATGAAGACAAGGACTTTGAAAGGCATTTACTAAAATTAAAAAAACTCCCTGCATCTTGCTAGTTGTGATTAAAACTTTTATGTTAAACACCTTAAAGTAATTTCAGAAAACTGAAGTAATAACATCAGACTGATCTTTGGCTGCTGTGTAGTGGCAATAGCAAATGGTTTTTAAGAACACAGGAGAAGTCCAGCAACTCTAAGTAAATACTCCATCATCCACTTGTTTTTCAACATCTTTCTTCTTAGTATGCAAGCCTGCACCACCAGGCTTTAAAGTGAGAGTTAACTTTCTTTGCAGTCTTAAGGTGATCTTTGACCTAGAATTAAATGAAGATTTACTGTATTTTCAGACTGCTTTTGGCCAGTGCTGGAGAACACAGAGGAGACAGAGGCTGTTGTCCAGTACATTGTTCCAGCATGGCTGGTAGGAGCCAGCAGCAGCTTTATCAGTCAGTGAGTGCTTAGCTCAAGTGCTAGGAAACGGGGTTGCTTGCTCTGCCAGTGAGCATGTATATGGCTTTTACTGCAGATCCAAATGATAAAAAGGTTGGTGTGTTTCTGTAAGGGGTTCGGGAAGGAAACAGACCAAACTGCACACTCACTTAGCACCTACAGTAATAGGCATGCCTGGAAAATGGGCCAGAAGCATCCAATGTAGTCCAGGGTGGTCAATTAGAAAATAATGATGCATGCATGTGAAGGAGGGGAGAAACCAAGAGGCTCATATGCCACCCTGAACACCCATTGTATTGATTTATAGGCCTGATCCAGAGCCCACCAGGCAGGCCTCTGCTCCAGTCACTGCTTACTGCATTGATTTGACATATGCCGATGTATCTTGCTGCGCTTCTGGTTTACATCTTTTTTTGTTTGTGGTTTGGTTTTTGGGGTTTTGTTTTTGGTTTTTTTAAGTGAAGGAAAGAGGTTAAAAAAAATAGATGTAAGATGATAAGCATTGCCAGTCTTTTCACAATAGATTTGTATCACCTAACAGAGCTAGCATCTTTTATTCTTGCTGAGCTCTGGTGAGCGCTCTTCTCTGAAAGCGCTCATTTCGCATAGCAGTTAATCTTGATCACACTCATGGCTGCTCAGATGTTTTCAAATCAAATTTAAAAAAATAAAAGCCAACTACAGATCTCCCATGGGCAGGAATATGTTAGGCAATTTTGGCACACTGTTTTACAAGGTACTTTGCAGGTATAATTTAAAATAAACAAGTTAGGGAAAAACAATATTATCCTTCTTAGAAGCATGTTGACTTCCAAAAACCTCATCCCAGATGCAAATCAGATATAGGGGTCTTTCCCAGCCGGAACTAAGATTGAGACAAGATCCGGAGAGCTGAGATATGCTTGCTTCCGAGAACACTGCTAAGAGAAGCTTAGCTCATTCAAAGTTCAGCTCCAGGTCAGTACTTCGTATGTTTCCCAGTGGTGTTAAGATCACCACTGCCTTATCACGACTCCCAGCGCCTCTTGAGGCAGTTGTCCGGGCTCATTCATGGTGCCCAGACTACATTATCTCCCAATATAATTTGTACCTTTTTGATATTTGCACATCATGTGTTCGCTCCTGTGGGAGACTAAGTTCAAGGAAAATATTCAAGTAAACATTTTTAAACAGTCTCTTACTGCACCATCAGTTTGTCATCCAAGAAAAGAAAAAAGAGGAAAGCCAGTGCTACATGACTGCAGGACTTTGCAGGTCCTCAGCAAGGATGTGGCAGAGTGCCAGGGGTCCTTTCTCAGAGCCATTGACAATTGTTGCCATACGGAAATTCGTTAGTTATTTGGTGTAGTTTATGGGAGAAAGGCTAGTAGTGGTGATACACTGTGAGGCAAGATATGTGTTTGTATGGTAGTCAATACCATAAATGTGTTGAATTGGTCATTTTTAGATATCGCTATCTTTTTTGTGAACCAATCCATCCTCAAAACAAAACTTCCCCTCCTTGGTACCATCTACTAAATACTCCATTTTATGCTCACGTGTGTGTGAGCACACATGCCCTGCTTGACCACCTTGAGCCCTCATCAGCCTCGTCATTGTGTTCACTGGGGCTGGGTTGGCAGCTGCTGTATAGACGAAACTTGGGTGTTCTCATTGTGGAGCTACCCATGTGGTAAATTTTGATTCCAAAGTTTCCTAGTGTTAGAACTATCTATCTGGCTTTTTTTAGCAGGGAACACAAATCACAGCAGAAGTGCAGCTCTGTGCCAAAAGTAATTCCCGCCTAAGAAATGCACATACAACCAATGTAATTTCTGGCATGCAGCATGGACTTTGAGAATACCATACTAGGTAGAGGATTTGCTTGTATCCCCCCATTTTCCTAGGCATTTATACTTTCTCGGCAAACACTTAAAACAATTGAACACTTAAATGTACCTGTACTCACCATAGCATTTGGCTTCATTCAGCTGGGTTCACGTGCTTTCTTTGCAAGTGCCCTGTCTTTTTGGAGAACAAAACCTTACTCTAACAGCCACTGGTATATCAGATGTATCCTCAGAAACAACAGCACAGACTGGAATAGCCTCATTTTAAGCTTAGTTGCATTTCTAAACTGCATATTCTCATCCAAAACTTTACCCAATATACATTTGTACAATTTTTCTTCAACTATCTCAAAGGGCTTGCCAAATTCATAGCAAAACTTGCTTGGCCTTAGAAGAGAAACAAGTACATGTACATTAGTGCATTTAAATCAGATTTGGCAAGCTTAAATTTGGGATAATTCTATTTCCTTTTTGTTTTTTCATAGGCAAAGTGATTGGTATGAACATTGGCATCTGTGTTCGCTTTTAATCTGTTTAAAACTTTATTGGCACAGTCATATGAGGTAAGTAAATATTTTTTTCATGAGCCCATAAAACATCATTAGTTTATTTTTTCATCATGTCAGGTTGGATAAGAACCTCACAATGCCTGTACATCTTCATGAGGATTTTATTATTTATTTTGATTTAGGCTAAACTAAAATGAAGACCTGTCCCAAAGCCCTGGGCTTCCCTGACAGTCTTTAAAATATACAGTAATAAAATTGAATTAGCAGGCTCCCTCAGTGATTTCCAGATGGCAAAATGCTGGTAACAGCAGAGAAACCACAAGAGATTTAGCCCCCTCTATTCTGCCCCAGCACTGCAGCAGACGCATCCTTTGCATCTCTCCCATCCCAAAGTGGAAGGGCCACATGGCAACAGTAATGGGCCAGGCAAGAATGACATCCTGTTGTCAAAATAAGAACCTTGCCCATTCCCAAATGCCAGAGAGGAAAATCAGCTTTGCGGACTAGTGCTCAACTGTGCAATTTCTGAGAAATGACAGCTCTAGAATAGATGAGCATTTTATCGACGTAGAGACTTTAAGTATGTCTAATAAACTAGAAAATGAATTAGCAACACAATGGTTGCATTACTGTAGCTTACCTGTATTAATTCTCCATGTAGACTACCTTGATGTGAATTAAGACCACCACTAAGTACACAGCTTAGCCCGGATTTGGGGAGGGAAGGGTCTACACTGGGAGCATTGGGGCGCATGAGCACAGATCTGCCATGTGTTCATTTTGCAGCAGATGAATCAAGAGTACTCCAGAGTGGACATTTCTGACTCGGGATGCTTCATTATAAATCTCATCTTTTGTCCAGCTGAAATAACCTAAACCATTTCCCTCCAACCTTATAAACAAGGTGAAATAGATGAATTGTTTTCATTTAATTTATCAAGTGCCAGGAGAACCAACAACAGAGGAAAATGTTGTCCTGCATGAAAATATCTGCACAACTTTGCCAGCGTAGACCCAATTAATGTCCCTATCATCCAAAAATAAAGCCACAAACAGAAGCACAGAAATTGTTTCTGCTGGTGTAACCTGCACAAGAAACTGGGAAGAAAAATGCAGTACTGTATCCACACTGAGCAAACCTGGCCCAATGCCTTAGAACACATTGCCCCTGCAATCTTTGCTAGCCAACGCAAGTAGGGCAATTTTCACTTGCAAACAGGTGAAAAGCTGATTTTTGTGCTTGAAAGCAACTGTAGTATCTATGACAGAGATGACTAACTTCGCCAGCCACCTGTGGATGGCACCACTATAGATGCATACAGCATTTTGGTCTGATTGTGAGATGCGGGCTTGATCCATTACACTATGTGTATCTTTAAAGACAATGGTAATCGAAAGGGCTTGGTAGTTGCAGGACTGAGTCCTGCAAACAAATGGGATGGAGAGAGAGCGCAAGCAAACTACACAAGCACTGGCTAAATACTATTTCTAAAGTCAGTTTTCTGTTCCACTCATGGTTATTCCTTTTGCTTCCATAGCAAACACAATATCCCTTTTGGGTACAAGATGCACCTCACCCACTTACAGACCTGCTCGTCTCTGTCCTCCTCCAGCCTTTCATTCAGAAAAATCCAGAAAGAGAACATGGGTTCTCCCTCCTTACTTCAGCAGATCCCTAAGCAAGAGGGAAGACCCTCTATTTTACCTGCGGTGAAGTCAAGCAATACACGTAGATGCTATCAACAAGTAATGCAATTCAATATAATCCAAAAGTTTCACTCCTGCTACCATTGCTGTTGAAGTACAGAGAAATGACGCTCTGAACTCTGATCCTCACTAGTTAAATAATAATAATCAATAGTTAAACAGCCTGTTCTCCTGATGTCTGCAGACAGCATCCTTGCCCACATGGTTGTCCCTTCTTCCTCTTGTCCCCACACCATGGGCAGAGCACTCAGAGGGAGCCCGGGTCTCCACCAATGTGCAGGACAGCAGCAGGGGCTGTGCGATGCAGGCAGCTGCCTACCCCTGAGGGCTGGGGAGCCCTGGGAGCTGCAGGACACCTTGCAGTGGGCAGAGGCCCAAGGCTTCCTCCCCCATGCTGAAATAAGGAGACCTCTGGGCAGCCCTATGTTGTGCTGGTGCCAGATGGTGGTGGACTGAGGAGTTGTAACAAGGTCTCTGTGGTTTCCTTTTTCCAGTATATTCCCCCTCCTTTCTCCATGGCATCCTGAAAGCAAAGGGCATCAAACACACAAGCCACCATCGCAGTTGGAAAAACACAGGTATGCAACTTGAGTAAATATAACTGAGTTGTACCAATAAAATTGAAAACAGAGAAATGACATAAAAAGAATGTACATTATTTTAAATTGCAATTTTTTATATGTTCACTTTTATTGCCTCGCTCTTTAAAATAAATCCAGGACCTGATTTACTTTAATAAAAGTTTAATTTCACGTCTTGGTTTCACTTCTGTACTCTTAATTTATTCTATGGCCAGCCTTCCGACAGGAAAAGAGCTAGAGCAGCTGGGGAGTTTTATGGGCAGGTTATACCTGAGTCACTGTAGTACAGTGGTTAAGAGCAAATTCAATTGTAGTTTCCACTATATAGGATTTTTTTTTTAACGCATCGTTTTGAAAAAGCAGTAAAGATTGAAATGGAGCCTTTCTTCACATCCAAAATTGTAAGCACCTGCAGTAACATTTCACAGTCACATGTTTAATGTTGGCAGAAATGGCATACAAAAGTGAGGGGTTCTAAAAGCCAAACCCAAAGCACGCAATACAGAAGTGACCCACAGCGGCACCGCAGAAGCCTCCTCCTTTCAGAAGCCTCAGCATACCAAGCAAAATGTGGATTTCAGAGCACAAAGGCGAATAACAATTACTGTCCTTGCTCCGCAGCTGGGCAGTTGCTAACCTCAAGCTCATTCAACATACAAAAAATGGGTCCATTAGCAAAGTCAGGCTGGATACACATGGGTTAGTTGCTCATGAACCAGGGCAGAACATGATTTGCAGAATGGTTATCACAAGCAACTAATGTAACTGCACAGAAACAGAACAGTACCTTTAAGTCATTTAGGACTCACGGGTCTTGCTGTTTTGCGGAGCACAAGCCATTCAAACCCTGCCTCAACACATGTGAAACACGAGCAAAAGTGAAGAGGCGCCTGTGGACACACAGCTATACCACAAGGGAAGATGGACTCCGCACACCTGTGCTCAGGTTTTCTCCTAAGCTCCCTGGGGAAGAGCTGGCTTCCCCACCCCTCTCCGTAGTCCTGTCTCTGAGGAAGCCTCGCGAGGGCCTTCATCTTGGCCCAGGGAGGTGAGCCTTTGCTGTTCTGCTGTCACTTCCCAGCCCCTTTGCCCAAAGGGCCCCCTCAGGGCACTCTGACCAATTTCTCCCTCCCTGGCCATCTGCTCCAAGCCCTCACGTTACTAACAGCAAGCAGCTGGGGAAGCAATACAATCACCAGGGTCACCGCAAGCATATCCTCTTACCTCAACTGGGAGCACCCCACCGGCCCCTGCCCGCTCTAGGCAGCCACCCTGCTCTGCGGAGACTGCCTGCTCCGCACCGGGGCTGCGGCCCTGCCTCACCAGCCACCTGGGGCGGGGGCCATGGCAGCCCCCCACCAACAGACAGAAAAAAGCTGGGGCTGGGGGAGAAGGGGGTCAGGTGAGGGCTGGCCCTGCCTCCCACCAGGTGCACCAATCTCCCTCCTCCTTACCTGGCACAAAAATGCAGCTGAGACCTTGATTAGAGAAGGGAGAATTATGTTGAGTCATCTGCAGTGGGGAAAGGGCCAACCGTCATTGAGAGGGGATCTCGTCAATCTTATTAATCTCTGAAGAGCAGGTGTCAAGAGGATGGGGCCAGACTCTCTTTGGTGGTGCCCAGCAACGGGCACAAACTGGAGCACAGGCAGTTCCAGCTGAACATGAGGAAGAACTTCTTTACTGTGAGGGTGATGGAGCCCTGGCACAGGCTGCCCAGGGAGGCTGTGGAGTCTCCTTCTCTGGAGACGTTCAAAACCCGCCTGGATGCGTTCCTGTGCGCCCTGCTCTGGGGGCACCTGCTTTAGCAGGGGGGTTGGACGGGATGGTCTCCAGAGGGCCCTTCCAACCCCTACCATGCTGTGATTCTGTGAAATTATTTCAGTACCTCAATCTTCTATTACAGTACCTAGGTTCTGCCTAGAAAAATCATACCTGTCCACAGGTAGGTGCTATACAGTGAGCTGTAGAGGAATATAAATACTAGGATCTGCATGGTGATGTCTTCCTCTTTAACAATGAAATTCCATACCACCATTCCAATGCAAGCAATAAACTAGAAAGAAAGGTAAGATACCATCATTTAAATTGCGAAAGCACGATGACATGAAAAACTGAACACAATGTAATATTGCTACAACAAACTTCCAAACTCCACCCACAGNTCTTTCAAATGGGCAGCCCTCAGATGGTGGTTTCAGGCTTATTTCTCCTTCGCTCAAACACTTCCTGTCCAGAGGCAAGAGCTTTCCCTCTGTGTCCGCTAGGACAGGCAGGGTGAATGTGCCCACATGTGATGTGGCAAAGGCGGGTGAGACTCACTCGGGCAGGGCTGGAAACCATGTGAAGGGCAAAGCTGCCTCTCTCAGGACCAGAGTATGCACAGCCAGAGCAAGAAAACTCTGGAATAAAGTGGCAGGAGTTTGCAAATACAGAGAATGAAAACAGCCCTTAAGAGGTGGCTAAGATCTCTGTGTGTTAAAGCAGCCCAGCCTGGCAGGAGATCAGCAAACCTCTGCTTCCCGGCAAGTCAGCGCACACAACCATTTTGTTTCTGAAGAGCTTATTTGCAAGCAATGAGTAAATCCCGTCATTCAGACTCACAGTAGAAGTGTAACATCCCAGTTACAATTCAAGATGCTAAGCGTCAGCACCAAACACACCACTCTGCAGCAAAGGCTAATGGATGCAAGCGCAATTACTCCTAGACACTAGTCCCTGTGTTTATACAACCTGCTCAGCTCACTGTTGAGGGAATTTGCATTTAACTTCAGTGGTAAGTACTTGTGCTCTGGCTGCTGAAGGTCTCGCTGATTGCTATAGTGTTGCTGCAATTGTGTCGCTCGTTACAAATGCATCATTCATCACAAGGTTCCCTACGCTACCACTCACAGCTGTTTTAGCTTTGCTGTGTGCTGACTGGTCTGCAGCTGTAGCATATCAGCTTGCGGCTAAACAAAGAAAACAAAAGAAAACTAAGGCAACACTTTTGCTCTGCTACCATTTTTTCAAAGGAGTGGATAATAATCAGCCTATCCTTTCTGTAATAATTTTGGTTTTAGTAATGTAAATCATGCTGTGATAGAGGTTGAGTGGAAGGAACCAAAGCACTGTAGCGCGGCTGAGCAGGCCAGCCCACAACTGCTCAGCTGTAAACACCTGAACACTGACTACTCAAGCCCAGATATTTAGAGGAGTCTTACATGAAGTACTGAAAAGAACAGGAAATAATGTCATGTTTTATTCATGTCCGCAGAGCAACACACAGCTCTACAAATGAAGAGATAGTAATTTCCTCTCATCGGCCTTAAAAAAGTACTAAATTGTAACCAAGGCAGCAGACTTGTTACCGTCCTAAATTTATCATTTCTCTATAGCAACCAGAGACCTTCTGCCTGACTGTTGCTGCCAGATGTTCATTTCAGTGTAATTTAGCCATACACGCAAGACACTGGCTTGTGCTGCCCTTGCTCTGTTTTCTCCGTTAGCAATTCTCTTTGCTTCCTGGTCACTATTTCATTCAGTAAGTCATGCAACAGACAGGTGAAGTTGTACAAAGGAGTTTTTATTAAGCGTGCTGATGGGCTGTGCTGCCTGCTGAAGCTTTGCAGACGGACAGCCTCCATGGTTCTGGGTTGCAATGCTAACCTTCACGCTGCATAGGCGTAAAAGCCTCCTCGAAAGCCTTTTTCTACTGCCCCTTGGGCAGCAGTCACTTCTCTCCTCCATCTAAAACCGTAAACCCTGCTTCTGCAATCACACGCTGGGTAACAATGTGGAAGGACTCCAAGCTTGTAAAGCTAGAGCAACTGTTCTTCAGAACAGCCAGGACTTTGTTAACACACATACAGACCCAGCTTATGGCTGTCTTCTTCCAATGTCTTTTCTCTTTCCCCTTCTCTCTCCCCAACCCCTTTTCACAGCTTGTTCCCTGCAGACTGTGTTTCATGCTATACTTTAAAGGGATCTCACTTCTTAAGGAGAAGGCTACCAAGCACAATCCTTTTGAGGCACTTCTGCACGTATAAACTGAGCTCCGATACAACCTCCAGGAATCCAGCAGCTTCTGTTCTTCATATATGCTACAATATGCTAAACTGTAATGCTGAGCACAACCAAGAACTTGGGCATAACATAGTTACAAACATAAATAGAGAAAGACAAAACCTTCATTTATTAAGAAAATCTAAAAAAAAAAAAAAAATTACTGGAAGAACAGTGTTGCCCTGTACTTCCAGAAGCAGCAGTACTAAAAAGGCCAGTTGGCCTTGTGGCTGGTTCGCTCATCAACGCATGTTAAGCGTCCAACAAGATCCTCAAGGCAGAGCACGCTGATCATCTGAAGCAGACGTACACCAATTCACATTTGGTTTTTTACCACACGGATTCTCTGGTATTAATATGGTTCAAGCTGACATTTCAGCTTTTATCTTTCTTGCCAGCCCAAATTAGGGTTGGTATTTTCCACAAAAAAATGGCAAGAATTTAATACATTGAGACTTCTATCTTACTAGAATTTGGCTGAAGCTGCCCACGAAGCTCAAAAGCTTTGGTGTGGACAAAGGGAGAATAATGAGGAACAAACTAAGCAGCAGCGACATTGCATTTGCTTTGTTTTCCTAGCAAATCAGGCTAAACCCAGAATTCTGTCCTAAGCAAGTCAAGCAATAAACTTCAAATATACCTAGGACTAGGCTCTAAGCCCATAGTGCGGCCAGTATTGTACCTAAGTCTTGTCAACAAATGTCATTCTAAACCCGAGATTTCCATGCAGCATTCAGCTCACCCACGTCTTCCTTACATGTGCTTTCTAACATTAGCCAGATTTACTTTCCTTAATGACCACCTTTTATGGCCTCATCTCTACATGTATTTACCCAGCTGCTATGTATTTGCTAGGTGAGCATGTGTGTCACTTCACGTTTCAGAAGGGCTTTTAACCCTCGCCTCTGGGCAGCCAGGATTTCCTGCTTCGCAGCAGCAGGAACCGAGAGAGACAGGAAACACTGCTGGCTGCTGCCACGGGCTGTGAGAGAGAAAGGTCAACGGCTGTGTTTGGACCTTCTCATTACTCCCACATCCTCAGGCTTGTGTCTAGTCAAGATTGCATTTGTCAATGCCACTATCGATAACCAATCCATCAGTAATCCAACTTATCAAATTGCCCTTTTATATTTTCAGTATTTGCTGAACTTCATTTGAGTACATAACATCAGTGCCATTAATAGTCTTCAAACTGCTTTGAATATGATGTTGCTGAGCTAGCACTGACAGTGTAATAGCAATGCCAGATACCCACAAGCTCAGAGTGTCCGTGCTACCCATGGGAATACAGCCAATCCCTTCCAGCAGCCTGAAATGGGAGCAGCTTTATCAAGGCCCTGACTTGAGACCATCTACTTTGTATTTTGCTTTGTAGAAGCACCTTGGGACGTCAGCCACACTAGGACAAGCCATGCGATATTGAACTGCAAAGTTGTGACAATCATTTGACGTTCTTCATAATTAGAAAATACAGTTTAATTTTAAATCATGATTTTCAAACAAAACCATTTTTCACTTACTTCCTAATTTGATCTGAAGTTCTAGAAGCATCATTTTAAACTTTACATGTTTACAGTCACATCATAGGGTTTTGTCCATCGTCTTTTTGTACACCTACAACTTAATTGCTGCGATCAACACTTCCATTTTACCCTTTAGAAGGCTGCTATGATACTTTATAGCACTACAATAAATAAATTCATTTAAAAGCTGTTACATCCCCATACTTGGGGACTACTGCATGCTACCATGAAGGCAGAAATAAGCTGAACAATTCTCAAATTGGATTATAGTAGAGTTTCTGAAGAGTCAATTCAAACAAATTTAGCTTTATTCTGAATCAGAAAGAAACATTCATAAAGTTTCCCATTAAAAGTTCAATGCTTTGTTTCTCCAAAGTGCAAAAACAAATTCATAAATGAAACATTTCACAGCATTTCAGTAGAGGTACCAACTACGGCAACTCGCATTGGTAAATATTGCAAGTAACAAAAAAGTATTATTTCCCACATATTTTTGAAACTGAACTTATAATTTCGAAATGACAGCACTAGTATTTTTAAAGGACAGTATAGCAAACACTTTTGAAAAATATCTTTGACAACCTCCGCTCTTGAGCAGCACAGCAGACCTTAAAGCTGGACACAAACAAAGCAACCACCTGCCAATTCTGGTCTCCATAAAGAGCCTAGGGAAAGACATCAATTTATGTGAAAGGTAATGTGGAATTCAGAGTCAGTGTTGGGACTACAAAACCATAAAGAGCGAGCCTATAGTATTTATACAGCTGCGAGTTCAGGTCCAACTTTTTATACAACTTACTTATTTTAAACAAAGGGAACACTGATAGGATCCGGTTGTCATCCTGAGGCAAGTATATCATCATCTAACATCTTCAAATGGAGACTATCTAGATCTAACTAAAAATACTGCATTTTTATGCTGTTAATAGGAGGGAAACACAAATAAAATGCTTGGCTGTCAAGTAGTTTTCTCCTTTCTATGAACAAGTACACAAAAAAATTTGGATAATATTGAAAAATGGTTGTAGTTCTACAAACTAAACTACGTCATTACTTCTCCTGTCCCCTGCATACTATCACTTTTGCAGTTTTTGAATACTCCTCATTGCAGAAACTGCATCGACATAAGACAATTCAGCAGCTCTTTCAACATGTCATTTCAGGCATTTTAGCTTAAAGGGCATAAAGGCTTTATAGCAATAATGCAGATAACTGAGAAATACCTCTTCTGCTAACACGCAGTGCATTCTTGCACACACAACTTTCAAGCAGATTCCCGGACCTGTAAGGTTTTAAATGAGACATGTGTGCCACAGCAGGAAACTACATACCTGTTGCAATAGCTTAATACAACAGGTCTTTGAAATACGGGGAAGTGATGTAAGACAAAGTGTGCTCTTTTATTATATGGAGAGAACTTTCAAAGACCAGTTGAATGCTGCCAAAACAGGGAATACCGAGGAGGTGACATTTCTGAACTGAGTAGACTGGTGTGTTCAGGTGTTGTTTTGCCCTTCCTTTGCTGATATTCTCTCATTTTCCTATTTTGCTTTACATGGGGGACAAAAGCAGAGCTTCTATGAGCATACATCTACAAATTCAATCTCATTTCTCTCTGCAAGTGCCAAAGCCTTCCTAATGGTTTTCCTAAGGTAAGAGTTCACCACCAAATTAAAATGAACCAAAGATTACAAGTTAGTAGAATATATTTGTTTAGTTTCAGCACAAAACCACGTAACTGTTGAGGCCCATTTTCTTTTTATTAATAATATAAGATTCTATAATCTCTTAACATCACAACTGAAGTTTTACAGTTAATCTCACACTAAAATGACAAACACTGTTTGGCTTTATTTGCAGAAGGTTAAATTACAACCTTGATAAACATACATTTCCAAGATTGAGAAGCAATTTGTGTTTTCTGGATTTCAGTGCTAATGTATCCCTGCCTTTGAAATTGGTTTCAGTTAATTAAACATTGCTACGGAATAGCTATTTGTCCTGGCCTCTGTTCACAGCCGTAAGGCAAAGATGACATCTTTAACTCAACCAACATACTGCAAGCCAAGTCAAGAAGAGACACATTTTTCTTTGACTGTAAGATTTAGACCCTGGATCAATTTCTAACAGAATTTCTTCTTTCCCCAAAAAACTTCTATAAAAGTCTCTCTAATGTAGTAAATACATTTCACAGTCAAGCCCTATTCACTCCGCACCTTTCCTCCTTCAAAGAGAGCAGAAGCTGTGTAATTGGAAGTCATTACAAGCTTAATTAAAACTGTTTTTGACTTAAACATGGCCAAAACAGTCAGGCAAACAAAAAAGTAAGGTGTTATGCCAAGACATGCTTCTGATCTGCATGGATCAAACTCCGTCTCTGAACAGGCTGCAGCTAGAGGAAGTGAAGTCTTTAGGAATTAGAGAACACAGAAGGAAGAGTGGTGGAAGACTTTAGTATTACAGAAGGGAAGATTTCTTTTAAATGGGTAATGATACATGTCTGTCTAGGTCTCCTGAACTTGCTTCACACTTTCTCTATTTTCATTAGGAATTTAAATGTGAAATTAAAGACAGGCAGTAACACAGACATTTCAACTGCAGTTTCACTAAGCTCTGACCAGTTCGTAAGATAGAAAAATATTTAGGAAGACAGCAATGGGGTGGCCATTAGGAAAAAATATCCGTTACATTTGTAGTTAATCTTTTCCTCAGAGCTATCCAGTGACATTGCTTTGGGACCCTTAGAGCCTGTTATTTCACCTTCCCACAGGACAACTGACATGCAGTAAAAATCTTTACTGCATTTTAAATCACTTCAGAAGTCAGTGGCTATTTAAAGGTTAGAAACAGGGACCATAAGGCAGTTGTGCCTGTGTAATTTCAATACAAGAAAAGGATGGGGAGACCACAGTCAGAAAATTAAGAATTGGGAAGGATAGTGTAGAGCTGCTTAGTACTTAAAGTTAAAAATCTTTGGAGACCGGTATTACTGAGCTACGACTACTTGTTTTAGTTCTGTTTGTGCTGTCATTCTGCAAAAAGGCTTCATGCACTTTCCTTTAAAATTGATCCTTCATAGTTAGACATATACTTCCACTGAGGTGCATAAACACCCTTCATATTCACAAACCCCTAGAAAGGTCACTATTTCAGGGTGATACAAGTCATCAGCAAGATGCCAGCTGTGGCCATGCAGTCACCATTGCACAGCATGCAAGACGAGGAAGTGTCCTGCGTAAACGTGTACAGATTCACTCTGCTGAAACACCTTTGTGTATTTAAGGAACACTTAACCACAGTGTAAAGAGTCACTTTCCAAGAACAGACTACACCTATTGTTTTGGTTGCTGCTGAAATATGAATCCTGGGGCCAAAATCAAAAAAACAGAAAAGTGTATTTTTATGTTGAAATGTTGTGAAACACAGACCACTCAAAATAAATATAGCTGCATTGCAAATATCACATTAATATTCTGTTTTATGACCTGCAGATCATAAGTTTTCCTTAAGTACCTTGACAGCATGCGTTTTAAAGTGATGTTTTGAACGTTCATGTGTTTTGATCATTTTAATTCTAGGATTAAAATGAATCTTTAAACAAGTTCAATGTTGTTTGATATGCAGTATTTCCCAAGCATTTTATACTCTTTTTGGTATATTACCAAAACTGAGAGCTAATCAGTACTCTAAAATAGTTTAAAAACAAAAATGCAATTTTATCTTTTTCTCCTCATTAAGGGCACTAACAATACAAAAGGTGTCCAAACTGATGCTACGGAGCTATGAAGCAGTTGGCTAGTGTCCTCAAAGGATAGTCTGTATTTTTTTCTATCCTATGCAATCATATATGTTAATTATCAAAAAGTTGGATAATTTGCTTTAAGAAAAGAACCCACTTTAAAAATGGATCATGAGTATTGACAAATATCTTTAGTTTGTTTTACTGCTTAAGATTCAAGTTTCAATGTAAAAATGCTTACTCTCATACGATACTGATCAAGAAAATATTTTGTTTCCTTAAAGTTAAATGGACAATTAAAATTGTGGCTACTAGTGAAGTAAGTAAATGATTCATGAAGGCCATAGGAAACTGTACAAAACTAAAACGGGAAATCTCACTTTCAAGATGACAGTATGTTGTCCACTTAAGTGTTTTATTAAACTGTTGAGACTGTTTCAAAAAGACAGTACTGGGCAGTTTCATTTGAATAGCCAAAACATTTTTTTCGACTGAAAAAGATATTTTGCATCTCTGCAAAACAAACAAAACAGGAGCAAAAACCATACACACTAGGACTGAAGTACAGATGAAGGCAGAGTTTTGTTACAAACCCGTTTTCAACATACAGTGAGAAATGTCCATTGTACAAAACTTTGTGACTGACCTATGATTAATTTAAGATTATCCCAGCAATGCAAATACAACTCAGAACAGCTCAGTTGTGTAGGATTTTCCAATAGTAGTATGGTGGGAGACTATTGAGTTTTTAGAAATGGTTTGACTTACGTTGTCTCTTTTGATCAAAACATGTATTTGTACTTTTAAGTATTTGCTGGTTACAAGTCTGTTACATACTTGGATCCTTCAGCACAGTGAAGTCACTCCTTGGTGTTCTCTTATCTGTCTCCTAGCAGCTTTCCTTTGGCAAGAAACATCTGGCAGTACCCAGCATTGAAAATACTGTCAGCTGTGTTGCCTAACCAAACCTGGAAAACCAAATCTGCATTTCCTGGCTGGTAATACCCTTTGTGCCTAGTGGGTTGTTTAAGAGCATTGTACGTAAAAATACATAAACATTAACAGCGTTGTTTACACTTTATTGGGGGGAGGGGGTGGCAAAAATCAATGTAAGTTACTAGTTTTTAGTCTATGTTATATTTGATTACTGGGATATCAATACAATGAAAGTGGAAGAATTTCAACAGTAATTTTGACGAAGCTTTAGTACATCATGTTGTGCAGGGCTTTATAAAAGATTTTTGTTTCCAAAGATGTTATTGGGGTCCACATATTCTTTAACAGATCTCAGCATTCCCAGGCCAACATCAGAGATGCTCTCCTTCATCCAGCGCTTCCGCAATTTGCCTACTGGAAAAACAAAAACAAAGTGTTTCAATACATGGCAGGATTGTAGGAGCCAATCAATCTTGTGACCATGAATGAATAAACACTGTGTGATAAATGCTTTTATTCAAAAATGAGAAATGTTTTGCTTTATTTGATTTATTGAGCCCACCAGACTATCAAGCTCATTAAGCTCAGCATACTCCCAGAGGAAGACTGTGTTCCACACTGCCTACTTTCTTCAGAAACGATGAAATTCAGATGAAGCTTAGGCTGAAATCACATGTTCTATTAAAACAAGGAATTGGCACTAAGTTTCAAAAAGCCGCCAAACTCATTTTAAGTACGAAACTGAAGAGGCGATTACTATAAAGCAGAACCCCACACCTCTTGATTACTTTAAAGTGAAAACATAATAAACAAACCTAAACCAGTATTGGTTTAAATATTAAATTATTTTATAAGGAGAAGGCTTAAAGCCTATCAACAGACTACCTTATTTCATTCAAAAACTTTTACATGGGCTGGTAATTGCTCATACCATTACACAAGAGCTTAGTTTCCCATGTAAAAATGGATATTCGCAACATATACCAAATACAAAGCAAAGCTACATGGCACCAGCCATTTAAGAACTCATTTCACTAAAGTCTCACAATAGTCCTGTTAAATGGCCGAGTGTTCACATAATAATTAACCAAGTCATCAACTCTGATTTAACAGATCATTCAAAATAAAGGACATTTTTTTTGTTAAACACATTTAACTTGTCAGCCTGAAACACAATCCATTTGTGAGTATGATGCGATATAGCAAAGGTTTGAGACAGATGCTTTAAAAGTATCTGAAGCTAAATTCATGCCATCTTTTGTGCCCTGTGCTCAGGGTAACCATCAAACTGTCACCAGAATAATAAATTACAGGGATATCTCTGGAGAACAGAGTATATTTGTCTATACCTTAAGGAACAGGAGCTAGTCACAATGCCAACTGAAAAAGCAAATCATGTGAGAAAGAATGAAATTTGCAGTTTGCTAGAAAACAACTAATAGCAGCATGCATGTCAAGAGCAAAGATCATAACTGAAGGACAAAATAATTTGTCATGTGGTAGGAACTGTATTTTACAGCCCAGCTCAAGAAAAAAAATCTCCATATGTAAATATACCATCACTACAATTTGACTGTCTGAGCAAGGTGATGTAGTTGATTTTTACCTGGGGATACTTCAATACCACTACTACAAAAAGCCAGAGTCATGGATGTGCCCTGACCATCACCTCAAGTCACTCACACTGGCTCTTACACGTACAGCTGAAGAACAGTCATTACCATTCTCAACTGTTATCTGTAATATAGTTTCAGTGATTGTGTCCTGTGGTTATGGATGTAATTGTCCTGAAAAGACTGCAAACAACTGCTCCAACAAGATGGAGCACATTAGAATCTCAGCAGGATGCCCAACAGCTAGGATGCCTGCCTCTTTTACACCTCCAGTAATAATGCAATTCCACAAGGAACTGAACTACTGTCTGAGCAGCACCAAACAGTCGTTGCATATTTAATGAAGTCGCTCACCAAGTGCTGGAAAACAGAAGGTGCTTGGAGTGCATCATTAGTTCTGTCAAAGTGATAATTTACACATCTATCTTGTCAAATTTTCTATGGTTTATACTTTTGCAATAATAAATCTAACATACATTTGATTAGTGAACTGGAAAGAAAAAAAGCTGTACTACAGTTACCAGCAGTCCTTCACAAACATGTTCAATGAAAAGATTTTAACCCCTTGATAACAGCAGGTTGAGCCTCTGAGCCTACTGTTTGTGTCAATAAGATGTACACGGATTTTTTGGCTACTCAAGTTTTCATCTCTGTTAAAAAGTGTTGAAGCAATCTTGCTCTTAGAATTCCAAGCTGGTGTCTCTGATTATATGGAAAATAGATCAAGTGAAGGAAAGGCTTCGTGTGGATGAAAGCACCACTTAGAAGTGCAATGGTTTTTTGTTTCACTTCAGTTTAGTGCTGCCCTATAAGTATTCTGTTCCTCCTCCACAGGAAGATCCAGTTAGCTTCAAAGATGAGAAGGAAAAAGGAGGAAGAAAATGCCATAATAGTGAAAGATATTACCATGATCATAAAAAATATTCCAAGTGACAGAGTAGCTTAACTCCACTCTAAGCCTAGCCAAAGAACAGCTCTGGGCTCAAGGAAACCTGAACTTCCCGAACAATAAAAGGTTTCAGTTAAGCCTGATCTTACAACAGACTAGAGAAAAATCACCTTTCCCTTTCTAGCCTAGAGAAACTAAATCTTTTCAGTTTATGCCTAGATGATGCCATTTATACAGAACTGACACGATAGAGTGCATAGAACCCCATTTTATCCAAGCACCTACCACTTCAGGGCTCTCTGCCCAGTATGCTTCTTAATTAAGAACTGAGATCAAATTCACCTATATGCTACGTCATAACAGTTAATAAGATTCTCAAATCAGTATAACATTGTACAATCAATTTGTAGTAGTTTAACAAGTCACTACTTGTCAAGTCAGCTATACACACCATTACGCACATAATCCTTGTTGCCTGAACTAGAAGCGAATACAGCCCTTCCTCCTTGCACCTTCTTCCTCTGAAGACATCTAATCTTGTATCTTAATTATCCAAGATGAAATGCAAGAGAATTAGTTTTAAAGTTTTACAAGTGGCAAGTGCCCTATTCTGAGGTGTGCTGGACAGTCTAATGCCTTAAAACATTCACTGCTAGGAAGCCAGAAGTTTTCAGTCTAAAGCCCAGCCTATTACATAGAGTGCAAACATCCTAGCATGAGATAGGGTCTACTTCACACTAAGAACTTCAGACCAGAAAGCCAAAAAGCTTGTTCAGTAGCAACACAGACAGTCCAACGCCAATTTTATTGCAGTATTTTTAAGTTTTATCATCATGATAGTTCACGTATGAAATAAAAAGATGCAAACTGGGTAAGTAACTTTTTCCCAGTTTGGAAACCTGCTGGTCCAACCATTAGCTGGTTTCATTAGAAAAGTTGCTCATGCTTCCAGTGCCCTTTTAATCTGTTAGGGAATAAGATGCAATTTAGTGAAGTGCAACCACACACCACACTGCTCCTGTAGAGCCCTTCCTTTGAAAACAACAACCAAGCAAACATGCACTGACATATTCTCTGCCAAAAGTGACAGTTTTCCATGTGCATCGTTTTTCAAAGAGAAGTGCATTAGACGGACAGCACATACCTGCTGTCCACAAAGAGGCTAAAATGGGACTACAGCTCTGCTGGCTCATAAAGGCTATGCTTGCTCATCTCTGAAAATGCATCTGAATGGCTGAAACAAAAATCTGGCTGCTCAGGATGAAGCTAGCAAACAGCAGGCAGCAATTGGCTGCCTCATTTTTGGAATATGAGGTACTTGGGCACACACGAACAGTCCTGTAACGAAAGTTTTAGCGTAGCTGATGGATCCCAGGAATAACTCCACACCAACGCAGAACAGGTTTATAGCACTGTGTGGTCCCAGTGGAAATAGGCTCTAGTGGCACTGCACATGGCCCTAGACTTCCTCTGCTCCAGCACTTTCAACTTTAAGAGGCAGTTATCACAGAACAATAGATCTGCAAAAGGCGAAGCAGTAAGGAGTCATAAGAAGAATGGAGCTCTTCCAACTGTTGCATGCTCTTCCTGAAACCAGTTGTCTCTACGGAAAGCATCTCCCCGCTCTTAGAAATTGCTTAACGGGTTATTACTCTTCCAGAGAGAGCTCTGCAATACTGACAAAGGTCAGTGCATTAATCTAATACTGTGGTAGAGCTGAAATATATTGGTCCAGCATGCCTGAAGTCTACTACGCAATTAACACCATCATCATAACATCTGGCACATTTTCACTTGATACCTAAACAACTTAAGTACTTTCAAGTTCTGTGTTGATGAATCAGAAAGTCCTTTGCATTTATTTAGTGGAAAAGGCACTAAAGATGACTATTCTGTTAAGACTTTCAATAGACCAAGGTGGAAAACAGAACTGCATTGTTATATTATTTCACATAAGGTTACTCAGTATGATAACTTCCACAGTTTAAACTCCTCATTCAAAACTAGAGCTTGCTCTACTGATTGAAGTATGATCAATCTCCAGTGTTTAACTTAAAGGGAAGAATATACTTTTCCTGTGTAAAAGGAGAGAAGAATGTGTTCAACTCCCCCCATAGAAGAATTTTATAATTCCCGATTTTGCAGTTTATGTGGGTTAATTACTGCAGTGTATAGCTTCAGCCACAGTCTCTTAACGATGCCAATGAATTGCAATGTCAAACATACAACTGAATGCAAATAAGGTATGGGGGGTTTGGAGGGATTTTGTGTGCGCGGATGTGCTTGTGTTTTGGTTTGGTTTTTTGGGGGTTGGGGGTTTTTTGTTTGTTTTTTAGTTTTCCTACATAAACTGCCAGGAAATCTATACTATACCTAAACCTATGGAGCTTGGGCTACAATAACCTTTCTTCTAGTCAATCTGTCTAGAAAGCAGAAGAAAATTAGTTCTATTATGTTAAGTGGCAAGTGGAAGTATTTTCCTCAAACTCACTAGCTGGTAATTGTTCCCTTAAGTAACCAGTTTTAGTTAGAACATTCCTTGCAAGGGAAACAATCTATCATTAATTTTTACACTGTTCCTTAGTTTTACATGGGTGCTTAGCTTGGTGATACAAAAGGGATCAGTCCCAAATCCAGCCAGCTCCCTTCCGATGCTGTACCCCAAAGGGGTTATACTTGTATTTATACACCAGTCATATCTACTGATACTTCTTCAGCACATGTTATTTTATGTATACAAAAAAAAGCATGTATTTTATTAAACAGGAATTCAAGAATGCAAGGCGTGACACATCATATGGGTGGTTTTAGGGCTTGCCGTAGAAGATTAGAAGAATCATTTACCTAAACTTAAACGTGTATCCACATGAAATTGTCGTTCCTAATGCTGCTTTTTAAATGCTAAGTTTCTAGAATCTAAGTGTGGCTCTAGCAACGCTTACATGACTCTCAAATCTGAAGATACTCACTGGCCAGAAAAGCAGAAGGATCAAACCGGTGTTCGAAGATGTGCACTATCCCTTTCTAAGTGTAGGGGACAGTCAAGGCAAGGTGAAAACTATAAACAAGACTGTAAAATCTCATGTAGGAAATGAAGACAAGGAATGCTACAACTGAGATATCCAGTTTCTGAATACTTGTCAAAAACTAAGTCACAAATTACATCACACCATTACTTAAAAGGGACAAAGAAGGCATAAGAAACAGCTTCAAAGTCACATATTAAAATCTACTCTAAAACCACTAAGAAGATTTTCAGCAGTTCGTTCACAACAACTTTAGTGAGAAATAGACCTACCACGTTTAGACAAGACTGCCAGAATCATAAAAAAACCCCATGTGATAACCTCCTCTATAAGGATCAATTTCTGATGCGCTGGATAATGACTGAATTCACCATGTGTAAGAAGTGCTTATCTGATCAGCTATGTATTTTAAGTGCATTTTTACAGCAACACATATGCCTCATTCTTCCTAATTAGAAATTCTGTTCATTACATAATCCAGAAAAAGTATTAAATGTTAGATACTAACATTAGAGAAACCATTCCTGACAGTTAACAATTAGATTTAAGTGTCTGAAAGAGTGATAAAGACTTCAAAAAGAAAAGATAATTTGATTAAAAGGACAACGTCACTTAAGTTGCAGTATCATATAAATAATATCCAGATTTATAAAAACAAAAAGTCTGGACATTCTACCCCAAAACACAAGTAATTGTTACATTGAAAGAATAAATTCATTACACAGATGTGCATGTCTGGCTTTGCTACTGCTTCTTGCGTCCATGAGATGCTTGCTGTACAAGGCTGGTATTGATACACTTCTGCAATTTCTTTGTTGGAATGTTGTTGTTCTTATATATTGCAAGGTGTGATCTTTAATGTAATCCATTAACAAATAAAGTTATGTTTCTTAGAAGTTTTAAGTCTCAAAAGTCATTGTGGGGAATCTTCTCACAGAATTACTACCTTTAGCGAGTCTTGCCTAAAAGTTACAGTATTTTTCATTAGTCTGGAGGGAGGGGAGGAGAGAAGAGATATTGAGATCAAAATAGAATCCACAGTAAAGTCTTTCTGAAGTTACTTTTCATAGAATTAAAAGTATCATGATTTCAGTTCTCACTGTAGATTGTAGCTATGAGTCTACGTGCAGTTAGTACTTTTGCCAGATGTAATTTAGAGCACTACACATCTCAAACTGTCATATATGACCTCTTCTTCACTCAAGAAGTGTATGAAGATTGACTTAAGCTGGCTTTGTATTTCCTATAGCCTCAAGTCCCAGACTACATCTGTTTTCTTTGATACACAAAACCAGAGTTAAAATAGCTCCATTTATCACAGTGTGATTGTAGGCAGACAAATCAGCCTGTCTGTTTCCAGATAGTGAAAACAACTGTTATTAATCACAATTACAAGACAAATACTAAAAGAAATTGCACCAGTATTTTCTTTTATCCCATACAATAGACCAGTCTTAGCAGCGCTAAGAGAGACAAGGCCTGAAGGTCAGTAAATAGAACTGATACTATTAGGCTAATTCTCAGCAGCACAGACACTAAACACTGGAAAATGGATCTTGGATATCATACACAATGAACTGCCAGACAAACACACTCAAAACGGAAAATATTTATCAGTGTAAGAGGCAGTCACGCATACAACAGGAGCATAAGAAGTCTAAGCATAAGAAGTCTAAGAAACCAATTCCTCAATATCTGTGGAGTCAGAAAGTTCAAGTGTGCAAGGGTTTGAAAACACTGACTTTTTTTTTGTCTTGTTCAACATATGCTGTAAGCAAGGTTTCATATGGTGAGGGTAAATACATCTAAACATGTGACTAACTCGCATGCAGCTGGAGCTTATGGATGAAATGCTAGTCACAGTGAAATACAGCTGCCACAGCAGGGGACAGCACAATAGTACACCAAGGGGGTAATACCACAGCCCACGTGCGAGAATTGACCAGTCCACTATACCACCATATTAAAGATTTAATCAGAGGACAGTAAGAGCATATTAAACAAAAAATACTGAAACTGTTTTCACTTGTTATCATCACCTACACATCTTTCAATATCCTGATACTGCTAAAGCAGAGTCCATTTCAGTTTCTGTCACAAAGCTAGATGCCTGAAAACAGCCCTAGCTACATGTTTCAAGCCCAGGAAGTCACCAACACGTTTTAAAGCACAGTTTTTGCCCTTCAGTTTTCCCCACACAAAGCTTTCTTAAAATTGTAAAATTATCTAGTTTTAAACCATTAGCCTTCTTCCTCTTTGCTGTTATTTCTGTGGCCAAACAACGCCCCAAGAAGAAATGTGTGAAGTTAATCAATTTAAAGAAGCTGGCTATACAAATAAAACTGACTTTACAACAAGTTTTACTGACATCTGAGTTTACAGCATTATATAGGATAACATGCAATCAAATTAGACTTATCTGAATATGTGGGGAAAAGCCTATGTAAAGCATCAGGTACATGAAGTATCACTTACACATGGCATTGGTTCTTGAACTTCATATTAAAGCACAAAAGAGCTTGCAAAGAGGCTGGTAACTCAGGACAAGTAATTCCCAACCTCCAAGAGCAGAAACTGAATAATCAGAAGATAGCAGATAGCAAGCCAGTAACATCAATACTTCCGTAACATCAACTATGCAACAAACGGTAGATTGCAACATAGCCCAGTTTAAAGTCACTAGCTCTTTTTTGCAGATACTTCTACTAAGTGCTCTGGAACTAGGGCTAACAGCATTCACCTAGCCACAAGGGACACTAAACTGTCTTAAAACTGTGAAACTCATCTGAGGTCTTTGTAACTGAATATACGTCTGCTCAACATTCAGTAGAAGTTACTTAAGACAAACTGATCAATTATATTTTCAGGTTCTCAGCCTGTAGACTTCCTATCAAAGGTCTGAAGCTTGTGCTCATAAATACACCACGTTGTGTGACTTGACATCAAGCAAACCAGGTCTAGGGACACTTCCCCTGGAAGTCTGGCAAACAGGTGAGAAGTTTCTAGAAAGAATGCCAGGGGATTACTGTCTTCCCCCCACGACTCTCCCGCAAGTAATTTCAGTTAATGTCTGTGAAATACTTTTCAAAGTTCTATTACAAACTATTTTATGTACTCATGAATATTTAGCATTATCAAAGAGACTAATATTAGACTGAGAATATTACCTCCATGGTGATGCGACAGACTTCCTCCATTGGCAAGTATTTCTTCTCTAGCAGCCCTCTAAATTGGAAAGATAAGGTATTTATTGAAAAGCAAATGCACAAGATGTTTGTTTTCAGTTAAATGCTTGCCATCATACTCAGTTACATAGGTGCATGAAAAGTTTCAGAAGTCATTAGGGTACACAATATAGGTAAACATTTTCATTCAAGTCTGCAGACAAATGCAAGTGGGGATTTTCCAAATAAACATTATAAAACCCAAGACATTTAAAATGGCATCTGTTACAACAAATCTATTATTCCAGAGTGGAATATTCGGGATCCCTTTCCCCTTGCCAAAACTAAAATAGTCTGGTAGATGGGATGCTCGTCTAGAAGATGGTTAAGCACCTACTGAAAAGGAAATCACAATAAAGAAGTTTGAAAACAGGCTCCTCAGAGTGATTCAACATCCTTATTCAAACCCGAGTTTAGACCCTGATCTCCAAGATTCTAGTCAAGGAAGTGAGGTAATTTACAACTGACAACTCTTTCATGGATGAAGTTTGTGGCAGAAAACAAAATTTAGATTTTTATGTTAAGAAATACTTGAACACTTTCAAGCTCTAGAATCTTCTCTCCCATCCAGCTCTGATTATGAATAGTTAGATAGCTTAGAAGGTTGATAGTTAGATAGCTTAGTCACCTACAATGGAACACATGCATCCCGGTGATCACACTGCTAATTCCAATAAACGGTAATATCTCAGTATTAATGAAGTTTCATTAAATAAGCATGGAAGTATTACATTCTCCAGCACCCTAGATTCAACAGCACAGAAGCCTCAAACCTCGTAGATAGAACTTTACATCCGCTTGCCAGGTTCAAGAGAAATTTCTACAGAATAAGCATGAGAAGAGCGATATCCCAGTTGTAAATATAGACTATTTCTCCACAATCCTATTAGCAATTTTCTGGTGCTGAAGCTTTACCATATGAACCAAAAGGTAGGATGAAAAGCAGTTTGGCCATAGCTGTCCTAGGTCTAAGCATTAGATCTTCGAGGTAAGAAGGACATTAGTTTCCCCTAACTAGGCAAGTATAGCGTTTCACCAGCTAAAGTGTTAAACAGAGAGTTATTCCAGACCTTTTTGGGGTCAAAGCAGCTTACAACTGGTCTCGCGCAACAGACTTAGACCAGCACTTATCTAGGCCTAAACAGAAATAACCACAGCAGTTAATTTCCTGAAACAGCATGAGAGAGATCCTCATGTTCATTATTCTCTACGTGCAACACTTAATAAAGTACCATCTTGATAGTTATACCTTGTATTTGAAAGACTAATTGAGTATTAAGCGAAAGTAGCTTTGTAAATAATGGAACTAAGGAAGTCTTGTTTTCCCATGGATTTGTGTTTTGCAGTTGACAGTTTCTGCCACCCAAGAAAAATTTCAGTTCAAGCTTTCCTGTACTTTCGTCATACGCGTTCATTTACTGATGTCCAAAAGTAGTCACCTCGCAGTCTGTCCTCTACTTGGTGGGGCGCACCTCCTTCCCCAGCTGCTAATGATGAAAGCTTTACGAACAGACTTGGAGATCTTTCCTCCAAAATTCAGTTAGCTTGGCCAATGAGTTCACCATATATTGTTACGGGACATCAGCTTCTCCTCCTCCCCCTTAACTATTGCTCTTATATACATTACCTCAATTTGTTCATAGACATGAATAGGATCACTAATTCCTCTATAGTTAAAGGCAAAGTAGAAGTAGACACATGCACCTGCATCATACGTCTGTGTCACCCTGTTGAAGAGAACTGCATTATAAACAAAGTTTTATGGTATTAAGCCAGCCACTACGTGACATTACATAATTCATAAGGTTACTTATCTATTTAAAAGGGTAGCATCTTTTTTTTAAATACTTTTATATCCTTTTTTGCTCATACTTCATCAGTGACTCAGTGCTGTGACAGAGTTGAAGCTCTTAAATAAGTCGCTAGACTTGATTCTTGCACGTATAAGCAGGAGTAAATGTCAAGACTAATTAACTGTTATGAATACGTTTAATTACCCACTTTTGCAGGTAATCCACTTGCAGGTTAAGAGGAAGGTAAAGATTACTAGTGTTTGTAATATCATTAATAGATGCACTTTACCTACTAGCTAGGAAGTTTAATGACCTCTTCCTTAGATCTGTTACTAATCAAAGATTAGAAAAATAATTATTTCAGTTGTTACATGGCTTACCTGCAGGTGGAAAGAGGAGCAAACTGAACACCCTTTTCTTTGCATTCTCTTGCTATCCTTTCCTTTACATTCCTACAAAGGTCCAAAACCCTGTAACAGAAAACACATTAAAATATAAAATCTTAGTGCATGATTTTATACAACTTTCTAAAAAAACAACTTCGTCTTCGGTAATCTTTTAAAAAAATATAATCTAACAAAAACAGAAGATTGCCTTCTAGAACCAGCTTTAAGCAGCTTAGATCTTGTTCTAAGAATAAAACAGTCCTCATCATCAAGACTTCACTAATATTGTTTTTTCTGTACTTCTCCTGAAGAGCAAGTTTACTCTGAAGCAGAGCACATAATGAAAGCTCTTTTACATAAGGACTAGGAGTCAAGTGTTGAACAGAAAACGGAGGTTACTCACTTCTGTCCGTCTTTATTTTCTCAGCAAAACAGCCTCAAGTTTTCGGCGAAGTAGTTGACAAGTATAGCTCACAGTAGAAAGCTTAAGAACTCTAAGGCCTTGTATACTCTGCTAATACCATACCTTTGGTATGTTACAAGGCCAAAACTGGAGATAGTCCAGCTGTGCACTGGTTTGCCACCTTGAAATGTTATAGTTCTAATATGGCAATGACCTATTAAACCTTGTCATAATCCATACTTGTTCTATTTTTCCTTTCTTTTTTCCCCAGGGCAGACCCAGGTGCATCCAAAGTGCTAGAAAAATTAAATCACTGTTTTTCAAGTGACCATTTCTTTAGTTATATGTTATCCCATGAAGGTCTGCAGTGCTATACTATACTATTAAGATTTTTAAGACATCTTGCACAGATTCAAAAGTACTTTTCAGATTGACAGAAGTAATATGCAAGAGAAATTTATCCATTTAGTGAATAAGCAAGTAAAGCTAAATATTTTATTCAACTATCTGCAACCAGCCAATAACAAGGTAACTGACAGATTTATGGAAAATTACATAGTTCTTGTGAGTCAAAGCAGAAAAAGTTTTTGAAAGCATTTGCTTTGGCGAGGACAATTTCAAATACTTTCTTAAATTCTTAGATAAAAAGTCATTCTCTCCTGAAACAAAAGAGAGGCAAAATAAATTGATGACTAAGCAGTTAACATACTTCAACATTTATAAAGCTAAAATAAAATAAAGACCAATTTTGCTTTCAAATTGTCCTCAAATTTCTGTCACCCATTTAAGATACTATGTCAATCTTCAAAGCAGAGGCTGGAACTTACCACTACCACAAAAAATCAATAGCAATAATACAGGCTCGTAAGCTTAAATCATCACACTTTTCACACTTTCCATTTTGCTTTAAATACTGTAAAGCTTTTATTCAAATCACTTTAGATCCCGCATCACAGAGTTTTGGCTTACCAAATGGACAGAAGCATCCAAAATTATTTAATATATTAAACTCTGCTGTGGTCAAGTGTTTCTCAACTATAGCTAATGGATAAAATAAGCTTAGGAAAAAGAGGTATCTTGGGCAGTAGTTATCTTTTCAGTTCTTTCACTTCTGTGCATTAATGGGGAAATAAAAAAATAATTCACATTTTTTTGCGTGTGTGTGCTCACTACAAACTTTTCCATTTGAAATCCACTGCTGGTTCCACACATGTGACTGCTCATCACACATAAGGTTATTGTCACCATCGTCCAGCTTCCTAAACTGGGCAATTTCAACTCCTCAATTTGTTAGTGTAAGCTAACTTGAGTAGAAGTATTACTGAATGCTTGCCTACACTGCACTCGCAAAATCCTGATATGTAATTTACTAGCAACTACAGCAAGAACACACAGGTGCAAGACTTGAGGCACATCACAGAGCTTCCAATACACATAAGGCCTAAATTAAATTAAGTTACCCCATGAGCAAGCATGAGTTAAGAATACTTTGAAATAAATCAAGTACAAGTTTTAAACAATTCTAAAGAAGTTTACCTATCCCAAGGAACAGATGTCTCAAATGATTCTCCTATTACATAGTAATCCAGGCCTAGGTCCTAATAAATAGAGAAAGGAAATTATTAGTAACATTCAGCATCAACATCTGGGTTTCCAGTGTATGCTACACAGCTAATATTTGAGCAACTTTAGTTAGTTTGTATGAGAAAAACAGAAAGTCTGTTTAGCAAAAACACCCATCTGTCCCAGTGAAATTAGTTCATAATTACGGAAATAGGGTAGCTCTTCAAAGACAGAGATTACAAACATTTTAATGTTATGGCTATAGTGAGACAGCTTGTCAGACTGTCAGTATGCCTACACTCATCAAATATTTGTATCACTATAGCATCAAGCCAAGAGCTCCACTGTGCTAACCAATATAACACTTAGTACAAATATTTATTTGGAATGTAATTCCCATCTAGGTAGAATACAAAGACAAACATTTTTCCTGTTTTACATATAGCCTGCTGAAATAAAGGGAAATTCAGTGATTCATCCCTCACTAAACAAGCCAAATAAAATCTAGCATTCAGGATGTGCATACTATTCTGAAAAATAAAATAATGTCTCTTAAACAGTAAGACTAAAATTCATAAGAACAGCTGCAGCAGTTCAGACTAAAGGTCCATTCATCCTGGAATTCCAATTCAAACCACAGCCATAAGCACATGTCAAAAGAAGAGTGAGGGCTGAGTGAGCACATGAGTTTTTCAAGTACTCTTCCAGCCTCTGGTTACCTTCGACTTGTAGATTTATAAGTCTGATCTGGTTTATTTAGCAAGTGCTAGTGAATTCTTCAATCTCATTTTCTCTACCCTTTATTAGAAACTATTTTCTTAACAAGTGCATAAATTAATGTTTTTATAGTGTTTTGCAGATGAAGTTCCACGCATAAATGCTATTCAGAAATGGAAGATACAGAACCTCTGGGAAAAGTCTGAGACATCATCCAAGGCAACCTGCATTTAGATTTCAGAGAGTGCATCTTCAGAAACACATCTCTATGTTTTGTTATGTTAACAAAAGTTTCAGCAGGCAGACAAAAGGTGACCTACCCGAAGGTAAGCAATGACAAATGTCAGCATATATCCTCTCTGTCCATTATCTTCTCCTGCTGCCAAGCCACTGCAATTAACAATAAATTAAATTAACTTTCCAGGAAAGCAGTCACTGGTTTCCAAAAAGAACTAAAAAGTTCTCAAATGTATATGTTTTGATTATCAAATGTATGTGCAAGTTTAGATGCCTCTAAGTACTCATAGGGGGACTTCAGCCACCCTGATATTTGCTGGAAAAACAACACAGCTAGGCATGTACAGTCCAGGAGGTTCCTGCAGAGCATTGGTGATAACTTTTTAACACAGGTGGTGGAGGAGCCAACGAGGAGAGGAGCGATCCTGGACCTGATACTAACAAACAGAGAAGGACTGGTTGGCGATGTGAAGGCTGGGGGCTGTCTTGGCTGCAGTGACCATGAAATGGTGGAGTTCAAGATCCAGCGTGGAAGAAGCAGGGCTACAAGTAGGATTAGAACCCTGGACTTCAAGAAAGCTAACTTTGCCCTCTTCAAAGACCTAC
>VZSC01005451.1:209481-245125 GCA_013398225.1 Steatornis caripensis
AGTTCCACCTGAACATGAGGAGGAACTTCTTTACTGTGAGGGTGACAGAGCCCTGGCACAGGCTGCCCAGGGAGGCTGTGGAGTCTCCTTCTCTGGAGATATTCAAAACCCGCCTGGATGCATTCCTGTGCACCCTGCTCTAGGCTAACCTGCTTTAGCAGGGGGGTTGGACTAGATGATCTCTAGAGGTCCCTTCCAACCCCTGCCATTCTATGATTAAGTTGTGTTACAATAGTTCCAAATAGTAGGGTCTTCACTAGAAATGAGAAGTTACTTCAGACCAGACTTTTAACTCTTTGCATTTCTCTTTTCATTCCATAATGTGAAGAGAGATTAACAATAAAAAAACATTTGATGTGATCTTAAAATAACAGTCTTCAAACATCACAAAAGAGCAGGGAAAACAGATCTACACGTAGTATATCCTTGATGTTCATTTACAGGAATATATGTAACTACATTTCTAAGGGTGTTGGATTTGTGCACTGGTATGCTCACAGGTCATGAGAACAAGACTACTGACTTAAGATCAAAACCATAAGTGACATGAATGGATAAAAAAAAGACATAGCACTAAAGATGAAGCCTTGCTTTCGCTAACTTGACAAGCTAGGAGCGTTATGAAATCCTTTGTTTTTAACTATTGGTTTCTGAGAACAAGAAAGTGCGATGTATCTGTAACCAGTCTTCCTAGAAGCTCCTATAAATCCAAGAGGTGTGTGCATGCGCGTGTGTAAAATCAGACATCCTGAAGAATAGAATTAAAGCATTTCAGACCGTTAAACCATTAAATGGTTTAGCATTTTAGACCAGGTTAAACTATTAAACACTTAACTAATAGCCTTAACTGAGCAGCACAGACAGCACTAAGACAAGTTTCCCCTACTTATCAATACATCATCTTGAAATACCAAAATAGATAAGGTATTCACAGTTGAAGCCTTTTCTTGCATACAACATTAAAATAACTAAACCACGCTAAGATCAAGAGCAATGTTACTCTTATCACTGAATGTTAGCAAGCTGCTCACGTGAAATCCGACTTTTATAAGCTATTTTAAGTGGTACAATGAAAGCACAATGAAAACACAAATTTCAGAAAGGTGTTAAGAAATACTAGACATTCATCTTAAGTAAGTTTTAAATAGAATGAATCACTGAGTCAATCATTTCGCATTAGGACGCAAGGGTTACAGAATAATGTGCAATTTGGCATACTGTTTGTTTAGCATTACTTCACACAAGTAGCCAGATTTGCCGAAGCCTTAGGCTACAAGCTGTGAACTTTCACCTAGATATGCTTTCAGCTGGGATAGAGTTAATTTTCTTCCTAGTAGCCGGTACAGTGCTGTGTTTTGAATTTAGTATGAGAACAATGTTCATAACACACTGATGGTTTAGTTGTTGCTAAGTAGTGCTTATCCTAAGGCTAGGACTTTTCAGTTTCCCATGCTCTGCCAGCACGGAGGTGCACAAGAAGCACAAACCAGAAGATAAGGAGGCTACAACCATCAGCAGAAGGTGCAACTTGACAAACTAAGAGGAGCAAACAGCCTGCTAAGACAGAGAAAGAATCCAGTAAGATTAGACAATCCCAGACTAGAAATCACCACTGGACCAAAAGGCGCATGAAGAGCGCATGCATAGACTGTAAGGGTATAATTGCCCATGGACTTCTTTGTTTGCGTCCCTCTCCGGAGGGCCCAGCTTGAGTTGAGTTGTTTTTACGCTGCACCATCTGAATAGTTTGTTTTGTTTTGTTTTTTTTTAATGTAAGATTCAATACCTGAGATTCTGCTACGGGAAACCTAGGACCAAACCTAAGGAACAGGGAATCACTTTTGAGTGAGAATGTGTGTGTAAAAGGAGTCCAAAGGGGCATCCTTCGGCTCTCTAGAGTTACCTACTGCAAAGGGAATTTGGTCTTAGCAGGAAAGACTCTGGTGGTGTACATACAACTTAAGATGGTATGTATGTGCTTGAGTGACTCCTCCATTCACGAAGGATAGCCTTGAAATGGATAAAACAATACTTACGTATATTTTAATAGTTGACACTAATACTAGTAATAAAACTTTCTTAAAAAGAAAAAAGTATATTCTTGACAAATCACACTTGTAATGATGGTTTTCATCAATCACTCTTAATCAAAGCAGAAGAACAGGAACTACCTGATCATTACTCAGCCTGCCACTCCAGTGAATGTTTTCTGTTCCTTTGTAAGAATAGAAAACAGTCTGTGGGACAGAAATTCATTGCATTCCTTCAACTAAACACACACTCTTCTTTTAAACAGGCTTCTTGCATTCATATGCTCACATTAATCTTGCAAAGATTTAATTCTGTAGTTAAAATATAGTCTAGTATTGCAAAACAAGCAGCTTCCATGCCTATACACAATTACAAGGGCTAGTTTCCATTTTAGTAACCACAATTCTATATTTAGTCAAATACTTATTTTTCTGCAATACAGAGACAGCTGAAATTTTTCAGTAAAGTTACCTATTAAGAGTTAGCACAAGCCATATCTATCAAAGGGAACATTCAGTAGCTAACTGATGATTGCCACTTCAGACTAGTGAACTGAGAACATATCCATACAGTAATCACTATAAAACTATGGTAATCGTGTTTTTTCCTGGACAGTTAACTCCCAGCTGCATATGAAAAAGTTCTTTGAAAAGCATACCCAAACTTGGTGGCAATATCATAGACTTGCTTTTCATGCTGAAGAACCTTCTCTCTGTCACCCTCAAAGAGCAAGGTAGCTACACATAGTGTGTTGGGATCAAATCCTTTAAACTGCAAAGAGAGAAAACTTTGTATTACATCACAGCCTATGTGCTAGAATACAAGCAACAAGTTCTTACTTTTCAAATATACAGCATGCACTCTGATTAGTAAGTGTTGTTGCAACTAAGAGGAAAGATTAGGAAAGAGACATATTTCAAAAATTTACTCCCAAAGCAATCAGGTTTTTCCTTGACAACACAAGCATTCACAAGCCCACTGCAATAACAGATTATATTTGTATTAAAGCAGCAAGATTATGACGACCATAAACATCACTGCTCTCAAAACAGTTGCATCAGTAGTGTGCCACAGAAAATCTCTGTGCTGGGAAAAGCACTACTGAAGGAAAATAACTTCTAAACTTGTGGCAGGGAGCATATCCCAGTGGAAATGCAGAGAAAGCTATTAGAGGTTTAATAGTAATGCAGTCAGGCTGGCTGTATGGCTTACTTTCAGGAGTAACAGTCAAGGGTCATCTTCACAACTGGTCCAAGAAGTACCACGCTTAGTTATTTGCTACATACCTTTTTTTTAATTATTAATTAGTTCCAGTGAACTACCATTGCCAAGCAGATTTCAGAAGGAATGAAGATGAATATAAAGTAGCAATAAAGTTCAATTACTTTTTCCACAGTTAAAAAGGGTAAAAATTTATGATTTTGAACAATGTGTTCTTAATATGTATATTGACCAGCATTTTTTTTAAATGCCTTTCCATTTCCAGCAGCATTCATCTCTTCCAGTCACTAACTACTCTACATGTGGTGACTTGTTACTTAAGCACCAAGCAAGATTATATGAAGTTACATTAATATTCAAGAGATTCAAATTCATCCTTTATGCAAAAAAGCTACGCTGAGAAAAATCCCTGTTAGTTGCTATTCCTTTTATTATACTCTTAACTGAACAGATTAACTGTACTGGAAGTTAACTGAAGATACCAGAAGGGTCAAAAAACCAACAAACAACCCAGCAAGGAGGCAAAGTATTTTGGGATGACTCAGTCCTTAAGGCAATGAGCTCAAATCTGTATGGTGATCCTTGGCCAAAAACATCTTATTTCTGAAAAGCATATTACATCCTACTACCCCAACGAAACACCACCATGAAGACTACTGTGAAACAGAACATACTTCGCCAGGCAAAGGATCTGTCTTATCCATTAGTCCTACAAAACCAGCACTGCTAACATAAGTAGAAAGAAATATTGTTATTACAATAATACACTACAAGCACAGGAATAAATGTCTATTATGATGCTATTTACTGTTCCTTCACATTATAGAACCATTTGTATTTCATCTAGCATGAATCCTTTTGTCTGTTCTGCCATCTTTTGGCTGTAATGCTCAGGGAACACCTCAGTTCTCTTAAGAGACACTGGTGGAACTAGTTACAGTGTGAACTAGTAGACAAACAATACCTAGAGCATTCACCTATCAGTGAACACTCCTAAACTACATGCAGGAGTAAACCAGAAAGACTTTGCCCCTATTCTCTTAAGTGGTGTTAGTTAAACGACTAACATTTCATTCTTTTATTGAACACAGTCCGATGTGTTCTGTATTCTGATATTTACTTTTTTCTTTTTTTTTTTTACAGGAAGCAATTCACAGATTAAGTGTAAAATCGATTTGAATATCTTGGTCTCAGTAACACCTCCAATATCAGTCTCAGGGTCACTGAGCTTGCTCCTTTTTCTCCTCCTACCTCCTGCCCCAACTAGGAGTTTCTCTGAAGTACCAGTTGCTCATATACAACAGGGGACTGAGCCGTGACATAAGAGCTGCAGACTGGTCACCAACCTGGCATCTCTGCATCAGTATTACACAGCATTTCTCTCATTTCTCCAGAAGTTTTCTCCTACAGAGCTGGAACAACTGGAATTGGTATACGAGACCCCTTGATGATACACCATCCCAACAAGCCTGGTGCTGACTACAGCAGCCGTAGATATTGCCAACCAGGATTGTTTCAAATTGACAGCAATCTTGTTACCAAAACCTTTACTACTTTAGATATTCCTACATTAAAGCAGATCAGGGAGGGAAGGCAAAATAATTTTTGGGCTATCTCTAAATCTAATAAGTATTCCCTAGCAAAAGAAGTTGCAAGACGCATGGTGTTTTCTACTTCAGTAGCACAAGAAAAAGCAGCAGAATCAACATTAGCCACCGTCTCCTGAGTAAGCCCCCTACTTCAAGACACTCAGTATTATCAGATCTGAATGGAATGTTTACCTCCTCCTATGTAACAGTTATCTAAATCTAGGATGAAAAGATTCTGAATTAAAAAGGCTATTCATTGGCATGAATTCCAGAACGACAAAAACCCAATTTATTTCGGCAATTCAAGACAAATATCGAGATTCTCCCAAAACTCTAGTTCACTGTAATAACAAAGTAGATCATGCCTTGACAAAAGCTGGGAGGAAGAAAAGATAGGAAAATGCTAGCCTCACTCCATCAGGATTAACTGATGTTCAGTGGTCTGTAAGCTAGATAAATGGTTCTAGTCTTGCTCTGTCACCAACTTGCTGTTAGCTAAGACATTAATCTCATCTACAGATATAACCAGTGAGAACAGCTCTCATGGAATAACTCCTCAAACAGATAATCTCATTTTGGATTAAACCACCTTGAGAATCCCCAGTTAACCGATATTACAATGTAGGGTCTATCACACTCGAACTCAGCTGCATTAGAGACAGTATACCAAAAAAAATCTGGAATTTTGTGAACAGCATGCAAAGTTCCAAACAGTATTAAACCCCAAAAGTTACCTTTGTGATGTAGAATTTTTTCAGTCCATCCAAAAATGATGTAAAAATGGAAGCAACTTGTGGTTTAAGAGCATGACCTTTGGCAAAAAGGGGAAAAATGTGTTAAGGCTAACAGAGCTCTTAAAATTCCTACTTCGATGGGCAAATAAAAAAATAGTTTTGTAGTCAAAGTTGCAAGAATCACTTGGAGCACTTTGATTATCATAATTAAAGAGACTTCTCTCTACTCATTTAGAAGATGGTTTAGGAAAAGGCTTTTATTATTTTTTTAAAAGGCATACATACAACCGTGCGCAAATATTTCATTTGAAACTTTAATTAAGGCTGCCCTAGTTTTTATCTTCACAAGTATATGGCATATGGAAAATTTTTAAAAAGCACTTAATTAGTTTTTACGCTACACAAAGAAGCAAAATCAGTGACCTTTTAAAAAGTTATGCCAAACCACTGAAACCAATAGCCAAAATGATGCAAGTTAGGAGTTAAGCAATTTTTTCCTTAATGGTTATGTCATTTGTGCAAAATTTTCTACATAAAGCTAGTAATTGCTTCCTTAATCACATATGGGGAACTAAAATTACCAGGATATATAAATGGTGTCTTGGAGTCTGTTAAATTAACATCTCTGCCTCAGGACTCTGTTTAATTGAGATGAAAGTCTTTTACTGTTTGTTCCATTGTTTTCAGTCACAAGCAACTTCTGAACTCCCATTACCGCTTCACTTTAACAGTCTTGCATTTGGCCTACATGTTGTGAGCCCAATTCATAAAAAAAGTTATGCATCATTTACATGATACTTCCTTCTAAAATACTTCACAAAGTATTCCCTCCCAAACAAAGCATGAACTTCAGCCATCGATTAGTCTCCTTCCCTCTTCAGTAAAGAGGGCTTCTCCCTGCAGATACGAACAAACCTGAAGGAGTACACCTCCAAGCACACAAAAAAGCAACAGACGTGAACTTGTTAAACCACAATCTGTCAAAACTATTGTATTTAAGCCTATTTAATGACTACAAGAAAAATCTATATTGACACACGCAAAACTGTTTTGCATGTGACCATATAAGCTGCAACCTCAGATCAAAGCTAAAATCTAGAAGAATGATTGTGTTGGGTTTGAAGCTTGTAATTGGTCAAACTTCTTCCCAATTAAAAAAAAAGCAAAATGTATCTGCCTTCTGTTGTACATCTCAGAGAAACAGTATAACACAAACAGTGACCAAAGCAAGCAGCAAGGCTTGCTGGGCTCTCAGGTCTTACAGATCCTGATTTCCTTGGTTCGAAAAACAAAGTTCAGTTTTTTGAACACCATCATATTAATGCCTTTGAAGGAAAGATTCATCACTGAGGCTTCTGTTCAAAAGAAGTCTCAGAATTTCTGACTTGTTCAAGTGGTGTTAAAAGAAAGGCTTTCAGAGTCAGTCAAACTTTGCGTTTTCATCTTCTAGGTACAATCAAAACAGCATGGTCTCAGCAAGACCTTCAAGTTCTGTAAACTATTAGCTTTCGGGTAGTGGAACTTCAGGTTTTCCTCAAGAGCATCTTGAGGCAGAGCATCTCTTGCCACATTTCTTACAGTTTAAAATTATAGCTTTCCCTAAGAAGCCCTCAAAAAAAAAAGATTGCTCTGCATGTCTGATATTGTCCTATTTAGGCATTTGAACTAGTTGAAATTTCACAAAAATCTTTGTGTTCAGTAATCTTCTAGTAGCTTCATTTACTTTCTATACTCAAAGCCTACACCTTAGTTCTATCTGCATACAGTTATGGCATTTACTACATCCAAGTTTCTTTTTAAAACAGACGGCTCGCTTTGGACAAGTATGTCGTTGCCTCTCTTCCACCCAAACAGTCATTGCCACATCAGAATATTTTCAAAAAACCTGTTACTTCTAAGGAATCTGTATATCATTTGTGATGCTTTCATGAAATTTAAACGAATCAAGCAACTTACCTTCAAAGTAAGGTGCCTGAATTCTGATTATTTTTTTTCATACCTGATTTCTCATTAGTACTCTTAACAAGAAAATGTTTCAAGTACTATACTGCAAAACTATCACCTCTGCTCCTTTACAGCAAAATAGAGGAAGAGCCTCCAGAATTCACAACTCTCCAGTAGACTATGTGACAAGAATGGAAAGGCAGCAAAAAAAATCTTATGTAGTTATATGCAGAGCATGGCTCTTTACTGATTGTTGTAGTTGATACTGTTTTCCCGGAGACAAAGACAGTCTTCTGTTTCTGCAAGCATACATTATGGCACTATCTGGAATTTGAACTTCAGTTTCACTGCCACCTTTGTCTAGTTTTGAGCAGAAGAATTACCACCTATAATCAAATTTAAGCTACTAAAAATTAAAACCCTTGGAAACAGATATTCATCCAAAAAGATCTATGTACTTACCAAACTGAAACTGTGCATTGTCAACAAGGCGAATTGATGCAGGAGCACATCTCTTGTGGGCAAAGTTAGTGGAATGAGAGGGAAGAAGAACAAAGAGATTACATGCACAGTTTTGCTGAGATTTATGACAACCAAATTTTCGTTTAAAGTTAGCATACAAGAAAGCACACTGATACCAGAGATGTATGGCTATCATCAGCATTGAAAAGCGGTGACTGTAAGCTTTTTTTGACTTGAATAACAACATCAGTTCAGTATGTCTAGGTAAAATGCATTGACAATTTTCAGTTAAACCTCAAGCCAACACAGGAATAGTCTGAAGTTCTTTGACCTTCAAGTATTGAGTGTTTTTCTAAATTGCCATATTGCACTAAAGATACCATAACTTGATTAGAATATCAAGCTTACATTGCCATATAATAAAATATACACTTACATTACAAATCCATTGAAAAGTCCAATTGTTGATGGTTAACCCTGGCAGGCAGCTAAGCACTACACAGCTGCTCGCTCACTACCCACAAGTGGGATGGGGGAGAAAATCAGAAGGGCAAAAGTGGGAAGACTCATGGGTTGAGAAAAAGACAGTTTAATAGGCAAAATGGGAAAAAACCCACTGAAAATTACCAGCCGACCAATATCCAGCAAACCCCAAGCAATGGCAACCCCTGGAAAACTATCCTCCTCCTGCTTTACTTCTGACCATGGTGTTGTATAGTACAGAATATCCCTTCAGTCAATTTGCATCAGCTGTCCCAAATGAGCACTCTCCCAGCCTCTTCTCCACTCCCAACCTACTTGCTCATAGGAGGAGAGTGAGAAACAAAGAAAGCCGTGACAGTGTGTATGCACTGTTCAGCAATAGCTAAAACATTGGTGTGTTAACATTGTTTCAGTAACAAGTACAAAACAGCACCACACAGCTGCTATGAAGAAAATTAACTGCATCCCAGCCAGACCTAATACACTAATGCTCTGCCATCAGACTGCAATTAAAATCCCTATCTGGGTCCAATCTAGATTCAGCATTGTACAGAAATCTGAAAACCAGTAAGAATATATGTCTTCAGTTAGGCAAGCTCCTGGTCATCCATATGCCTACAATGTGTAATCTGTAATGGCCATGTCCAGTCATACTGAAGTGTATGCCCAGTAGAATACGAGAAAGTCTGAATTTTAGGCCAGTCTTCATCTAATCATGTGGATATGGAAGTAGTCCTCTATCACTTGATTTGACATGTTCACCCTCCATCATATCTTTAATATATATCTGGTCACACAATACGAAGAAAGAGCATAAACAACCCAGATGCTCACCAGGCAGGCTGACAGAAGGCTGGATGAGCAGTTTTAAATGAGACCAACTCACAACCTGCAGGTTGGTTATTCTTACATTAAAGTAGACCAATAAAGACAAGAAACAGCTCTTCAGATAGCGATCATTGCAATTGCTACCAAGATTGATGCAAGGGGAAACAGAAGAGAGGAGTAAGTACTTCAGGCTCAAGTAAGCAGTGAAACAGCAGCAGCAGCAACAGAAATAGAGCAACACTAAGTGGCTAATAGTGCCTTTTCTTCCTCTTCTAACTAAGCCCATAGCTAGGGAAAAGACACTAGTTTCTTGATTAAGTTGATCAGCCATATGATTAAGCATTCCCGAACAGTCTGCTTGGGTACCTTTAACAGGAAGAACAAGCACTAGCAGTAGAAGCACAACAGAAGAACTGGCAAGTGCTGCTGACTAGCACATACATATCATTCACATACCAGTTTGAACATCTGGCTTGGAACATTAAGTCATTAATTTAGACCAATCACTGGAAAAAATGTAAAGCTGTGTTTAGTTTGGCATTAATTAAAACATTTCTGAAATTACTTCCCCAGTTGGGGGTATATTCCACCATTCACAGAAATGATTTGATCTGTTCTGCACAGAGCAAAGGAAAGTTAGTCTAAGATTGCAAAGAGGCTAGCCAGTGTAAGATTTGCCTGCAAGCATAGCCATGAAGAAAAGCATTACACAATTAGGATACTTATATCTGAGTTTTGCTACCTGAAACCACCTGACCATACTATTCAGAAGGCTCTGTTTAAATACTACAATGTAAGCACAATGCCACCTCAAAATATCCAGCTCACCTGAACATGCCACTGTGCTTCAGCAAGTGTTTTCTAAACACAGGCCGTATCCTTCCATTGCATGACTTCTGTAACTTCAGAGCCATAAATTCAACTCTTTTTACTTGCATGCTGCAACTTAATTTCTTTAAATACCAGTCCCTTTTACATAGTCCTGAACTAATCTGAGGATAAAGCTCTGTGTCAAAGGAGATGCAAAGACAAATTCTGTGCCGAGATATGCAAATAACTCCCACTAAGAAAGCCAGTAAAAGGCACGCCCGCAATTTGGCTCAGAACATCGAGCAAATTCAGAACATGCTCAATCCTCAACTACATGATTTCCAAAAGCCTCATGGACCATATACACTTACGAGGTTCGTATTATCTCAAATCCTTGGTTATCAATTGACAGAAATACTAGAGCATCAGCACACCTCTAGTACTAGAATCTGTGTTCTTGAGTGAAGTCAACATCCAGCTTTTCTTTACCTGCTTTGCCACTTCCCTTAAGCAGGCCACCCCTCGTTCAAAGTTGGGGAAGACCACAGAGCCATACTTCTGGTACTCAGGGACTGGGCGAATCTTTATTGTAACTTCAGTAACCACTCCAAGAATTCCTTCAGGAAAAAAAGAAAGTAAAGTGTTGCAAGACATACTTCTTGCAAGTTACCCAATTTAACTGTTACACTCACTCACAACATCCTGGTAAAAACAGAAACCCCAAGAATTCAGTATTGCAGTAGTAGGTGCTTTATTCCTATTTACCTGGTGAATTCTCACAAGATACCCTCTAAATCATGGTGTTTGTTACTAGACTTGTAGGCTAACTCCACAGATCTGTTTTAAGCACTGTTCAGAGTTTCTTAACTTCACAGTCCTAATTAAAGTCTCAATGTATTATCCTCACATAAGAAATTCATAATGCCTGCATAACGTCACCCATAGACACACTGGAAGCCACAGCATTAACGATGCTCAAATCAAGCCATTACAGAAGCTGAATTAAGATGCAGTTACGTGAAATTATTGTATTTATACCTTCAGATCCCATAATGAAGTGATGGATATCAGGTCCTGTTGACATGCGAGGTCCTTGAGAGTTTTTTTCTACTATTCCTCTAGGAGTTACCATTTTTATATGAATCACCTGTTTAAACAATATGCAATGACTGTGAGTACCAGTATTAGGCACATTTTTTTTGTATTATATTTATTTTCTACAAGATGTATACTAAGCTTGATACAGTTCAGCTTTGTAGACTCTAGACATTCTGTAGGTAGCCTCAAGAACTTTTGGGATAACCTGAGGACTGTTACCAACAGTTATTTCTAACACAGCATGGTCCACAGTCCATGTTTCCAGTTCTATACCAAGTCAGATCAGCTGTAGGCTACATGCAGACAATACCAGTGAAAAATTGTTTTGTTTCTTAGTATAGACAGCACATTATGAGTACTAGAATTTTAATCCAGAATATACATAGTACTTCAGAGGAAAAAAGTGAGTGTTTAAATTTTGCTTTAGAACTGCTGCTTCATAAAGCGAACATAATTCAGTGATCAGTTGCTACAGAAATATTTCTATTAGGAAGAAAGACAGAAGTAAGCTTAGTGAAATAGATTTTCAATTTTAAATCTGCCATAAGACAGATACATATGTAAGGCTAGAAGGTTGTTTTTAAAAATATTTTTCAATGTTAATGCTCCCAGCTTTATTCACACACATGCGATGCATAGTCCAGATTTTTTTTTTAATACTTTATTCAATTATTTTATACCAAGGAAGGGTGAGGTTTGATTCCTTTTTTTTTAGTGAAGCCTTTTTATAAAACAAAATTACTGGATTTCAATCAGTGGGTTTAGAGACTTCAAGCACAGGTAGCTAAGTAATTTTCATCCTGTTCTGAGCTGTTCAAGAATTTCGTTACATGCATTTTACGAACTGTTGATTCTGCAATAACTGGATTTCAGGCAGCTTATATAACAGACCATTTCTAGATATGAAGTTTCCTCAGAAAGTAAACACTTCCCTGAAACTTTCTCACTGTGGCATTTTGAAACTCATGAACTGTTCTGAATAAATTTTCAAACCTATTTCCTCCTAATGAAAATTTCAGAAGCTGTTTTAGCCTAAAGTTATGCTTCCACAATAGAAAAGCCTTCTGCTTCACATCTCCCAGTACAAGCAAAAACTATACCATTCAGTAACACTTCAGGCAGCAGGGGACCGATGACACTTTGTAAGTGCTAGTAGTTTTAATTCAGCCAGGTCTACTGAACAAAAACTGTGTAGCTCCTGGCAAGATCAGTTACTGATAGCAAAGTGTCATGTCTGTGCACAGAACAAGCATGTATGAACTACGAGCTGATGAAAAAAGCCTGAGGTGATGGGGATACACTACCTAGAGAGTGCTGCAGGAAAGAACGAAAAAAATCCACGTGTAGAAGGGCTATTGTACAATTACAAGAGAAAGCTGGAAGTTTGAAGCAAAAAGGCAAAGTCTCAACAGTGATGATTTAACAAATATATTGAATACATTGAAGTTATAACTGAAGAGGTAGAACTTATAGATCAAAAAGTATGCTTTAAAAAAACCAAATTACCTGGTTTAATATAAAGATGAACCATTTTAACGCTTAAAATCAGACTAAAGAGTAGAATACTGCCATTCCCAGTCCATTGCTTCCTTCCTCAGTGTTCCTACATACCATGTGGTGGCATTAGATTTCACCACTGTCACCCAACATGGATAATTACATCAGCCTACTGATTTGAAAACAGTATTAGCCTGGGGGAAGCTAGGAAGGTGGGAAGAGCTAACTTGCTGTCAGAGTTAGGTGATCCAACTAGACAACTTCAGAAACATACAATGGGTAGAAGAGAACACCAGCCTTTTAGAATCACTCTAGAAGTTTGATAGAATTATCACATCGGATTAATAGCACAAAATGGTGGAAGAAGGCAGAGTCAGAACAGAGTAACACAATTCCTTAAGATAGCCAGTGAGTACCAAAATGCAATTGACTTTTAGATGGGTGATAAGGATTATTAGTGAATAAAAGCAAGCAAGCAAACAAACACTTCAGTCAAGATGTGATGCCAAGACTGTATCACTTACCAGGAGAACTACAATTTACTATCCCTTTTCCCTGTCACTGTGAATCTTTATAAAAGCTAAGCCTCCAAAAAGAATAATTAATTAGAAAAAGTATTAGAAATATTTACCAGATCTTCAATGTTTCCATAGATGTTTTTTTTCATGCCTGATGCTCGTGTTGCTACCCATCCTCCTAGTGAACTGAACTCCATGGAATCAGGTTCATGGCCTGTACAGAAGCCACTTTCAGCAAGCTAAAGAAAGGAAAAAAATACATTCTACAGAGCCTTCATTTGATTAGTACTCCAAGTCTCAATATTCTAGGCTTTGGGTTTTTTGAAACAATTATGTATCCTGACCACATACCCATTTATGCAGGCACAAGTTTTGTCTTTGATATGTAAGTGAAACACAAATTCATTCTGCTTCTGCTGTTGCATATGCTATGCTACATATCAACCTATAATACTTCTCCCCCATATTTTAAAACTAAGACCTCTATTGTTCATAAGAAGTTGTGAAATACATACGGAAAAAAATTATAACTAAGTAACTGCCAACTTTACACAAATGCTGCCAATAAATAAGGTACTTAATCTCTTGTTCTTTCTATCCTAATGCGATATGCAGCAGGTCTGCAGAAAATGTGAGCAAATTGCCTGTACTTAATTCTCTCAAGGAGTGATGTGTTTTAATATACAGCCATCTGGTTGGGCTTCCTGTATGCAATGCCGACATCTATTTGTGATTCAGATCATGCATTCCTGTACATTAAGCAGTCACTTGTTTCTCATTTTTCTGTATTAGCTTGGCTTTGCCATCTGCACAGCACCTGAGGTTGACTGGATGCCCTCCGAATCACACCACCAAAGCTGTTGGACAGGAAGAATTAAAGACCCAGCAGTTTCACATTAAGTGATAACTGTGTTAGTGCATTTGAGATGATCAATTTGCACTGACCAACTGACAAATACCTATGTCCAACTGGATTGTTAAGCATACCACATAATGTGGATCATTAACTATGTTCTATTGTACACAGTGATTCTAACTTCAATGATTGAAACTCACTTCTATGTAATGTCTGTGGTGATTCATCTAGCTCATGGTCCTCTCTCATACCAGAGGAGCTTGGGGCTTTATATGTTTGCTGGTCATATATTAGAGAAGGGTTGGAGCTTGCACTCTTCTCATTCACAAAGGCATCAGGAAATTTGCCTTCAGTCACAACTTACCAATCCCTACAAGTTGTATAAACACAAGTACAGCAGAAGACCATGCTTTTGAAAACTTGTAACAGACTGTGCACATACAAAGCACTTTGTCTAAACTCCTTGAATCCTGTTGCATGGAGAGCATATGCTAAGAGCACTTACATGACAGGCCAGAGATTATGCTATGTGCTTTGCAGTTGAAAAAGACAGCCTCACCCCCCCAAAAATGAGCATGTACAAGCTTTTCCTATAGAATTATGATCTGATTGATAACGCTTATTACAAAAGACAATATCAAATATTGTTCTATCTTCATTATCCTTTTGTCACCTTTAGTCATCATCTATCAGCTATTATTTCATATTCTGTTCTGGCAAAAACAAGTAACTTGAGGCTTCTCTATAGAGCCCACTAACATCTGGAGTTATCCCACAGAAAAGTGTCTTAATCACACCAGAATCACTAGATAAGACAGACAAATGTGTAAAGTGTACATTGATTTTGAATACCCCAATATAACACTTACAGTCTAACTCTTCTCAAGTATCAGGTTTTCCAAATCTGTTATTTGTTTAGAATTCAGCTCTTTATTTTAGTTACTGTTATAAGGTTTGTGGTATCTGTAAATGAGATGGCCTACTAAGTAACTTCAGCGTCCAAAAAATGAGGAACACAGTAAAAGGCACCAAACCTCTTCACTGCAACATAATTCCTAGATAATGCTGGTAAAGTCTCTTATGGCAACACAAGTCAGCTTAGACTCCAATTCACAGCTTACTTAATACTAATACAAGCTGCAAACCAAAAAAAACTTTCAGTTTCCTCTTTGCACAGTCCAAACGTATCTCTGCGTGCTACCTGTACTTCAGCGGAAGTACGCACCGGCATTAACAATAATACTAAGTCATAGTTATGCTCAGCTTGTATTACACAAACCAAGCACAACTTGGAGTCCTAGCTTTAATGACATTCCATTTGCTAGTAATACTGGAATCCCAGCATACGTAATAAGAGATTTTAAAATATATATACACAAACTTTAAGTAGATGATCTGATTTTGTGTTCTTTGCACATTAAAGGAATCACACAGAAGTCCTCATGTGCTCAGACACTCCATACATTAAAACCTTTGTAAAAATACTAGTTTGTATTCAATATTGAAAAAACTGACAGCCAGTGCTCTTTTCATAGTCAAAAACCTGATTGAAAAAAGTTTTTTGATAAAAAAATTAAACAAATAACTGCAAGAGTAGGGTTTCAGCTCACAAGAACTATAAGCAGCAAGAGAATTTGTCCCTTACTCTATGCAAAAGGAAAAGTAGCAGCATTTAAAGGATAGAAGACTAGTGACATTTCAAACTACTATCCTAGAAAAAATTAAATGCAGAGAATATTCTCTTTGCATTTTAATTCCAAGCTTGAAAGAAACAGATCTAGAAAGGTTAAGATATTGCATCACATGATAAAAGGTAAAATAAAATAGGAGGCAGGAAAGGCTATCTTTCTCATGATAAATGGTTCTGTTAGTCAAGTATGACAAGTTTTATTCTAAAAAGTGGTCTGGGAAAAAAAACATTCAAAAAAATCCTTCAAATCTCTGTATATTTGTAACTTGTATTTAGGTACTAAGAAAAGTTTAGACAACATTTAGCTACCAAACAAGTCAAGTCCTAGAATATACATTATTTTTAAAAATAAGTAGAACTGCACATCCTGAAGAACAGTAACGAATACCCGCAGTTTGCTTGATTATAGAAGAGCACTGAGACTCTGAGAAGGGTGCTGTGGCTCATCTGATAAGCTGCAATCAAAAGTCATTAGAGGTCACTTCGAAATTCAGGTGATCTAATCTTCCACTGGACCCCTGTTTTGGGCAACTCTCCATCCTTTCAGTTACTCTCCTGTAGCTCGTCGTAAGCAGCAACAACAGTAAATCCGTTACATGCTCTATTCCTCTTTCTGAGGAAACTACGTCTGGCCAAGATGTCTAAAACGCACATCCAAAATGACAATTTGAACTTTTCCTGGTAATTAGAACTAAGTGTCATGCCTTGCAACCACAAGGGTTTATCCAAGGTCTGAAACAGAAAGCATAGCATTACATTCTATGAATTGTCAACTTATTACTGTAACAGCATTTTGTGGCTAGAGCTAAAAAGAAAAAAAATTTTTAAATGTGTATCAACTACAGCATTCAACATGATAAGGTTCATAGACATGCATATAACGCTTACCACACCAGTCTGCATGAAAACACACAAGAATTAAGCTAGAATTCAGTAATTTAGACAAGACATGAGGAACAGCTAAGAATAATATGTAGAAATACTAGATGCTTGACAAGTTAAAAATACCTGTTTTTCCAGATCTTGTCCAACAATGCCAGCTTCCACACAAGCTGTCAAGTTTTTCTCATCTATCCAGAGAATTCGATTCTGTTGAAAAGTCAATCAAAACTAAGAATCAGCGTTAAAGACTTTTGTTTATTTTCTTCCCTAATCCTACAGGATCAATGTGCTTAGTCATACAGTTTACTATTAATACAACTCCAGTTATTACAGCAGTGGAAGCTGAGCCCACTCACTCCCTCAAACAGCTACACAACAGGTTACAGTTTATGAAGTCAGCGCTATTAGAGAGTAACATTATTAGTCAATTTATACTAGGAATGTTTACAGAAACAATGCAGAAAAGCCAGAAAGAATTAAGTAAAACTCTTACCAAAGTTAAGCAATATATCAGTTTTCACAATTAACATGATTTAAGGTGCCTCATTCTGATTATCTGGACATTAAGTATACACCCAGAAAAGTAATCTTAAACACACTCCACGGGTTAAATAGAACGCATTCTGTTATTTCTCTTCAGCTCTTGGATTTTGACAAAGTAAGCTAGAAGCAAGATACACTACAGGATGCCAGAGCACGTACGTACTTTAGAAATTTAAGATACTTGAAAGGATTATATAATTTTACCTGATGAGACACTCACTGTCCCATCAGTATATTCTACTAAACAGGAAAAGTAGTAAACACTACAAGTTACATGGTGAACTAAGCACAGTTGTCAATGAGGACAAAACACATGAAGGAGAAACTTCACAAATATGGGTTTAGCTTTGTTTATAGTAAGGACACCACAGAAGCTTCTGCTCTTTGTTCTTATTAATACACTTATGGTGTACTTCTATAATTTTGTGTATTAATATTGTATACAAGGAGAACAGCTCTAACTTCCGTTTGTCTTGATTTTTCAAGTGACAGAGATGTGGACATCTTGTAGTGCAACTTAAAACTATGCTTTAATGTAATTGTCTCCTCTCACATTGGGCTAGCTAATTGTTCAAAGTCAGCTATTTCAGCTCCTTTCAGACACCTTCAGCTTCAACATAAACTGCTTAACAGATCGAAGATGCTTATGTAAATCAGTTTTTATGCAGTATTGACCCTACATATAAGATGAAGATACCCATTAAGTGTCTATTAAAACAGTAAAACAGACAATCATCTTAACTGCTCCGAGACACCTAGGATTTAAATCTGACAATGCTCCTTCTCACCTTGATTTCCTTATTTTCTCTCCTCATTAATGATTACAAGAACTGGCTGACATTTATTCAAGACACATGAAAGCGGCCTATTTTCTGACTTGGTGTATACCTACATATCTAGCTCACACAAAAGCACGATAGCAAGAGTTAACCACATTCCTTTCCCACCTCAAAACCAGTCAGAAGTCAAAGCTGTGGGCTATGAGCTCAAGTGAACACCCGAGTCAGTATTGTACTCTTTGGATTTCACTCCATACAGACATCCGAAGAGCTTCCCTCAATAAGCAACTACCACCTTTGCAGAAAAGATCACTTTGTAGCCAGACACACAGAAACAACAAGTTTAACTGAAGCATAACTCACCGAGTAGAGAAAATGGAGCCAAACCCCAGGTCTTACCTTCAAGGCTAAAGGAGTTAAGCTCAGCAGGTGCTCAGAAGCTGCAGGGCCTTACTTCAGATACAGAGCTGTTTCTGAAGCATTTCACTACCATGTAATCATAAAACTACCATTCTAAAAGTAAAAAGCTCCTTCATAATGAAAAGATGAAAACTAGCACTAAATTTTACAGAACTTTTCTAGACCGTCATAAAGCTATGAACTTCACATTCTCAAGATGTTACCTACAGAGAAATCTACGTTATTTTCTTTAAAGTTGATCCTTCAAGTTGATCTATAGCTATTGGGTCACCTTATCACCCTTTACTTTAAGCACTCGTAAGTCTGCAAAAGCTACTCAAATTTGCAATAACAAGTAACTTCCTCCTAGCCTTTCAATTAACCTCAGATACAAGTTCCAATATAGAAGAATAGTAGCTTCCTCTGATTTTCACTTAAAGCTGCTATAAGAAGGCTTAACAGGTTTTTTCTTATTAAATACACACAGGCCATATGAAGTAGTACAGGGCTAACATTAACAAAGTATCACTTAAACTGAAGGAGTACCAATTTAATCATTCCTGGTACAGATTAATACTTCTATCCCTACTTTATTCTTGCAAAGAAAGAAACGTCATTCTCAAGTGATTGCCATTCAAAGTAATCATAGGATAGTTTAAAAAACTAAAAATAAAAAATTAAGAGAGAGTACCATTTGTGATGTATCCAATGAGACAATTGTTCTTTTTTCTTCTTCAGGACATTCAAGGGCACTAGATACACTCGTCCCTCCTGCAAATATGGGAGTGACATCATGATCATAAAATTCTCAGGTAGCTTTTCTTTACATACCATCCCCCTCTCCCTCCTTTCTGATACTGAACTTAAAGTAAGATCACTGAAGTTAACCATTTGAGGCTAGTGATTAAGGCTGTCCTTTCTCCCAAACTGGGTTTCACAAACTCAATGCAGCATTGGAGCTGACAATACTTTAACAGCACTCAATAACAAACCATGAAATTCTGTGACCATCTCAGTTGCTTCTGTTAAAAACAGAATAGAGTTTTAAAACAAAGAAGGGTAAGTAGTAACACAGCTATCCAAGAAACAGAGATAGCTATGGTTTCTATATATTCTTTTGAGATCACTAGGAAAGCTACTATGCTTCTACCTAAAAAGTTGGCTTAAGAATTCTACCCAATACAGAAATGCAATACTTATCTGAAAGCAAGAAAGAAACTGACAGGGTGTAACTATAAAAAAAATTATAGAGACAAGCATCAGACTTCTCTGGAGGTTTCTAATGTATCTTTATCAGATGCCACAAACAGCTTCCAAGAAGCATTTGGCTTCTCAAAGACTACAAAAGCCATAGGAAAAGACTAGGATGCTAAAGAGATCCACAGCAAGCTACCAGAAGAACAACTAACAGCAAGTACAGACACAGTGCTGACTGGTAAAGCACTCTCCAAGAAGAGTAAAACCTGTCACCTCTGTTCCCAATGATAGGAAAGCTGGCATCTTCCTTAAATAACAACTCCTATAGTAATAACTCCAAAAGTTGATGGTAGATCAGTATAAACATACTTGGAAAACAATCTGAAGATCTTTCTGTATCCTGGTCAGTGAACAAGGGATAGTCAACATTGCTGCTTTCAGCTATATTAATTTACTAGTACCAAAGGTGATTTGTAGCAGTCTTACAGCTCTCCAGATGTATCTGGCAAGGGTGAGCAAGTTTTAAGGAGAAACCAGCTCCATTAGTTTGGTATTGACTTCAAGTGACATGCTCATCTTCTCAAAAAGTAAGTGTTCTTCCTAAAGGAGCTATACTCCTACAGCCTAAGGAAGTACCAAGTAAAACACACAGATTTATCCCACAGAATTAAGAGTTCTTAACAAAAAGCTTCTCACAGAACGAGCTCATGAAAGCCAACATCCTGTATTCCCTGAGCTCCAAGTCAAAATAAGGTAGCTCACCACTCTACTTCAGTAAGTTTAGAAGAAAAAGCATCCACAACTAAAAACCTGAAGTCCTTTAGAAGTTCCTTAGGCTTAAAAGGACACAGATTATACAGGTCTCTACCTGTACTCTGTACTTGGAACATTTCCTGAAACCCCTTGCCACAGGAGTCTCTAACTTTCAAACTGAACCATGTCTAAAAGGAAATCAGAATTATGGTTAACAATTCTGCAGTATGGTGTCTGACCACGATCCTCCCTGGACCTAGAGTTTCAACAATACGACAACAACAAAAATACCTAATTTATACATGTTTCTGGGAACGGAGCACAAGTAGTGTCTCTTGACTTATTTCCTAGAAGACTTTCAAGGCACAGAGGTAGATTTCAGCTTCATATACTCACTCCTCTTGAACATTTAATACTCAAGGCGTTGACATACTTTTAATGACTTCCACTAAATTGAATGTAACAGCTTTTAATACTGCAAAATCATAAAAAAATTTAAGACCACACTTAAAATGCTACTAAAAAAAATCTACCTACTAAATTATTGGTACAATATATTACTAAGATCACATATTTAAATTTCATTAAAGTAGAATACATTTTCATCAGTAATGATAGATTTGAGATTTCATAATACTTACCACCAAACGGTATTATGCAGAGATTGTGTTTGCAGGCTAATTCCACAATTTTAACTACATCTTCATGGCAAGCTAAAAAAATCCAAACAGTTGAAAAAACAAGATTTGTGCCTAGTACTGTTACTTGTGCTTAATACTAAATACTGCAGCCTGAATAAGCAGCAGCTCCTTTTCTGACACGAGCAAGGAAAACACTTCAAGGAGCTAGACACTAAGTAACAGCTGGGCTCAGAAGTATCAGAGTTCCGGAGTAAAGGTTAGACTTGAAACAATTCTATGTTTGAAGAACTAACTACAGCCCTAGCATCCTGCTCTACTCACAGATTGAGACCTCCTGCAAATTCTCCGCGCAAGATGGGCTACCAAACAGTTAACTACTAATCTAAGTGTCTTGGAGAACAAATCAAATTTAAAGCTTTTATTGAAAATAGGCTGTCCAATTTATTTTAACTGAGAAGTAAGTCTCTCCTGAGAGCTGAACAACACTCTCTTTTCCTGGCTGACACTCAGCTTCAAAAGTAGAGTTGCTGGTGAAATCTACTTTTTCAGAATGCATTCTGGATCTGTTAAAGAGGGAAGCAAAAACGCTCGTGCACAGGCAAGGGAAAGGATCAAAAAAATCAAATACTGTGCGTACATGAGTTCGTGCGAACAGCAGAGTGAGCAAGAATGAATAAGCTTATGAACTCTGGATACTTTGCTCTTGCCATGCAGAGCAGCTTTAAACAAAGGTGGTCAATTTTAGTTCAGTTGCTTTTAGAGCTGCACAAAAAAAAAAACTGTGGCAAATGCTGTTCATAGTTACAAGTGCTCTCATGTCGGTACCTGTCCTCAAGTAACGAGATGCACCTTATAGTGCCTCTTTTTATGCTTCCCATATTTGATTTTTCCCTCTAAATAAAAGAAGTAAAACTGAACTAAGACTAAGTTCTTATCAGAAATTTTGGGGTTTCTAATGCAATGCAACACAACGCAACTATCAAAGTATTAGAAAAAGTTCCAAATGGTAAGGGAAGAGTTGTTTAGCTGAACAGAAATGGACAGGTACTTAGATCAAATGCCTTTTGGTTAGCTACTGAAGAATAACTCATGGAAAGTAGCTCCTAGGGACCAGCAAAATACGACTCAAGTAGAAAATTCACACAAGTGTGCAAATAGTCATATCAATTTAAGTATTTGTAACCTTCTACTAGGTAGAAGCAAGCATATATATTCTGCTACATATTATCTACAACAGCATTAGTTATTGCTCTATTTAAAGCAGGCCTAGCCTGTGTATTTGGATTGCACTGCTCTTTCTTCAAGTCAATGATCCTTTGTAAAGTGTTCTGATAGGAGTTACAGCTGGTGTACTTTTTTTATTAAAGTATAGCATGTCGTAAAACAAAGTTCTTTAAAACAAACATTTCACTACCCTTCTACCATTATGTACTCCTTTAAAAAACAAGATTTAGGTTGCCATTTAGACAACTATTCTTGATGAACGTACAAGTTCAAATTACACTGTGGTTACTTTAAGTCATTAATTCAGCTGTCAACAGAAACTTCAGCTATATAAATTTGACTTCCTCACAAAGCGATGGGATTTCACAGGTACAACCTACAACCCAGATGTTAAACAATCATGATTACCACTCATGAGAAAATTCCTTCAGTTTCTGTAAAGACAAGTGAAGTCAGTGAAGCAAATACAGCTTCCCTATGACAAGAAAGCACTGGAGTTTAGTAAACAATGGCCTCCCAGATCATAAGGGAGAATAAGACAATTAAAGCTTACCCGGCCATACAACTATATCAGGAATTCGCTTAAACATTCCTTCCCTGAGTACAAATATCTCATGTAGGCAGTGACCTGAAACAAACAAATAAGTTAACAAGTTCAAACAAGAAAGCATCAAAAACAGCACAGTTACATGAATTAAGTTCTCTTACCATGAGCTCTGAAAACCCTATCTTCCGCATCCTGCGAATATGAGATTTTAGTGGCTCTAAGATCCTGGAAAAATTCTTCATTTACAATGGATGGAGGTACATCATTAACATTTAATGATGCCTACAATACAAGAAAATACATTCATTAAAGGTAGGTTCACGCTTACAGCATTTCTGTACAACAGAAATAATAAAAACAGGTTAACACTAACTGATACCCAAACACAACCATTTAAGATCAGAAATACAAAAGTTCTCATCTTCAGTCACTGATCTCACTTGTCCTACCTGGTACTCTGCTGACTAGATGCACACAGGAAGTTTTATTTCAGTAGCACATTCTTAGCTTTCTTCCTCCTGATAAGTGTGGAGAAATGCACTAACTTATGAGTGCGTACTGAACAAAATACCTTTTAAGACTTCTCAAGATGCAAGAAAAACAGCTGCCTGAACAGAACTAGAGACTCTCCTGTTGATAAAGGGGTAGAGATCGAAGGCCAAGATTCCTTTTTGAATATAGATTCCTCCTCCAATACAGAGAAATACATACTAAAGCAACTACCCACTCTGCAAATTCCTCTCCTTACAGTTCTGTTTCTACCAACTCACTTCCCCTCCTCCTGCCATGTGCTGGAGGTTAAATCCATCTCAGACCAAAGTCTAATCAGAATTCCAAAGCAAGGGAAACCTACGTTTGACTGATCTAGCATAATCAGCATGTTTATATAGACCTCACACATCAGAAAGACTTTACAAAACCCATATTCAGCCACTAATATGCAGGTATTTCCAGAAAGTCTCTAGCTAGAAGTCCTGATCAATACCTTGGAAGAAAGTTTTTCTTTCAAAGAAGCTACACAGGACATTTTGGATTATTGACAGGCCTTAAATCAAGGTTCTGTAAGTCCAGAAGAAGAGCCCTTGCTCAGTATTTTCTAACAACCCCCTCTTCTGTGTCCTTACAACAGATGTCTTGTATAGTATTCTTACGGCTTCTTAAAGTGCAGACCTAGCCATTTCATTCTCTTTTAAAGTCCACTTTAGATACCAGGCACATCAAAACATAGTTCATGTGTCAACTTTTTTAACTCACTTAGAGAATAAGGATTCTTCACAGCATGCAGTTCCAAAAAAAAAAAAACTTTGTAGATATTAAGTGTGATGCTTTTAAGTGCTTTGAATGTTCAAAAAATAAAACCATGCTTTTTTTTCCTCCTTAAAATGGAGCCAATAAATTCATCTATACTTTTCTATGGGCTACCTCCCTAAAGGAATACATCTTCTATTATAAATGGCATTTAATTAAGGAGTTCTTTATTAGCTACAAAGCTTGTCTTATGACTAAAAATTAACTTCTGGATTTCAACTCCTATTTTGAAAGAAAATTTTGGTTAATAATCTTATTTCTAGTTAGCAAAGTCCCTCAAGTTTAGGGGCAACTGAAGATTTTTTCACTACCACATCTTTTAATTTAAATACACTCTTAAAAATTAGGAGTTGCATAAAAATGAGTTATAACATAGTGCAATGCTTTCAGTTTGCCAGCAAGATTTTTGTGATGGAAGTTTAACAGATATAATCTTCAACTCAAATAGAAGAACATTCTTGCAGTTTTGTTATAAAGCTATCAGGAAAGACTGCGGGCTACCTAATGATGCCAGAAAGAGCTTGCTTACAGCCCCACCACCAAAAAGTACTTTGTACAAAATGTTCCACAAAGCCAAAGAAATTCAGATATTTCTTTGATGAGCCCAGCCTATGCTTCTTGACAAGCACAAAGAGAAAACAGCAAAACTGAATTCATTTTTCTTTCAGCTTCTAAAGTTACAGCCTTCTTACAAAAAAAGTATACCCACCCACCCAAGTTTTCTTGGAATGGAGTTTTGCCTATATTTGCTCTACATAACCTTCAGAACAGCTGATAACTTCTTGCCAACATGAGTCTTAAAATAAAAGCTTAGGGGATAACACCAGTTATGAAGCTAATAGCAAGGAAAATAGAGATTAATAGCCTCCCATCTGCCACCATGGCAGTAGTCTATTCTGAATGCATTGAGTCTTAAAGTAGCGAGAGCCAAAAAAAGGAAGATTTGACCTTCAACAGCAAAAAGTTCAGGTAGTTGAATGATCCACGGTGATGGAACTTCCTACCAGTGTCTAACCTACAAGCAACTATGTGAGGTTATGTAGAAATTAAGAGTACTTGCAGGGATAATTCAGAAAGCAGTATCTACATGAGATATGTTCATAATTGATAACGAGTAACATTTAGATGTTCAAAAGGATAGGCAAGTGTTTGTTTTAGAGTTTCCATATGGAACACATGACCTAATGAAAATATAGTTTCAACAATGATTTGACTTCTGGAAGAGGATATGTGCTGTTCTGTCTTGCTTTAAGGATAATATTATACTTCCTGAAATAAGGTGACAAGACATCTCAGAAAAAGACTTTTCCCTCCAATATATTCACTTTGTCACCTACAAACACAGAAGTTGCTACAGTCACTGTACAAGCACAGCCTGCTTCCAACACTCCTTAAGCAGATATCTAGCCAGGAACCTGCAGCCTCAATGGAATTCTTAGAAGGGAGTCAGGCGTCCTGACTGACATGACTTACTCTTCTTGAAAAGCAAAATATGAATGCTTCACAAAACCCAAAACATTCCAAATGTTTTGTTAATGTGTTATTTTTCTGAAAATATTCAATTCAATATTGAGTATTCTGGTAGCCAGTTTTCAGCACCAAGGCGTGTAAAAAAAACCTACTGTCAAATAAGAACTTGGATATCATTAAATACACTGAAGACATGGCACGATTTAACTTCACTATCTTCTGTCTTTGTTATCATAACACTGAAGTTGCACAAACAATTCCCTCTAGGCTATCAGTTTCTACAATCTCGAAAGCAACCTCCAAACAAGGACAAAAAAACCTCCCTGTGTTGGAAACCTCCATTCCAATAAAAGTGTTACCAGTTAATCTGGAACCACAAGTCATGCTAAGTCACTGAAGGTTTCACGTAGAACACTTTTTTCAAATTATATGCATGGTGACGTTAAAGACAACAGCTGAATCATCTTTAACAACATGGTCTTGATTATCACCAAGACTAATGTTCAAAGGCACTTGTTCAGCTATTTACTTACTCTAGAGGTAGTTTTGTGCTCCAGGCTTGCTCCAAAGGTTTTTTCTATCCATTCCTTAAAAGTTGGTAATACCGTACCACCTAATCTGTACCTGAAAAGTCAATATTACATAGGGTCATTTTAAATTAAAAGATTGTATGTCAGATATACTTCTTTCAATTCTATGTACGCGTAGAAAAAAAACAGTTCAGTTTTAAATCAAATTCTTTACCTACTAGCCTGCAAAGGTTCTGCACATTTAGTTTTCATGCAACTGCACATTTCATTGTATTTAACTGTTCTGTACTTCACACAAAATGAAATCAATTATCAACCTCTTAAGTATTATTTCCCTTCGTGATCTTTGGGAACTGTGACATAAGGCTTTTCAGATATCCCACCCCGTGATCTTCACTTTTAAGAAAGGTCTCCCTCCCTTTCAGGAATGTAGAAAGCAGTGTCACAGTCTACGTGCCACTTACACGTAGAGCCCATGTGTGTACGGACACACTGCAACATAAACAATAGCAGGCTCAGGCACACAAAACCAGCTCAGTACATCTTACATGTTTTGAAGAAAAATAGCACTAAAAATTCTTCCCTCATCATCAGAATCCAACAAGCAATGTGGATTTATTTCTATTGCAAACTCTTTGGCAACAGCTTAGCCATGTGACAGATGAAGACTTAAAGACAAAGGACAGAGAAGCTGTTTGTGAACATATGTGCCACACGTGAAAACAAATAAGGCTGGGGACACACTTTAACAGGTAGAAACTACTGCTATTAATTGTACACATATGCACGCTTTGTGAATGTTTATGTATGCACAGGCATTCTTCGATGAGAAGAGAAAAAGAGACCTTTCTTTGGTATTAAGAGCTGTTACAGCTGAGAATCCTTACTATAGTTCGCACCTGGGTCACTACAGTATGCCTCAGAGGTCTTCCTTCTAAGATTATTCCATCACTGTTAAGCCAGTTACGACCTGGTCTTTCACAGCTGTTGCAACCAGCTCTAAAACTAGAGTCACCTATTACGCAGAAATATCAATTCCTTTTGTTTCCTCATCTCAAATATCTCCCAATTCTCCTATCACCCTACTCCATTCCTACCGAGAAAAGGCTACAATCATATCTCAACTCAGGCTAGACTCTTTAGCTTGGAAGACAGCATTCAGTCGTTCTTCCTGTGACAGCTGTTACTGTATCATCATACCCATATGAAACAGTTAAGTAAATTCTATGAAAACTGAAGTGCAATAAGCAATGAAAGATTAATGCATTTGCATGAGGAGTTTGCAACAAAGGTACAGGGAGACTCAAGTCAGCTTGGTGCGTTTTCTTCTCCAGACATACTTTCTTGTATTGCTAACCCATTATAATAGCCAGCTTGCAAGGATAACCTTAATCATTTATTTGAAGGACAAACTAAAGCGATCAGAAACCCAACAACTTTTAAGTTAATACACAGACAGAAGTCACAGCATAGAGGGAGTTAGTGAGTTTACTGCACAGAATGCAACACGTGATTGCTCAGGAAGCAAGCTTTGTACATATGTTGATGATGAAGAAGCCCCCCAAGAGACCTCCTTCCCCTACATGCACCCCAAAAAACAGGTTTAGTTGATCAGACTAGCAAGTATACCATCTGACCAGGGAGAGATAAGAGTCTATAATAAAAAAACCATTTGACATATGGAAAGCATGGTCCATTGGGAAAATTGACATGGCTTTCATAAAGAGAAATCCTGTTTCACTAGCACTTGGAATTGTAAGTGGGTGTAAAAACAGAAAGTGAAGAAAGGAGATACAATGAACACTAAATTCCACACTCCTTTATACTTCCACAGGTGTTCACCCCAAAAGCTATTTGAGACAATACATTGCTACAGTAGTTAAGGAAATTTTCTTCTACAGGCTGAAGGATAAGGTAAGGTTAAGGTAAGAAGGAAAGGGCACGGTTTATTGATCACTGCCAAGAGACTCAGGAGCGCAGCTTGCCACACACTGGTACTGGAACCAGTTTTACATAACATCTTCATCAGTGATCCGTATTGATCAGTGGACTCTCCAACCAGGTCAATAATATTAAGCTCTTTGGGGTAGACAGATATTACACCGATAGGAAGGAACTCAGGACCATAAAAAAACTGAGCATACAAATGAAGATGGAAGATAAGATGTAAATAATTGCAAGAGCAAAAAAAGCATTGCTTGCATATTTTGCAGAATCAGACTGGTAACCAGCATAGAAAAAAATCACAGCATCTTCACTGACAACATGCAACAGCAGCCGACAGTGTTATGGATCAACCATGCAAGTATAAGAAAGAAAATAGTCCATCTCTTTTTGCTGCTTTGTAGAATCCTGGTGTACCAACACTGCTGTACGCAGGTTTTGTCCCTGTATCTCAAAAAAGCTGTAGCAGAGTTAGAGAGGGTTAAGATCACAGCAACCATAAAGACCAGGGGGCCTTACAAGCAGAGACTAAAGGGCCCACGGAGAGAAAGCAGAAGAGAGGATACAACTGAGTCTTATATAATCAACAAAGCAGTAGACAGGCTGAAGAACTGTCATTCACCTAATCCTGCAACACAGTACACAAAACATGTTTTAAAAACACAACTACTTTACACAACAGGAACCTGGATCTTGCTGCCACGGGATGTTTTAGAGGCAGACAGTACCAGCAGATGTTAAAGCTATTGGACAAATTTATGGACAACATACCTGTAAGTGAATACTAAAAGGACAAGGCATCTGCAACATCTTTGCAGATGCCTGTTCTCCTATTTTCATTTCAAACACTCTCCTTTTGCCACTGTGGCAAACTATTCCATACAAACTACATTGGTGTAGCCCAACAGGGCATTTCTAATATTATCTATCAGTTAGAGAGAGAGAATGCAGGTGGGGGGAAAAAAAACGCCATTCTCCCCCCATTCTAGAACAGTGACTGGTACACATCAGTCAAACAGCAGCCTCAACGCTCCCTCCGAAAAGAAAAATCAAGGTTTTTTCCTTCAAAGCACACTGCATAAACTTTCTGTGCAGCATATCCTACCCCAGATAAACTAAGACATCAGATGAAAGAATGAGTGACAAAGTGACAAGGGGAGAGATACCACCAAGATCTCTGTAATATTACACAGTGAACTCAAATGCTTAAGACAAGGCCTTGCATTTTAATCTGGGCCTGAAAATAAAGAAATTAAGGATTAATGCGCTCAACATCCCAGTCAGGTTTTTGCAGCTTTGACTCAACCTAGCTAGTTTACACAAACTCAAAGACCTGAAAGGAATTTTTCTGAAGGACAGTGCTTATTTCAGACTTATTTCTCTTCCCTATTATTTTTCTTTACTCTTATAAAAGACTATGTTTTAAACCAGGGAAGAGACTGCAAGACTACTTTCTGCTGAGGCAGAAAAAAAACCCCAGTAAGATGTCAAGTGACAGGCTTAAATCCCACTGGAAGAAAGTTAAGAGATCCCCAAGTAGACTTAATTTTAATGTCATTTCCTCAAAAAAAAACCCCCACCATTCTCAGAAAAACAAGCTTGCTGTACAAAGGGCTAGTGATAATAAATCAGAAGTGTTGTCACTACAGCACATACAACTGAAGAGCAGTTTTTATTTTTAAGCTCAGAGGACGAAGTAGCGCCATGCATGATTGTTAAGCAACCTAAAACACAAATTGGAAGTTTAATAAAGCAACTTATTGATGGTCAAGAGATTCTCAAAACTGGCAAAACTGCACTGACCTGCTGCATGTTATCTAAACCTTTAGAACATGGTGCAGATTCTCAGTCTGATTCTATTCTCCAAGGGAAGTTTAATGCACAGAGTATATCAAGTACAGAAAAGACTCACATTACTTTGTCCTTATAATACTTTTAATAAACCTTCCAATTAGCTACACAGTCTATTTTATTACACATTAGACTACTGTATAGAATTCAGTTAACCTGCTAAGTGCAGAAAAGCTAATAACCTATTCTATGAGACAAGGGAAGTTTTTTTGTCTTCTTTGGATTAACTGAACAGTGCAGTTCCTAAACTCTTAGCAAAAAGTCACTAAATAAGATACTTCACTTATATATATTTCCAACTTACCTTTTTCCCGTGAACTCTGCTTGACCCTTCTTATTGAAGATGAATTTGGAGTCATTATATCCCCATCCATTCCACTTCAGAAGTTCTTGCCTTAAAGGGAGAAAAGCACGTAAGTGAGAATGTTAGCATATTGTAAGTCCAAAATGATTTGCAGTTCTATGGCTTTGGAAAAAAGTCTTATCAGACAGCAATTCAAGAAATCAAGTACATATCAAAAGCATATAGCGTAATAGAGCAAAACGTCATTCTGCAGCCATGACCATTACTCCTTCAGATTGCATCCTAAGACTCGAAAGACAAGATGCTTTATAAAAACAACGAGCTTGAGCCAATGCACATTGTATGGTGATATTCTCAAATTGGCAAGAGTAATGTTTGAAAAATGCTGTTTTAAATCTGTATGTATATACTAACGCACAAATAGGTAATAGCTAAACATTTTCAGAATAAAAAGACATTTAGCATTATTATTCTCTATCAAAAGAATTATTTTACATTTTAGTTGTTCGACATCACTACTGTAATCTCACTGCATTCTTAGTATCATTCACTTGATGAGGCACTCTGAGACACACTTGGATTGAAAATATACTTTGGAAAGTAAAAAATACCAAAACAACAAACAAGAACTGCAGGAGTAACATAGCAAATACAATCTGAATGTGATCTCAAAATATGCCATCATAAGAAAGGGAATTAAGAAAAAACAAAACAAAAAACACAAACACACAACTGCCAAAATACAACCACAAAATTGAAATACCTTAAGCACAACCACCTCAAATCAATCTCTTAATTATGATAAAGTCATCAGAAGTATACCAATATAAACATATTTATGACTCAGAGATACACAGAGTAATTGCACATTAATCTAACTTTTCTTAAAAAGTTTGCCATTTATTTACATTAGAAATGAAGTACTAACCTAAAAACTGAATTTTAGTTAATAAAAAGGCATCATGAAGAAGTCTGAAAACAGATGATTTACCTCACTCCACTCTGTACAGTGAATGTAGCTCTTACTCTTTATATAATGTAAGAGTAAGATGATGATGAGGGGTGACCATTTCAAAAAGACCTCCCGATTCAAGCAAAGCACTGCCTCAAGGCAGCTGTAACTCCAGCATTACATACAAGACAGGCAGGTGATGACTGATTACCAAAGGCCTTCATTATAAAGACAATACTAACGGAGGCTGCTCACATACTGTCAGTGCTGTAACTGAATAGACTTGGCTTAATCAAAATTCATTTTCTTCAAACTGCCTGTACACAAGGTTTTAATTAATAAAATGGAAAAAACCCATAGACATGTATTTCATCACGATTGTTTCAATCGGACATTTCAACATGCCTTTGACAAATTTAGCACTTTAAGCAAACTTTACAGAGCAGCTTCAGTACTCACTCATACAGTTTTGTGAAACAGCTGGTCTATGTTGTTCTTCCACATTAAGGAACTGATTGTAAAATTTCAGCCAAAATTAAACTGTTTGAGCAGACAGTTGTCGAGATACAAAGCCCCTCTGTTTAGCTGCCTCCTCTCTCGATGGGCTCAAATCTTTACGCGTACAGTGTCCCCTCAGAAAATGGCAAGGATTCACTCATGTTCAATAGCACAGGAATGCCTCATGCTATTGTGCTGAATTGACAGATTATGAAAAAGTACTCTTAATGCATGTTATGCAGTCTTGCCTATTTTCACATGTATTCCTATATTCTATATATGTATATTTATAAATATTGTGTATATTCATAAATATTGTATATATTTATAAGAAATTCCGCAAAGACACTAAAGTCATCATACACAGTTGAGCTGTTCCCAGCTGCAAACAGGCTGACACAGAGCTGGCCAACTCAAGCAGCATTTATTTTATTTTTTTTTTAATCCCTCATTGCAGTCCTCCTCAAGGTAAGATTTCTCCCTCTGCTGACTAAATGTAGTATTTCTATATACCTGATCTCTGTAGTTTGTCGAATCCTGTAAAGTCAGAACAGACTTGATATTACTAAGTGAAATCTGAGGAAGGCTCAAGCAGCTTTCCCCCTAATTTAGAAAGGTAAGTCCTCTTGCAAGGCAGTGCCAAGGTAAGTATGCCAAGTACGATGCATGAAACGGGCTAAAGAAACAAGCTGCAAAGCTGGAGACAGACAAACCAAGACACAAAAGACCAAGCCTAAAGGAACTGGTGACATGAGATACACTAATAAAGCACAGCTTTGAAACTATCATTAGTCCTGAGGTCAGTACAGATAGGTACTTCCCACAAAATCCAGGGGAGGTACTACTAAGGCACTGAACAAAGACCCAGACAAGAGGTCTTTCTGCTAAACTGACTGCATTCCCACTTGTTTGCCTTTTCTAAAGGCCTACTTTCCTAGGTTGGTGGTGAACTACCTGGTGCTTTCATTAGGCTTTAAAATACAGAACAGAGGTTAAAACTTTTAACTCTTGTTTATTTTCATACTGAACTACTCTTGAATAAAATAAGTACACAAAGATTTATTCTGCCTGACAACATAGCTCTCATTATTGGTGTGACAAAAATAAATAAAAATCTAATACAACAGTTTGCACGTCTGCAGAAGAACAGCTGATTCTAAAACATCTCAGCCACCTTATAACAAAGACAGACTTTCCCCCCAGCCCCGCATAATGGACAATATTGTATCTCGTGACAGGCACATATCACATTAAAAAGTTAAGCATTTAATTTTTATATTCAAAGCTATACTGAGCAAGTCTGAGGTTTCTGTTTGGAGATAGGAAGGCCTGTTTCTATAATGAGTCATCTTATATTTATTCTTTCTTTTGTTCCACCATACCAGCACACTACTAGTTTAAGAACTGCTGTTTGCTTTTACTTATTGTAGTTCCTAGCACTTCATGGCTACACGCTAAGAACAAGTTAAAGGAAATACTGTATGCAGCTCTCTAAAAAAAGAACCTAAAATTACCAGATTTTAAAAGAAAGATGGATTAATCAGCTCTGATTTGTAACTGACACAGGAAAGGAAGACATCCGGAGGAAATCCACAAGCCTCCTGGACTACTGAGGCAATGCCAATGTCATACTGATACAACTCAAAGGCTGTATGAGAACTTTTTAGAAGAGCGTTACATATTAGTTGACATATTATTCAGAAGAGGCACAAGCAGCTCTGCAAGATAAAGACCACATGCTGTTCTTTCCCGGGTCTGACTCCCTACCCCAGCTCCCTCATGTAAGGACAATACACTAACACACCTGCTCTGCATTGTACTTTCAGCTTACATTCGGAAATTAAAACTGTAATTTGACAGCATAATAACAAAAGGCAATCATGGAAAAAAGCCTTTCTAATCATAAGTGGTGTAACAGCATTCTTCCTCCTCCTTTATTTTCGTATTGCCATTTTACAGCATTACTTACACAGCCACCATTCCTTAGAAATTCCTTAGAAAAAGCTTTTCACACCCCAGCTCCTGTGCAGAACTCCCACTGCTCTCTGTAACACCCTGGTGTAGTTATTAGAGCTGCCGGCCAGATTAGCATCATGCACCATGTTTAGAATGATCCAAGCTGTGACTGAGCAATCTGTGTAGCCTTCTACATTTCCCAAGGTTTTCATTCCCAAAATCTCATATTCCAGAAGAGTATAAAGGGCAGGAAGAATTGCTAAGTATCTGCAGACGTAAGCACACATTAAAAGTTCCCTCCATGTATGAGTAAGTACTCAATGTATCTAGTCCTGGCTCTGAGATCAAGGCACTCAAACCACACACAGATCTGCAATAGATATGTACCACCACTATACCTAAAGAGACTTTCACAAATTATGTATTCTCTAACACTCCAACATTTTGTACCATCTGAAACAAAACTTCCCTTGCAGTAATAGTTTCTATCCTCATTCTTCAAAAAAATCAAGAATTTGATTGCTAAATGGTAAAGCAACAGCAACAAAAAACCCCTGAATATCAGCTATAATATCTGAACACTCTGAAAAATATCTGCACATCTCAAAACACGTTAAGAAATTTCATGCGCCAGTCTGAAAAAGAAAGATGCTCAGTTTGGCTCAGTCAACTGACATGTTCATGCTACACATGTTCTATGTGCAAGACATATGCAAGACATAATTTATACACCCTTCTATTTTTCTTGCCGGTCACCTTTCCAAGAATATATATAGCAAAGATACTCATCAACATTTGGTATTATTCTTGCTTTAAACTTGATGTTACTCAGCTCTGTGTTGTACCTGAACTGTCTCATTTAAAGACAACACCTTTCCTATTCAGTACATTGGCTTCAACAAAACACCAAGCTCACTAACCCTACTTTCACCTCTGACAGAAATACTTAATATTTTAGCCAGAAATAGCAGGAATTGACCGGTTCTTGCTTGCCTTCTAACTTAAAAGCCAGAAATTCACTACTGAAGTGTATGAAGTACTATAAAGCAAAGCTCGCTTAACAGTTTTGAAATATATATTACATTTAGATACACACGAGATGATATTGCTTGAAAGGAAAAAACCTGAAAGAAAATAAGTTACCATGGAAACAGTGACAACAGCAGCTGAAAACAGTGTGACTAGATGAAGTAAATTTAAATATTTCACTTTCATTACAATGCCCAACATTGAAATACTAGTTTGACTCAACACATTAAGGATTTTTACAGCAAAATATTTGTTCAACAGGTCAAGCGTTTTCTGCATTCTGGTGGAAAACTGGCTATGGAATAATCAAGGAGACACCAGGCAGGGACGCTGTTCAGGTTAGAGCACAAGGCACTATATTAAGCCCCCAAACAACCATCAAGGCACCTACGAACTGAGCAGAAGCTCAAGAGGTGGCAGTGTGCCTAGCCTGGGAAGTTTGGCCTCCCAACCACCAGCTGAACCAGTGCTCCTGAGGCACCCAGCCGGGCAGACAGTGGCCGCCCGACCTATGCTATTTCAACAAAAGTGTACCTGCGAGCACTCTCCAAATCTCATGTTTTAGTGAGAGGCATGGTGACTGGCTGAAAAAGTTCTTGTCTCACCCTAGAAACTGAGTAACAAGCATGAGGTCTCCCACAGGTATCCAAGCCCAGCATGTGAAGTTCAATCCACATGGAAATTATACCATGGATATAATTTTTCAGTAGTTTCAAATTCACAAGTGCATATCAGATATCTGCATACACAATTATATTAGGTTTGCGTAGCAATGTTTTGGTAGCAGCGGGGAGCCCACAGGGGTGGCTTCTGTGAGAAGCTGCTAGCAGCTTTCCCTGTGTCTGAGATGACCAACATCAATTGTGTCCAAGAAGGACCCACCGCTGGCCAAGGCCAAGCCCATCAGCAAGGGTGGTAGCGTCTTTGGGACAATGTATTCAAGAAGGGGGAAAAGCTGCAACTGCAGACAGAGAGAGAAGTGAGAATATGTGAGAGATATAGCCCTGCAGACACNTGACCAACATCAATTGTGTCCAAGAAGGACCCACCGCTGGCCAAGGCCAAGCCCATCAGCA